>CAWUFW010004369.1:740000-934637 GCA_963921515.1 Calotriton arnoldi | reverse complement strand
ATTCGCCACCGAAGATAACGCGCAATGTCATCAGTTCTGCGCGTTGGAATTTCCAAGGCGGCACTCGCTCGGCGACGCTTTTCGTCGCGAGTGGAGTTGCGGTTTTTTGTACGCCTTTCCGCCTATACCACTTCTACCCAGAGTGTTGAAGAAGATTCGGCACGACCGGGCCCAAGTCATCCTTGTGGCTCCGGACTGGGCTCGAAGAGTTTGGTATCCCGAGCTACTCAGTATGAGCGTAGATCCCCCGATCCGTCTGCCTCTTCGGGAGGATCTTCTGTCGCAGCAGCAGGGGACGGTCCTCCACCCGAACCTGTCCAGTCTACACCTGCTTGCGTGGAGATTGAGCGGCGGCAGTTGATTCCTTTCGACTTGCCTCCCGAAGTTTGTGATGTGATTCTGGCGGCCAGGCGGCCCTCCACTAAGGTGGTATACGCCTGCAGGTGGAACAAATTTGTGGCATGGTGCACAGCAAAGGCTGTGAATCCCCTTTCTGCCCCTCTTTCTGAGGTCCTTCTGTTCCTTCTTTCTCTGGCCCAACAGGGTTCTGCCCTGGGTACCATCAAGGGTTATCTTTGTGCTATCTCGGCCTTCCTCAGGCTCCCTGATCAGCCCTCCCTTTTCAAGTCCCCTGTTGTTAACAGGTTCTTAAAAGGCATTACACACCTCTTCCCTCCTGTTCCGTTTGTGATGCCTCAGTGGGACTTGAACTTGGTTCTTACCTTTTTAATGTGCGCTCCCTTTGAGCCTCTACATAACTGTCCTCTTCGTCTTCTAACTCTGAAGACAGCCTTTCTGGTGGCCATCACCTCCGCTCGGCGGGTGAGTGAGCTCCAGGCTCTATCCTGCAAACCTCCCTTTCTGTCTGTCCATCCTGACAAGGTTGTTCTTAGGACGCGTCCGTCCTTCTTGCCAAAGGTGGTTACTGCCTTCCACATTGGGCAGGCCATCACTTTGCCTACCTTCTTTCCGCCTCCGCATCCTTCCAGAGAGGAAGAGAGGCTCCACCGTCTGGACCCAAAACGTGCGCTCTCCTTCTATATCGACCGCACAAAACACTTCCGGGTGGATGACCAGCTCTTTGTTGGCTACGTGGGCGCCAAAAAAGGTCGGGCGGTGCACAAACGAACCTTCTCCCGCTGGGTTACCTTGTGCATCAAGGCCTGCTATTCTTTGGCTAAGAAGGAGCCTCCTGTTGGGCTGCGTGCCCATTCCACCAGGGCAACGGCTGCTACCACGGCTTTGGGCCACGGTGTTCCGCTGCCGGTTATCTGTCAGGCAGCTACGTGGGCCTCGCTGCACATGTTTACAAAGCATTGCTGCCTTGACAGTCAGGTCCGGAGGGACGGCTTCTTTGGCCGTTCTGTCCTCCAGGACTTCCTTGTCTGATCTTTGTTCGCAGACCCACCACCGGGGTTGGTATTGCTGGGGTATCTATTCTAAGGTAAGGAATCTGTCACTAACGTGTCTCTTTCAGATGCACAAGTTACTAACTTGTGTAACGATATATCTGTAAGAGACAGTAGTTAGTGACAGATTCCTTACCGCCCCACCCATCCTCCCCGTTCTGCGACCTGATTTCTAGGGTTAAGGACATCCCTTTCAGGGCCCTAGTATTTTTCAGACACCTATGTCAGCTTCTTGCATGGCTCTGCATTCCTGGCGCGGAAAGTCGTGTACAGAACTGACGTCAGCGCGCAGGGGCGGCGCCTAAGTACTGCCCGCGACGTCATCCCGGCGATCACGACGCCGACGACGGACGCAGAGCCGCACAACGCCGCCTACCGACGCGCAAGGGTACTGCTACGCAAAAACTTTCCGGATCCAGCCTGACGCCTGGGGATATTCTAAGGTAAGGAATCTGTCACTAACTACTGTCTCTTACAGATATATCGTTACACAAGTTAGTAACTTGTGCCTCTTTCTTCTAAGCCTCCTTTCCTTGCTGATCATCCGGACAAGGTTGTTCTTAGAACTCTGCCTTCTTTTCTCCCCAAAGTGGTTACCTCTTTCCATATAGGACTGGCCATCACTTTGCCCACCTTCATCCCGCATCCTTCTAAAGAGGAAGAAAGACTCCACCGTCTGTATCCAAAACGTGCGCTATCCTTTTAGTTGGATCGTACAAAACAATTCCGGGTGGACGATCAACTCTTTGTTGGCTATGTGGGCGCCAAAAAAGGTCGGGCCAGACAGAAATTGACCATCTCTAGGTGAGTTGTTCTTTGCATCAAAATATGCTATTCCTTGGCAAAGAAGGAACCTCCAGTAGGATTGCGCGCCCATTCCACCAGGGCGACGGCAGCCACTACTGCTTTGGAACGCGGGGTCCCTCTCAATGACATCTGCCAGACAGCCAAGTGAGTATTGCTGCACACGTTCACTAGACATTATTGCCTGGATACTCCAGTCCGGAGAGACGGCTTCTTTGGCCGTTCAGTTCTCTAGGACTTCCTGGTGTGAACTTGGTTCTCAGACCCACCTCCGGGGTTGGTATTGCTGGAGTATCTATTCTAAGGTAAGGAATCCATAACTAATAGTCTCTTTCAGATGAACAAGTTACCTTCCTTCTGTAACGATATATCTGTAAGAGACATATATAAGTTATGGATTCCTTACCGCCCCACCCATCCTCCCAGTTCTGCGAACTGACTTCTAGAGTAAGGGACTACCTTTCAGGGCCCTAGTTTTATGCACCAGTGGTCAATGTCTTGCATGGCTCTGCGCTTCTTGCAGGAATGTCGTGTATAGAACTGAGGTCAGCGCGCAGGGGCGGCATCTAAGTAGATACCGCGACGTCATCCTGGCAATTACGACGCCGACAACGGACGCGGAGTCGACCGACGCCACCTACCGACGTGGAAGGGTACTGCTACGAAAAAAATTCTCCAGATCCAGTCTGACACCTGGGGGTAATTCTAAGGTAAGGAATCCATAACTAATATATGTCTCTTATAGCTATATCGTTACTGAAGGTAAGTAACTTGTTCATCTGTGAACCAAAATCTACCTTCCTGCCAAATTTGGTGTAATTCTGTATAGCGTTTCAAGCTATAGTCATGTTCAAAGCTCCTATGGCAATTAACATGGGAAACTCACTTTTTTTTTTACTCCCGCCCCGCTTGACGGATTACCCCAAAGATTTGCATGCGCAACAAGAATCACTTAAAAAAAAATAGATGTGAATATTTGTCTGCTCCAAAGATAGATATCAGTGATGTCATCTGAGATGTCATCAGTGATGTCACTGACCATGTCATGAGTGATGTAATATGTGAGGTCATAAGCAGTGCATTGCGGGGGAATAAGTTACACTATAACTACTGAATTTCACTGGTTTTGTACAAGTGAAATCTGAGCCGCACTACAAGGTCCCTGTAACCTTTGGGTTTTTCAGTGATCTATATATATCTGTGTTGTGGCTGTGGATACGTATGCTTTGCATACGTTTGAAAGCTGTTGTTCTTCAAAGAATGTTCTTAAGTCATGAGGTGCTTTGTGACTCCTCTTGATGTACTTTGCACATGAGCACAGACTTCCTGTTAGATTGTTGTTTTTTTTTTTTGGTCATCTGGTTCATATGTGCACCAAGTATGCTCAGAGTGTCAGCGTGTTCCTCGCGCTTCTGTTCCTTTCGGTGTCCTCCATAACTCGTTGCTAATTTGCCATACTTTATCAGCAAAAGATCAGCGAAGCCTCGATATTCAGTCGCTTTAGAATGGCATCGGTGCCTTGCCGTCTTTGGGGGCAGACGTCTCTACCACACATGGCATCCCCACCAAAAATGAGCCATGGGCACTAGCATGAACATTATTCCAATGCTCTCCTCAATGCCATGCTAAATATCCATGGACCGGCCACCATTGGATTGGAACTCTCAATCAGCCCACTCGAGAGGCTTCCTCTCAGACCAGATCTGCTCACGCAGAGACATGGACAAATAAAGTACCCGGACCAAGAATGCATGTCCATCCTTAAAGAGGCTAAGCGCCCTACCACTCACACTTGTTCTGCTGCAAAGTGGGAAAGATTAGTCTACTACTGCATCACCAATAAATTCAACCCAAACCCTACAGTGCAAGAGATCATTTCCTACCTTCTCCACTTACAGAAGATGGGATTAGCCTACACATGTATCTGCCTGCACGTAACCGCAGTCTTAGATTACATGAAGAACAGACCGCATACATCTTTTTTATTTTTTTATTTTTATCTTTTTTATTAAACAAGCTGAAGTTGAATACATACTTTTCATAGTTAATCATGCATGCAATACAGTTGTCAAATTTGTTTAACATTTGTTGGATGTCAAGTACATTCATCGACCCCCAAGAGCCTCCCAAGGTTCTGCTTCAAGAGTTTTGAGCGCCAACTTCACTTATATATGAAACAGGCAAGATTGATTGTACATCCATACATTTAGTACACACTTGTACGCAACTCAACTCCTTCTGTATTTGCGCCACTGCGCATACATCTTTATTCAGGATACCAATGGTATTTATGGAGGGACTGAAGAGTAATATTGTCCCAAGCACCTCCAGGCCCTGTCTGAAACCTTAACCTAGTCCTTACCAGAATCATGGGCTACCATTTGAACCTTTGAACTCCTGCCTTCTCCAGTTCCTTTCATGGAAAGTAGCCTTTCTCCTTGCCTTCACCTTGTAGGAAGCTGGCTCTGTATATACTATACCAAAGTGAGGTATAGTGTGCACAGAGTCCAGTGGAACCCCAAAGGTAGGCAGAGGTAAAGTTAGATAGCACCTCACTCTCTATTTGTGGTAGTGTGGCCGAGCAGTAAGGCAGTACCAGAGGACAGTGTTGAGCATTTGTTGTACACACTCAGTCAGCAAATGAATTCACACACTCAAAGACTGAACTTCAGACCAATTGTTTTTGTATAAAAATATTCTTTTAGTTATTTTATTTCCTAGAACCAAGCAAGCCTGGCACAGGTAAGTGATAAGTACTTTGCAGTAAATATACAGATTGTAACACAGTTTGGATTGCAATTGTAAATGTACTTTGATTTGATTACAGTAGTGTTACTGATAATGCAATGCTTTTCAGAATACAGCACATATACTTTGAATGGGTTTTTCTGTAAGATTACAGGTAAGTTACTTTTGAGATTACTTTTCTTACTCAGAGTAGTATACCCGGATACTACTCTGGGACATTTCCTGTAAACAGGTTAGTAAAATCGTTTCTGTTAAACAGTACAATTTTAAAGAATTTCTTTAGGTTTTCAAACTCCACACTTAGAAACTTTTCCAAGAAAAACAGTCAAGTTATCCTATGGAGGAAAATAGTGTTATCGGTTATAAGGTAAGTATTCGGTAGTGGGAGTTGAGGTTCTGGGGTTAGACTCAGGGGTCCCCCAGGGTCAAGGATGCACTCTCATTACACCCTTAGCGACACTAGGGCGGCCGGGTGTAGAGTGCTGAGGCCCAATGTTATCCAATGGGGGATAGGGGGCCTCCGGTTGGTGGCTGCTGACAAGCAGGCCACTGGGTTGTGGGAGCAAAGCTCCTGGACTTTAGCTCAGGGCAAATGGGGAAACAAAGTAGCACCAAAGGTGCACCCTCAGCAGAACTAGGGCGGCCAGGTGCAGGGTCGGGCGCCCTGTTTTCAACGGGGGAACCTCCGGTTTACAAAGGCACTGCAGGCTTGGGGACGAAGGTCTCCTGGGTGCGACCACCACTTCGAGAGGTAAGTTGGGAAGTTAGGGGTTGGTTAGGCACCATCGGTTTGGCCACCCAAGGCCGTGGGGCGTCGGGTGCAGGTGTACCTTTTGGGGTCGGATCTTCTTACCAGCTCCTGGTTGCGGTTGGGGGGACCTTCTGGATTTAGGCTGCAGGCGTCGGCTGGAGGCTTGAGGCAGGTCAGGGGTCGCCGGATCTCGGGTTAGCATCGCCGGGGGTACCTCCTCGTGGTGTTTGCCCACTTGAGCTCGGCCCGTGGACGGCGGGTGCAGAGTGGTGCGGATCCGCGGTGTCCGGCCGGAACCAGAGGTTGCAGATGAACAAATCCGGTGTTCACAGGAGACACAGTCTTTGTGGTTGAAGGCAGGCAGGTCCTACGAGGTTTTCGAGGTTGC
Organism: Calotriton arnoldi; assembly: GCA_963921515.1. Classification (NCBI taxonomy): domain Eukaryota; kingdom Metazoa; phylum Chordata; class Amphibia; order Caudata; family Salamandridae; genus Calotriton; species Calotriton arnoldi. The sequence goes on along the minus strand of CAWUFW010004369.1, from coordinate 928,537 downwards.
TGGCTGCAAGACACACCGGGATTTTGCAGGAGCAGGTTCGAGGTGGAGACAGGCCATGTAGGGCTGGGGCCCAAGTCAGTGGGCATCTTCCTCTTGTTAGCTTCTGCACGGCTGTTCGGTCCTTTTTCTTCTTGTAGTTTCTTCTTGTCTGCTTTCTTGGTTCAGGGCTGGGGGCATTTTAGGGGTCTCGAGGTCAGTAGCCAGTGGGCTACTGACCTTAGGGTTACTACACCCTTGGTGTGCTCACCCCACGTGGGGGAGTAAGCACAATCCCTAATCCTGATTGGGGAGTGCCTGCCATCTGCAAGATGGCGGGCACTGAAGAGTGGGCTTCACCTCGCCTCCCCCACCTGAGGGGTGGAGTTGGCAGAGGTGGGCACACCTTCTGAGCTGACTAGTTTTTCCCACCTGTCTTTCTGCCGAAAAGGAGGGGCGCCAAGAAGGGGGCCTGCTCCTGATAGCAGGAGAGGCTGGGGGTCGCATTACAAAGGCTGCCAGGCCTTTGAAGCTCCTGTGCCACAGATGGCTCTTCCTGGCCTGGGGGGAGGTGTGAACACCTCCGCCCAGGAAAGGCTTTGTTTCTGGTCTCGGGGAGCGAAGGCTCCCACCCTAGGGGTCCAGAAACATGTCTCGTGGTGGCAGGCTGGTGTGTACCAGTCAGGGAACCCAGCAGAGCCTGGTCGTTTTTCAGGGGGTATCTCTAAGATGCCCTCTGTGTGCATTTTTCATTAAATCCCACACTGGTATCAGTGTGGGTTTAATGTGCTGAGAAGTTGGATACCAAACGTTTCAGTTTTCAGTGTAGCCATTATGGTGCTGTGGAGTTCGTAATGACAAGCTCCCAACACCATATATTCTTAATGGCAGCACTGCACTTACAATGTCTAAGAATGGACTTGGACACTGTAGGGGTACAAGGCTCATGCACCTGTACCCTCACCACTGGTATAGGCACCCAGCTAGAGGGGTGACTGATCTATGCCAGGGCAGTGGGTTGTAGGCATGGCACACAGGGATGTGGGCCATGTCGACTCTTCACTTTGTTCTGCACCAAAACACGCAGCCTGCAAAGGCAGTGTGTGTGTGTGTGTGTGTGTGTGTGTGTGTAAAGGTACAGGGCCTCTAAGAGTGGCATAATAAGTGCTGCAGCCCTTGGAGGTCTTCCCTTGTCACAGTGCCGTGGGTACCTGTGGTACCATTTACCAGGGGCTGACCTGTGGCCAGAGATGCCAATTGGGTTCGTTTTGGGGAAAGAACACAGGCCCTGGGAACCTGATTGGCAGGGACCCAACGCACATCAAGTCAAAGTGCATCAGTAGTCTGGCAAAACGTGGGGGGGTTACCACCCACTTTCCTACACAAGCCCCCCCCAGCCCAAAGGCCAGGAGACTCAGCCAAAGCTGGGAGAGTTTTCCTAGTCTTTCAGGCGAGGAAGAGTAGAGGATGTGGTTTGAAAGTTACAGGGCCTACTCTGCCTTACATCCTTCTGTCCAGGTCAGTCCCTTTGGGGTGCTGGCCTACCTCCACAGTTTCAGAACCTAATTCCCAATGCTACTTTCCTAGCTCTTTACCCCATCTTTTTAGGTTGGGTTCAGAGCCTACTGCTGCAATTTCTAACTTAGCTAGGGCAAAGCCCAGCTTACCCACAGAGGTCACCCACAACTTGAGCAACCCCACCATGACCAATAGGGCCAGGGGGCCTAACTTGCTATTTGGCAGGGGGGTAGGCCACCATGCCAAGGACAGTGCTGCCATGAAGGCTAACACCCAGCAGAGGCTGACAGCTGTCAGTGCCCAGAACCACACCTTTAGCGCTTCACTGGTAGGGTAAGTAGCTAACTTACAGGCTTCTTTGGGTTTGGGGGGGGGCCTGTCTGCTGTTTTAGGGTCACTACACTTGGTAGTGAACACCCTTCTTCCACCCTCTGTTCTGCCAGCTGAGGAGCCACCAATTCAGGCTGGACAGTTGCCTGAGTAGTCCGGTCTTTTTGTTGGCTAGGGGGGGACTTCACCAGTGCCAATTTTGGAGTTCTCCCTTACTGGGATATAATCTCCCAGGCCCACTGGAACTGTGGCTAACAGTTGCCCACCTTTCCTACACTGTTTCTTCTTTTTCTTTTGGGGCTTAGCTGCACTAGCTGCAGGTTCAGCCCCCCGCGGTTTTTTGAGTGAGGTCTGGCACTGGGTCAGTACCTCTTTTTGGCTCAGTCCAACCTCTGAGTGGTCATTCCCAATGAGACAATCAAGGGGGAGGTCTTTACTGACTACCACCTTTCTCCATCTAAGGGACCCAGCTATTTATAGGAGCACTACAGCTACAGGCCTAACAGTGACACCCCCTGGGACCGTCCTTACTCTTTTTGTTTCCCCTGGGACATACTGGTTTGAGAGAACCAACCTGTCATGCACCACAGTGTGACTGGCACAGGTATCTCTCAGGGCAAGGGCTGGGATTCCATTCACCAGTAGGTGGTGGAAGTGTCTACTCCCCTCTGGAATCTCCAACTCACCTTTTGGGCCCATTTTCCAGCTGAAAGCTATGAGGGCTTCCTCATCTGAGGAATCTCCATCTAAACCTACACTGGCAACCCCTGGAGCTACACTAGGGGTTGTAATTTTCTTAGGACAGCTATGGTCCTTGGTGTGGTGTCCTGCCTTTTGGCAGTTGTGACACCATACCCTGTTGGGATCCCAATTCTTACCTTGGTAACCAGTTTTAGTTTGTGAGGTGTCTTTGGGCCCTCCCTCCTGGTCAGGTTTTTGGGGGCTACCTGGGACTCCTCACTTTTATCTTTAAGAGGCTCACTGTCTTTCCTCTGGGAGGTTTTGTAACCCCTTTCTTTTGGTCATACCCAGTGGATGTCCTAGTCACCCTTGTCTTTTTTTTTTTTTAAATATCTTTTTTATTGGTAACATAAACAAAAAAAAAGAAAACTCGGCAAGTCAAGTTATTGAGACACAAAAATCCTTGTACATATGGCAGATACGTTAGGGCAACTTCGACAAGTCACCCTTGTTTTGACCCATTGGTCCGCATTCTTTCCCAATTCTTGGGGAGAAATTGGACCTAGGTCTACCAGATACTGATGCAACTTTTCATTAATGCAATTATTTAATATGTGCTCTTTCATAAAAAAAATTGTAAAGACCATCATAATCTTGCACTTTACTTCCAGTCAACCAGCCACCTAGTGTTTTAACTGAGTAGTCCACACAGTCAATCCAGGGTTGGTTTTGGGTTTTGTGAGCCCCTGAATCTAATTCTGTATTTCTCAGTTGTGAGTCCAAATCCCTCAATCAGAGTTCTCTTCATGAGGTCATAAGACCCAGCATCGGCCCCTGTAAGGGTCAGGATCAGGAGTCTGTCTCTGCACTTACCAGAGAACAGTCCCCAAAGGAGTGCCCCCCCAGTGAGTTTTCTTCACCCTTCTGGCTTCACAAGCCCTCTCAAAGGCTGTGAACCATTTGGTGAGATCATCACCCTCCTCAAATTTAGGGACAATCCGTTTGGGGATTTTGGGATCATAGGATCCTTCCTTTTCTATATTTTTTAGATTGCTGCCACCATTGATGGGTCCTAGGCCCATCTCTGCTCTTTCTTTTTCTAGAGCCAGGAGTCTGGTCTCTAGGTCTAATCTTTTGCTCAACCTGGCTAGCAGGATGTCCTCCTCACTGAGGCTGTCCTCAATGTCCTCAGTAGTGCCTGACCCACCTGTGTGGGATCTAGGTACTGAGAGGTTGATTCTTGGAGTCGGGGGCACCTGGGCCCTTTTCTCCCTATGAAGGGGGGAGGGGAGTGTCATGGAGCTTTTGTTTGGTGGGATGGGACCCCATGGTTATATTTTTAATTTTACATAGGGACCTTACCTCCTTGAAAGACAAGTGAAGGTAAGGGGTGAGGTCGAGCTCCTCAACCTGGTCCTCTATGCCATTGTGGTTATTTTCACTAACAGCTGGGTTCTTGTTTTGAGACATTGTTAAAAAAAACTTCTAACCCTAGCTACAGTGACTTTTTATTTTTCTAAAATTCTACAGGGACTTAACCAAGGCCCAAGCAAGACTTTTAGTAATTTTGCAAAAATGCCAATTTGAAAAATCAGAATTCTAAAGACAGTTTAAGAGTTCTGTCGTGTGATCAGGTGGTAGCCAAGTAGTCTAACAAATGCAAAGTTGTATATCCCACCGCTTATCCACCAATGTATATACTATACCAAAGTGAGGTTTAGTATGCACAGAGTCCAGTGGAACCCCAAAGGTAGGCAGAGGTAAAGTTAGATAGCACCTCACTCTCTATTTGTGGCAGTGTGGTCGAGCAGTAAGGCAGTATCGGAGGACAGTGTTAAGCATTTGTTGTACACACTCAGTCAGCAAATGAATTCACTCTCTCAAAGACTGAACTTCAGACCAATTGTTTTTGTATAAAAAATATTCTTTTAGTTATTTTATTTCCTAGAACCAAGCAAGCCTGGCTCAGGTAAGGGATAAGTACTTTGCAGTAAATATACAGATTGTAACACCGTTTGGATTGCAATTGTAAATGTACTGTGATTTGATTACAGTAGTGTTACTGATAATGCAATGCTTTTCAGAATACAGTACATATACTTTGAATGGGTTTTTCTGTAAGATTACAGGTAAGTTACTTTTGAGATTACTCAGAGTAGTATTCCTGGATACTACTCTGGGACATTTCCTGTAAACGGGTAAGTAAAATCGTTTTTGTTAAACAGTACAATTTTAAAGAATTTCTTTAGGTTTTCAAACTCCACACTTAGAAACTTTTCCAAGAAAAACAGTCAATGTTATCCTATAGGGGAAAATAGTTTTATCGGTTATAAGGTAAGTATTCGGTAGTGGAAGTTGAGGTTCTGGGGTTAGACTCAGGGGTCCCCCAGGGTCAAGGATGAACTCTCGTTACACCCTCAGCTGCACTAGGGCGGCCGGGTGCAGAGTGCTGAGGCCCAATGTTATCCAATGGGGGATAGGGGGCATCCGGTTGGTGGCTGCTGACGAGCAGGCCACTGGGTTGTGGGAGCAAAGCTCCTGGACTTTAGCTCCGGGCAAATGAGGAAACAAAGTAGCACCGAAGGTGCACCCTCAGCAGCACTAGGGCGGCCGGGTGCAGGGTGCTGTTTCAACGTCGGGAGCCCTGTTGTTTTCAATGGGGAACCTCCGGTTTGCAAAGGCACTGCAGGCTTGGGGACGAAGGTTTTCTGGGTGCGACCACCACTTCAAGAGGTAAGTTGGGAAGTTAGGGGTTGGTTAGGCACCGTCGGTTTGGCCACCCAAGGCCGTGGGGCATCGGGTGCAGGGTTGCCTTTTGGGGTCGGATCTTCTTACCAGCTCCTGGTCGCGGTTGGGGGGACCTTCCGGATTTAGGTTGCAGGTGTCGGCTGGAGGCTTGAGGCAGGTCAGGGGTCGCCGGATCTCGGGTTAGGATCGCCGGGGGGACCTCCTCGTGGTGTTTGCCCACTTGAACTCGGCCCATGGACGGCGGGTGCAGAGTGGGGCGGGTCCGCGGTGTCCGGCCGGAACCAGAGGTTGCAGATGAACAAATCCGGTGTTCACGGGAGACACAGTCTTTGTGGTTGAAGGCAGGCAGGTCCTCCGGGGTTTTCGAGGTTGCTGGCTGCAGGACACACCGGGATATTGCAGGAGCAGGTTCGAGGTGGGGACAGGCCGGTAGGGCTGGGGCCAAGTCAGTGGGCGTCTTCCTCTTGTTAGCTTCTGCACGGCTGTTCGGTCCTTCTTCTTCTTCTTGTAGTTTTTTTCTTGTCTGCTTTCTTGGTTCAGGGCTGCCCCCTAAATACTGTATTTACGGGGGGTTTTAGGGGTCTCGAGATCAGTAGCCAATGGGCTACTGACCTTAGGGTGACTACACCCTTGGTGTGCTCACCCCACGTGGGGGAGTGAGCACAATCCCTAATCCTGATTGGGGAGTGCCTGCCGTCTGCAAGATGGTGGGCACTGAAGAGCGGGCTTCACCTCGCCTCCCCCACCTGAAGGGTGGAGTTGGCAGAGGTGGGCACACCTTCTGGGCTGGCTAGTTTTTCCCCGCCTGTCTTCCCGCCGAAAAGGAGGGGAGCCAGGAAGGGGGCCTGCTCCTGATAGCAGGAGAGGCTGGGGGTTGCATTACAAAGGCTGCCAGGCCTTTGAAGCTCCCCTGCCACAGATGGCTCTTCCTGGCCTGGGGGAGGTGTGAACACCTCAGCCCAGGAAAGGCTTTGTTTCTGGGCTCAGGGAGCGAAGGCTCATCACCCTAGGGGTCCAGAAACATGTCTCGTGGTGGCAGGCTAGTGTGTACCAGTCAGGGAACCCGCCAGAGGCTGGTCGTTTTTCAGGGGGCATCTCTAAGATGCCCTCTGTGTGCATTTTTCATTAAATCCCACACTGGCATCAGTGTGGGTTTAATGTGCTGAGAAGTTTGATACCAAACTTTTCAGTTTTCAGTGTAGCCATTATGGTGCTGTGGAGTTCATAATGACAAACTCCCAGCACCATATACTCTTAATGGCAGCACTGCACTTACAATGTCCAAGAATGGACTTAGACACTGTAGGGGTACAGGGCTCATGCACCTGTACCCTCACCACTGGTATAGGGCACCCAGCTAGAGGGGTGACTGATCTATGCCAGGGCAGTGGGTTGTAGGCATGGCACACAGGGATGTGTGCCATGTCGACTCTTTACTTTGTTCTGCACCAAAACACGCAGCCTGCAAAGGCAGTGTGTGTGTGTAAAGGTACAGGGCCTCTAAGGGTGACACAATAAGTGCTGCAGCCCTTAGAGGTCTTCCCTGGTCACAGTTCCCTGGGTACCTGTGGTACCATTTACCAGGAGCTGACCTGTGGCCAGAGATGCCAATTGGGTTAGTTTTGGGGAAAGAACACAGGCCCTGGGAACCTGATTGGCAGGGACCCAGGGCACATCAAGTCAAAGTACATCAGTAATCTGGCAAAATGTGGGGGGTTACTGCAACAGAAACCCACTTTCCTACACACCTCTCTTGGACACGTTAGTGAACTACATGCCCTTACCATCAAGAGCTCTTAATACGGGTCCACAAAGATAGTGTAGTTCTCAGGACCAACTCAAAAGTCCTTCCTAAGGTAGTTTCACCTTTCCATCTCAACCAAACTGTTGAGCCTCCCTTCTTTTTCTCACACATGATTTTGTGGCTGAAAGGGCATTATACACTTCACATGTTAAAAGTTTCCGTATGTACTTCATGGATGGGACCAAACTATTTCACAAACAACTGTTTGACACATTTGCTAAACCTCACAAGGGACAGGCTTTTTCCAAAGCTGGCATACCAGATGGAATGTCGAATGTATTCAAACCTGTTACATCAAGGCCAAAAGGGTACTTCATGCTTCCACTAGAGCAGTGGTTCTCAGCTTATGGTCCGAGCACCCCTGGGGGTCCGTGAAGCCTACTCAGGGGTCTACGATTGCTTAGAAAATTAAATATATTAAAAGATTAATAAAGTGCATTTAAATAAAGAAGTAAATGTAAAATTTAGAATTTAAAAAAAATTCTGTAAATGTGAAAGAATTTGAAGTTAGAGGTTAAAAATTAAGTTGATATCCTCAGATTGATTCGTGGGACAGTGCAAGTTCATCAAACAGAATATAATAAGGACATTGGTTTCCCTTAATAAACGTTAAATTGTAATTTGTTTATGTTTGTAAATTAAATTAAATGTTTAATCATTGATGTATTGTTTTGTGGTTCAAATCATCAACATTGCTTAGGCCAGGGTCCCCGGCTTCAAGTAATAACTCAATGAGGGTCCCCGGATTCCAATAATTATTCAGCGGGGGTCCTCGTATTCCAGTAGTGATTAAGTGGGTGTCCATAGAAGTCGAACGGTTAGGAACCACTGCACTAGGGCACATATTACTCTTGAAAAATGGGCTACTATTGCCTTCCTTGTCAACATCTCTATAACAGACATTTGTAAGATGACTACATGGTCAACCCCACACACATTTACAAAGCTTTACTGTGTGCATATATTTGCCTACCACCAAGGGTTAGTTGGTTAAGCAGTACGAAGCACATTATTCCACAAATCTGCATCATCCATTTGTTAACCCACCGTGGCTGAAAGGATACTGCTAGTCAGTCTATGCGAAGCTTTGGTATCTACAGCTACACATGCTACGAACGCAAAAGGCTACTTTTACCTGTAAGTATCTGTTGTAGTGTGTAATGCTGTAGATTCACATACACTCAGCCTCCACCCTAGATGTACATGTAATGAAGCAGATCTTTTACTTTTTTGCCTTTAATATACATTGCAACAGTGCAACATATCCTTTTGTTAACTAAAGCCATACACCATCTGTGCAAAAAAGAATTTACCATGGAGTTGGTGCCAATGTGCAATGTACGTTGAGAGGAGTCACCACAATGCATCTTGTCTCGAGCACATTCTTTAAAAAAACCGCTTCCAAACTTTCGAGCCCAACACTAGATTGCAGGAATATGCTAAGCATGTGAATCTACAGCACTAAACGCTACAAACAGATGCTTACAGGGTAGGTAGCATTTCTCATTTTCTCACTCACACACGTACATGAATCAAATTGTGCCTATATGTGCCCACATTACAGAAATGGGTTCCCATTCCCTGATATGGTCTGCAGGTTTGTGTAACTTCAATGCACCAGAGAATAAGAAATCCCCAGTAGGCAAAGAAATGTTGGCCTACAATAAAACTGCCTGTATTCCTTATATGTAATTCATATGTGACTAATTCTATGTATTTATACCAGCAAGTCTGAATTGGTATCTTGTCAGTCAAATACATTTTACTTCAATTGATAGCCAGTTGGTTCTTCTAGAGCATGGGTACTCGCAAACATTTTCCCAGGTGCCAAAAAGTTTGGTTAGTGGTGTGACAGAGGGGCACACTGATGCCGTCAGGGTGGTGGTGGGGGGGCTAAAGGGGTGGAGTTAAGGTGGATATAGGGGAAGCGAAGCATGTACTTTTAGTGGCTGAATTTCATTGCACAATGTGGAACCAGAAAACCTGGCATCAAACTTCGCTTCCCTGCTTGACCAAATTGTGTCATCCTTATCAATAGTTTTATTTCATTTTTCCACCTTTTTCTTCATTATCACATACAAGAGGACCTTGCAATACATGACTTCAGGATGTGCGTTGTACAAAAAACCTTTCCTTTGTTTGATTTAATAAACTATAAGTTGTTCATGTATAATAGCACATAACAACTGACTTGCCTCTCAGTTAACTATTGGCATTCTTGTCAGGGTGAGAAGGGAAGCATAAATGTTTCTAAATTCATGCTTGAAAACTATCACTTTTAACCTAATACTTATCAATGCACTGATATAATCTGATTTACTAATGTGAAACGGTTCTGCATGTTGATAAAATACACATTTTGAAGAGACTTTATCATATTTTTATACGTTTGCTGCAAGATGTCTTTATACATAAATGTGTTCTTAAAGTTAAGCGGTGCGGAACACCCTTGTTACTTCCTTTCTTTAACTGCAATTAACATTTAGGTAAACACCTGCACGTTTATATAACATATTTTAATGTTAGTGCTGAGTCGACTGAACAGCAGCCCAATGCTGCTGTTGACTAGGTGGCTGCAAATAAAGATCAGGAGGGCCGCATGTGGCCCCCGAGCTGGACTTAATCACTGTTCTAGAGTCATTCCCAAATCTCTGCAGATAGTTCTTGGCATATATTCTGCTTGTGCTCCTTCAAACCATTAATGTATCTCCTTATTGTCCTGTCTTTATCCACAGGTTTCGTCCCATCTCTGTTTTCAGGGAAGCAAATGAGGATGAGAGTGGTTTCACATGCTGTGCATTCTCAGCTCGAGAGCGTTTCCTCATGCTTGGTACCTGCACTGGGCAGCTAAAGCTGTACAACGTTTTCAATGGGCAAGAAGAGGCCAGTTATAACTGCCACAATTCTGCAATAACACACCTAGAGCCATCCCGGGTAAGGAAATGAAGAGTTTGCAATATCCCAACTGTCAAAACATTGTTCCTGCATAGGACAAGCTAAAAGTGGGGTTTTATCTTCGAAACATCAGGGTAAAACAAAATGTAGGCAACCTATTTAATGTTGAGGGTATTTCAAGATGTCTCACCTTATCACCATTATCATAGGCAAGAGGTCGTCTTAACTGACTCAATATTTCCTCTGCCTTGGACATTACCTAATCAGTCAATATTAGAGTTTTCAATTGATGTTTTCATTTAATTATTTACCGCATCCAACTGGTTAGAAATGGTCACAATTTATTTTTGAAATACCTTTTGCAGAGTATTTAACAACCCCACAATCCTATTTGTGTTCTTTCCTTTCTGCGCTATTAGGGAATCTGCAGTTTCTTTCCTCACAGAAAACCATTTAATATTCTTTCTTGCATCATTGCTCTATGGGGCAGTGGAATGAGAGCTCCTCCTCCTTTAATGTTTGTACATTGAAATCTTAAGTAAAGTGATCCATATTGAGAGAGCAAGACCTCTGACCTCTGGTCAGAGTAACTGTTCTCCCCTTCAGCAGCTCCGTCATTAAGGCACTGCCCTCAGCGCCTTCTGGTGTCCCAGGTAGGGGTTCGAGGCCCTCCTCCGCCTGCAGGCTCCTGCCTGAACCTCAACCCTGGTGGTCTAGTGGAAGAGCCTGCTCTTCTGCTTGTCCGCTCTGTGGGTGTCAGCCTTTTCTGTCATTTTCTGTTGTGCCTTTCTTTTTGCCTTTATCTTCTGCCTTCTTTTCTCTGCCTTTAATTCTTATTTCTCTTTTTGCCTCTCTTCCTTGTTTTTTCCTGCCGCTGCTGCCCCGTGGCCTCTCCCCCAGAGCGTTCCCGCTCCCAGCTGCTCACCCTCCCCCGACCCCTACTTAATGGCAGCCGCTGCTGCGCTGAAGGCGTGCCTAAGGCAAGCCCTTCTGCGACCAACGTCAGGGACCCTAGTCCCTCGACCCCCCTGCCGCTACGACCCCAGCACTCTCCATGAACTCAACCCAGGACGCAACAACAACTCTGGAACAAACTCCCCCTCCGCATCAGACGAAGCTTGACATCACCAATTCAGAAAGGACCGCAAGACCTGGCTCTTCGAATAACCTATGGAGCTGCTCGTATCAAACTTCCAGCTCCAGTTAGACATCGAAGAAGGGCACTTTACTATGAAGAACCATCAAAACTATAAGGATCCTAGGACATGTCCAGGATCTGATAGAGACATCTAGCCGCAGATTCCTTAACTTAGAATATCCCCAGGCGTCAGACTGGATCCGGAAAAATTTTGCGCAGCAGTACCTCTGTGCGCCGGGGGGGCGGCACCGCCTGGCTCCGCCCTGACGTCGTCCCCGGACATGACGTCAGTGGACCTACATAGGACCCCCCCGGCGCGCTGACGTCAGTTTCCTTCTTTTCCGCGTTCCAACGCGGATCCGGGATTCAGCTGTTCCCCTGGCCTGTTTTTCTTCAGGCCCTTTTCGACGTCTTTTGGCGTTGGGGAACAGTGTGCGATGCCTTCGGGCTTTAAATTGTGCGAGACTTGTTTGCGCTAGATGTCGGCGTCGGACCCGCACGCCACTTGCATGTGGTGTCTTGGGTCGCACCACGACTCCGTGGAGTGTGCCGCCTGCCGGCAGATGCGCCCGAAGTCCTTACGGGAGCGTCGGATGAAGCTCTTGGCCGCCCGGATATCCCACACGGAGTCTCCCCGACGTTCTCCGGTTGGTTCTTCTCTCCGTGTCCGCTCCCACAGTTGATCCCGCGAACGTCGCTCGTCTACAGGTAAGTTGAAGCACAAGTCACGGAAGTCGAAGTCCTCGCTTCCACGTGACGATGGGGGCCATGGTTCCCGTTCCCTCACGGAGCCGTGCGCCCCGGAGTCGGCCTCCATTTACCCACCCTTTCTGGGTACTGGTGCGACTCGGCCCCAGATGGAAGCCTACTACAAGGCTCTGCACTCCATCTTCGGGTCACCTCCTCTCCCTGGCGCGCCTTCGGGTCCCACAGTGGAGGTAGGCATTCAGGTCGGATTTCCGCCGGCGGGTTCGCCCTCGGTGCCGACCGAGTGCCTCGACTCCGGCTCCGGAGTCGTGCCGGCGTCGGGTCCCAACCCCGATGGGCGTTTCAGCCCCACGCTGTGCCATTCTGCCTTGTCTCCGCATGGCCCCTGACGGCTCCCTGTGTCGACATCGGCATCAGCGGCGGCCGAGTGCCTCGACTCCGGCTCCGGAGTCGTGCCGGCTTCGGATCCTAACCCCGATGGGCGTTCCAGACCCCCACCGTGCCATTCTGCCTTGTCTCCGCATAGCCCCTGGCGGCTCCCTGCGTCGACATCGGCATCAGCGGCGCCGCCGGCGCCATGCCTGTCGCCATCTGGTCTTCAGGCTCTTTCTCCGCACCTCTCCATGGTGGGTTCGACGTCGGAGCGGCGTCGTTCGACGCCGGAGCGGTCGCTGGCACCTGTCGGTTCTTCGCTTCCGGAGGACACAGACCCGGTGTGCCCGGACTTGTCTCCACGTCAGTTGCCTCCAATGCCATGGGGGCAGTGCGCCCTTGTTCCTCCTCCTGTGGGATGTGTCAGCTTGCAACCGTCCCCTACAGATGGGCTATTGTCACCCCCCACCACGCCCACTGAAGCTGGTGCTTTGTTTTTGAGGGGTGTTCGTAGGGCTGCAGCTGTTTTACACTTGCACCCTCCTTCTGTCTCCTTGTCCTCCGACCCATTATTGGATCTCCTCCACCAGGGTGCGGTGGATATTGAGCCCTTGCTGCCTTTTAGCGGCTTATTGTTCAACGCCCTTCTCGGGACGTGGGCACGGCCCTCTTCAGGAGATGCTGTCGACAGGGCTGTGGCGCATCGGCACCGTCCGGCCCCTGAGAGCCCAGCCTGTTTGTCCCTTCAGCCTGGGGCTCACGGCCTCGTAGTGCAGGTGTCTTTGGCCACGCAGCCTTCCTCTCCACCTCTGTTGCAGCCTCCTACTAGGGAGTCTCGTTGGTTGGAGACATGTGGACGCAGCATTTTTGCATCCTCTAGTTCAGCCTTACGTGCTCTGAACACGGCTTGCGTCTTTGCCCGGGGTTCTTCTGCCCTTTGGGACTCTGTGGAGTGTCTTTTGCCTGCCCTCCCTGAGCGTACTCGCGCTGACGTAGCTCGTCTCCTTCACGAAGGCCGACAGATGGCGCGCTTAACCGTTCGGTCCGCCGTTGACGCTACCGATTCGGTGGGTCGGGCGATGGCGAGGTCCGTTGCTTTGCGCCGCCATGCTTGGCTGCGCGATGGGGGTTTCCCCGAAAATGTCCGTGACAGTCTCCGGGACTTACCATTTGATGGTGTGTCCCTGTTTAACGCACATGCGGACTCTGCGGTTCATCGCCTTCTGTCTACCTTTCCGTAGTGTGTCTTTGCTTCATGTTGGCCCTGGGTTTATGCTGTAATACCTGAACGGCCTGAGCGGCTTCTCACCGTATTTGCTTTCTTTCATGCAGCAGGTCAGCTGCTTATTTTTCTGAGTCACTATGGCCTAGTGGTTCAGGTTGCACGCCCTTACCCCAAGGGTTGTGTGTTCGGAACCTGTGGTTTCTAAGTTACCAATTTACGTCCTCTGTCTATGAGCTCACGCTCAAGAGGTGCCCCTTGTTCGGGTTGATGCTTACCCTATGTGGGGTATTTGTTAGCTATTGTATAGCTGCCTTCTTCCGACAGCAGTCTTTGTACGCTTCTGTGGGGTCTTTTACTAGGTTGTCCTGCGGCTGTGCCTGTACACTTTTACTGCTGCTGCAGGCCCTCCCGGGGCCTTCTTGCGGTCCATTTGTTGGGCTCTCTCATAGTGGCTGCTGCTGGTCTGTGGCACTCCCCTGCATCTCAGTAATCCATTTCTTGAGGACGGAAGGGCTTTCAGGTCTCTGCCGTCTCGTCGTAGTTCTTTCGCTGCGGCCGTTCCATCTGAGGACTGCCTACCACAGGGCCCTGTCGCTGTGTTCTATATGCGTACAGTGACTGCTCCCTAGTATGCTCGCTCTCATCGGCTGGTGCGTTTTCCGGCAACTTTCCGTTGCATAGTTCTACTCTCCTATACCCATGCTGCGTAGTCCTTTCATGGTTGGACTTCGCTCTCCGTGGTGGCATTCTGGCCCCAGACGTTGATGCTGTCATTGTTTTGTGCCTTGCTTTTTAGGCCACTTCCCCTGCCAGGGCTTTCCATTTCCCTGTTGCATTCCGCGCAGGTGTTGTCCTGTTTTTCCTTCCGGCTGCGGTTGCTGCTCTCAGCGGGAGTGTTCTCCGAGCATTGTTTTCTCTGGTGGACTATTGTGCGTATATCCACTCTTGTTCCTCCGCAACGTTTCGTACTGTCTCCTTCCAGTACTGCTCGGCCTCCCTGTCTGTCTCACGGTAGCCAGTGGATCTTTCCTACCACCTGTGGCTGTTGCGTCTGGCTCTGGGCCGGTACCTCTGCTACTTAGCTGTTGGTGCTATGGTGTTTTTTCTTTCTCAACTCATCCACCGGGCTGGGCCCTGTCTTCTTTAGTTCTGTCTGGCGTATTACACACACCCCGACCTCCCGCAGGCGTAGTCCTCCTTGCGGTGGCCGTGGTCTTGTTCCTCACTTTCGTGAGCGCAGGTCTTCTACGTGTGTTAGTTTTGCCGGCTCTCTTTCATGCGATACACCTATTGGTGCGTCTCTCGTGTCTCAGCTTTTGCTCGTGGCGCTTCATGGGGCCTTCTCCTTTCCATGGTGTGGTTCTGGCGGTACATACGGTTTCTCTTGTGTACTTCTGTCCCCCACGTTCGTGGCACTAGTTGTTGCCATTCTTCTCTGCCCTTCTGCCTTTTCATGCCGGCCCTTTCACATGTCCGGTGCATGGGCGATGGTGTATTAGCAGGTCTTGTGTTTCCTGTAACACTGCCTCATCCTGGGAGTCGTCAGCATCCTTCCGCTGCCGTTCTCACTTCCACTGTGCTTCTTTCCCTGTCCTGCATGTCCGTCCTGCCTGCTCGGACTCGGTCCGTTCTTGTACCCTAGCTAGACCTTTCTCTTTTGAAGGTCCATCAGATCCTGTGGATCCCTCATATTATACAATTGGTTCCTCCCCTTTTACGGAAGGTATCCACTTTTATTCCGCACTGCCCTTCTGGTTCTGTGCTCACTTTCTCCTCTGTTTAACCGACAGGGATTTCCTGCCGCCCTCGGCAGCTTTAATGCCTTTGCCTCTCATTGTTGGCCACTCCCTATGCAGTATCCTAGTCCGGTGTTGGCCACTCTGGCAGTTCTGCCCCCACTGTGTTTAGCCAGCTGGTTAACACTTCTGTTCCCCTAGGAACTTAGTGGGGTTCTCTCGCAGACCCGCCTCCTATGGGGTATGGCTTTGGTATCTATTCTAAGATAAGGAATCTGCGGCTAGATGTCTCTATCAGATGTACGAGTTACTTACCTTCGGTAACGATGTATCTGGTAGAGACGTTGTCTAGCCGCAGATTCCTTAATGCCCACCCATCCTCCCCGATCTGCAAGGACCTGTTCAGGTGGGGTTTCTGCATTCGCCTCCCTTGGA
Organism: Calotriton arnoldi; assembly: GCA_963921515.1. NCBI lineage: Eukaryota > Metazoa > Chordata > Amphibia > Caudata > Salamandridae > Calotriton > Calotriton arnoldi. Next base: position 912,971 of record CAWUFW010004369.1, on the reverse strand, counting down.
GAGGCTTGTCCTTCTACAGGGCGGTATCTTTCGCCACCCTCCCCGTCCGGCTTATTCCTTGGATTTACTTGTTTTCTCCCAATCTCATGCTTGGGCGATAGGTTCAGGTTTCCTCCGGTAGGGGGCCTACTGGTGTTCTCTACCCTCCCACCCACCTTCTCCGTTGCCACTCCTACAGTCCATTAGTTTTGGGGTCTTTCTGGCCTGTTCCTCGGTCCAATGGTTCTATCATAGGGGACAGAGTCTCCCTATTTCTTTCTTCTCTTCTTTAATCCTGTGGGTTGGGGCTTTCTTGCCTGTCGCTGTTGGCTCCTTTCATTGCCCTTTTGCCTCAGGAGAGAGCATTCTCTCGCTTTTGTGGGGTTGCTTTTCATTCCCTTCATCTAGTGCAGACTTTGTCGTCGGCCTCGGTCTTCTTTTTATAGATCTATTTCCCTCAGGGGTGACATTCACTTCGCTTTTGCGACATAGCTTCTCCATGTATTGCTCTGCTCTTTCCTTTTCAACACCTTTCAGTCAACAGTGCTTCTCACTGTTGTTCATGGTGCTTTCTCACCCATTTTCTTTTTTATTCGCACACTGTTCCCATACTCACAGTTTTGCTGGGGGCTCTGCGTTGTGGCGCGGAAAAGTTCCTCCGAAGAAAACTGACGTCAGCGCGCCGGGGGGGTCCTATGTAGCTCCACTGACGTCATGTCCGAGGACGACGTCCGGGCGGAGCCAGGCGGTGGCGCCCCCCGGCGCGCAGAGGTACTGCTGCGCAAAATATTTCCGGATCCAGTCTGCCGCCGGGGGATATTCTAAGTTGAGGAATCTGCGACTAGACAACGTTTCTACCAGATACATCGTTACCAAAGGTAAGTAACTCGTACATCAAGGCTAAAACTTGAATATATAAAATCACTTTGGAACCTGCATGGTTTTGCTACAGTACTCAAACTTTTATAAGTTTACTGCTGTATGTGAAATTGTATGGTATAGTAGGTCTCACAATATATATTCTCAGTTAGATACAGAACTCTGCAAAATATATCTGTTAGGCAATTTCCAACTGTGGCTATATATGACTTATCGGTGTTTATAAGGAAGCAATGATTATAATGAATGAGATTTGATCAATCATTTGGACCTGTTTCCTCTATTAGGCTTTTGATGTACTCTGATTATTTTTTAGTAAAGTCCCCAAACAAGGTTTGAGTGATATATCGCAGTGGAACCATAAGGAAACTATGGTAGGTACAAGCTGCTCCATAGAGTTAATCAACGGTGTTTAACCCTAATTATGGACGCCGCCACATTGCTGATAGTATAGAGAGATACAACTGATCATACTGTCTTGGATTTTTGCTATGTACAATTGTTTGATGAAGGTAACTTGTGTATCTGATAGAAACTTCTAGTTGTAGATTCCTTACCTTTAGAATTTCCCCCAGGTATCAGTCTGGATCCAAAGATTTTTCAACAGCAGTACCCCTGCGCTTTGGTAGGTGGCGTCGGTCGGCTCCGCATCCGTCTGCTTTGTGGGCGCCGGGATGCCATTTTGTCCACTTTTTGGAGTCTTGGACTCCTGGTGCATCGAGTATGTCAAAGCGTATGACCGGCTTCGAGCCTTCCGGCTCCTGTCGTAGGATGATGTCCGTGACAGATCCGCACCTCGTGTGCCTCTGGTGCCTGGAGCGCGACCACGACCCGAAGTCGTGCTCCGAGTGCCGGGCCAAAAACCCGAAGGCTCTGCGGGAACGGTCCCAAAAACTGTTGGAGGCCCGACACTTGGCTCCACGTCACTCCCGTTTTTGTTCTAGAGGAAGGTCCTGAGGACGGTCGTGGAGCCTGCACTCCTCGTCGCATACCAAGTCATCTTGGAGGTCAGGTAAGCACATGAAGTCGTCGAAGAAACACAGGCATTTTTCGACTTCACCTCGTCCGTCGCTACGCTGGACTCTTTCGAAAGCGTCGAAGCTCTGTCCCCGGAGCCTCCTACTGAGGTGACTCCTTGCTTCCCCACTTTTCCGGGAGCCGGAGCGTCTCCTGCCCAGAACTAGAAGTTCTGTGAGGCCCTGTACCTCTTTTTGGGATGCCCGGCTCCGCTGGGGCGCCTTTAGGCCCCGTGGAGTCGGTTGGGGGCTCTAGGCCTTTGACGCCGGTGGCTACGGCCCGACTCAGGGGGGCCCCCTGGACCGATGCCGGTCGATCTTACTCGACCTTCCCCGACGTCGGCCCCGTCAATGATGCTCCCGATGTTGACCATACCCACGGTCGGCGTCTACCCCATCCTTGTCCCTGAAGTGGAAACGGAGCCGGACCGACCCCAGTAGGGACGTTTGCTCCTGTGTTCATCCCTGGTGTTAATTTTATTTCAGGAGGTGGCAGGGAGGAATGGGAGGGGCAGCTGGACCCTTTAATCGACAAGCTTGAAGAACCTATGGACTGACGGATGGACTTGGGTGAGGCCAGTGATTTGCTTTCTCCCCCCTAGCGTGGCTTTCGAGGAGGGAGCTTCCTACGCCTTGGTGGTGAGAAGGGCGGCTGAGGTTCTTGGCCTCGAACTCCCTTCGGTGGCAGTCAGGACAAACCTGACAGAGGTGCTTCAGCCTGTGGCTTCCACTTCAGAACCACTTTTGCCTTTCAATGTAGCCCTCACTGATGTCGTTCTGGGCACTTGGTCCAACCCCAGCACAGGGGCTCCTGTGAACAGGGCAATCACCCACCACCACCGCCCGCTCTGGGCGACCCAACATTCCTTACGCAACATCTCTCCCCTGAGACCTTGGTTGTCCAAGCCTCATCTTCAAAAGACGCATTCTCTTCTGCACTCGCAGATGGGGAATTCAAGAAGCTGGACCATCTTGGGAAGAGGATGTTCTCTTCCTCCAGCTTGGCATTGCGATCGTTGAATCCGGCTTGCCTCTTGGGCTGGTACTCCCATACCATCTGGGATACGTTTGTGCAGGTGCTGCCTCAGTGCCCGGAGGAGGCCCGGGCCGTTCTCTCCCAGGCAGTTGCAGATGGGAGAGACGCAGCCAAATTCACCATACATGGTCGGTAGCACTCGGATGCTACGCCTGGTTGAGGACTTCTGGCTTTACGGGGGATGTCCAATTTAATTTGATGGACATGCCCTTGGATGGCACCTGCCTTTTAGGCGACAAGGCAGACTCAGTGCTAGAGCGCTTCAAGGAATCTTGAGCTATGGCCAGATCCTTGGGCCTCACAGCTACCACCCATCCCCTCAGTCTGCCTTGCGTGGCTACAGAAGGGGCACCCAGCCACATGCTGTCCAGACCAGCCACTGAGTCATGCATGTTGTCCAGGCTCTGCGTGGCCGCAGACGTGGGACCCAGCATCCGGGTGGGTCAGGGAGCCAGCGGGCGGGCCAGTCCACCCTTTCCTCCCCTGCTGCTGCCTCCAAACCCTCCTAGTCTGACATTTCAGGCCCATCAATGGCCAGTCGGAGGCAGGATTTGCCATCACCTCCTCTGCTGGCAATCCATCACGTCGGACAGGTGGGTTCTGCATATCATCCAAAGGAGCTACTCTCTCCCTTCGAGAATACCCCTCCTGCCATGCCACCCTCTTGCGACCGGATGTCGGGGGATCATTTGGCGCTTCTCCGCGAGGAAGTTACAGCTCTCTTAGCCAAGGGGCCCATAGAGATGGTCCCTGTGCCAGAAGTAGGACGTGGTTGTTATTCCCGCTACTTTCTGGTGCCCAAGAAGGACAAAGGCCTGCGTCCTATCCTAGACCTCCAGACCCTCAACTTCTTCCTCCAGAAGGAGAAGTTCAAAATGCTCACTTAGACCCAGGTCCTGTCTGCTCCCGACCCAGGAGACTGGAAGGTAGCGTTGGAGTTGCAGGATGTTTATTTCCATATCCCCATCCTGCCTGCCCACAGACGTTACTTAGGGTTCATGGTGGGCAACAAGCACTTTCAGTTTACAGTGCTTCACTTTGGCTTTACCAGTGCCCCTCGGTGTTCGCAAAGGTGATGGCAGTGGTCGCAGCTCATCTGCGCAGATCAGGGGTGCCAGTCTTCCACTATCTCGATGACTGGCTGTTGAAGGCGAGCTCATCCTAGGCTGTCGTCTCCCACCTCCAGACTACGGCGGACTTCCTGCACTCGCTGGGGTTCACTATGAACGTGCCGAAGTCCCACCTGACTCCCTCTCAGACGCTCCCTTTCATCAGGCGGTTCTGGACACAGTGAGTTTCTGGCATATCCTCCCGAGCAGCGAGTCCGGGATATTCGGGCTATGCTACCGATGTTTCAGCCTCTATCCCGGATTTCGGTGAGAATGACGCTGAGGCTGCCGGGCCTCATGGCCTCCTGCATCCTGCTGATATATCTTGCCAGATGGCATATGCGGGCTCTGCAGTGGGACCTGAAGTTCCAGTTGGCTCAGCATCCGGGAAATCTTTTCGACTTTGTCCAGATCTCGGAGGGAACTGCGCACCAACTGCAGTGGCGGCTCACCAACCAAGATTGGGTCCGAGCCACATTCCTCTCCCTTCCCCAACCAGATCTGACGGTGGTGACGGATGCGTCACTCCTGGGATGGGGCGGCCACCTGGGAGAGGTGGAAATCAGAGGTGTCTGGTCTCCGGCAGAGCCCAGTCTCCATATCAACCTTTTGGAGCTCCAGGTTATCAGACTGGCACTGAAAGCATTCCTTCCCTCTCTCAAAGGAAAATGGTGCGGGTGTTCCCAGATAACACCACCGCCATCTGGTACTGCAACAAACAGGGCAGGGTGGGGTCATGGACCCTTTGTCACTTCTGTCCAGAGTGCTCAGGAAGATCAAGCACGACTAAGCTCAATTAATTCTTCTGTCGCAGTAGCAGGGGACGGTTCTTCACCCGAACCCATCCAGCCTCTACCTCCTTGCTTGGGGATTGATCAGTGGCAGTTGACAGCTTTCGACCTTCCACCCGAAGTCTGTGATGTCATCTTGGCAGCCTGATGTCCCTCCACTAAATCCATATACACCTGTAGATGGAACAAATTTGCAACATCCTGCACAGCAAAGGCCGTTTATCCCCTTTCTGCCCCTCTTTCAGACGTTCTCTTGTACATGCTTTCTTTGGTCCAGGAGGGCTCTGCTTTTGGCACCCTTAAGGATTATCTTGCAGCTATCTCTGCCTTTCTGAGACTTCCAGATCAGCCTTCTTGTTCAAGTCTCCCATTGTAAATGGGTTCCTCAAGCGCCCTAGGGCCAGATGTACGACCATGTCATTTAGCGACTCGCAAATTGCGCTCAATTGCGAGTCGCAATTTATGAGTCGCTAAATGCCATGTACAACAGTGTCTGAGACACTGTTAGCGATTCCTAATGGGGTCGCAAATTGCATGCCTCATGCATATTAATGAGGCACTCGCAATTTGCAACCCCATGAGGAATGGCTGGCCCTCCCAGGTATGGTTGCCTGCTAGGCTCAGCAGTCCTCCATGTCTGGGACTGCTTTTAAATAAAGCAGTTTTAAAAAAAAAATGCAGCCCGTTTTCATGAAAGGAAAACAGGATGCATTTAAAAAAAGAAAAATGAAACATTTTCGTTTCATTTTTTAAGGGCAGGTAGTGGTCCCTGGGACCACTACCTGTCCCTAAAAAATATTTCCCCCTGCATTCGCAAAGGGGAAGGGGTCCCCTTGGGACCCCTTCCCATTTGTGAGTGCTTTACCACCCTCTTGAAGAGGGCGGTAAATTGCAAGTGTTTGCAATTGCGGTCGCAAAACATTCTGACATAGGCCTCTGACTCGCTATTAGGAAGGGACGCCCTTGGAACGCCCCTTCCTAATAGCGACTCTCAATTCCTATTTAGCGAGTCGCAAAAAAATTGCGACTCGCTAAATAGGGATTGTACATGGCCCTATTAGATTATGCATGCGCAAACGGGTCGAAAACCGGTTTGCGCATGCAAAATAGGGTCATACATCTGGCCCCTACTCACTTGTTTTCTCCGTTTCCTTTCATGATGCCTCAGTGGGATTTGAATTTAGTCTTGACTTTTCTTATATGTGCTCACTTCGAGCCTCTTCATAAATGCCCTCTCAGGATTCTAACTCTTAAAACTGCTTTCCTTATTGCCATCACCTCTGCTCGCAGAGTTAGCGAGCTTCTGGCTCGGTCTTCCAAGCCTCCTTATCGGTTCGCAATTCGAATAAAGTGGTGCTTCTAACGAAAGCTTCGTTCCTCCCTAAAGTGGTCATGCCCTTTCATGTGGGACAATCCATCACTCTGCCCACCTTTTACCCGCCCCTGCATCCCTCCAAAGAGGAGGAGAGACTCCACCGCCAGGATCCAAAACGTGTGTTGTCTTTCTATCTTGAACGTACCAAAGACTTCCGGGTGGATGATCAACTCTTCATTGGCTATGTGGGTGCCAAAAAAGGTTGGGCTGTGCAAAAACTGACCATCTCTTGATGGGTTGTGTAGGAAGCTGGCTCTGTATATACAACACCAAAGTAAGGTATAGTGTGCACAGAGGTATAGCAGAGGCTAAAATAGATAATCACTAACAGCTCTATTTGTGGTAGTGTGGTCAAGCAGTTAGGCTTATCAGGAGGATGTGTTAAGAATTTATTGTATTCACTCAATCAAGACTGATGGTACACACTCACAGACAGAATCCAGACCAATTAGGTAAGTATGAAAAGGTATACTTATGTTTTATTTCTAGAACCAAGCAGAACTTGGCACAGGTAGGTAAAATATGCTTTCAAATGCAAGGCTGTACACCGGAATGCAATTGTAGTTGAAATTAGTATCGTTACAGGTTTTTATTTGCTTTCATAGCAGTTTAGAAGACATAGAAATTACTTTAGATTACTTTTAAATTGCTTTTCAGTTACTTTGACTACTTGGGGTGATGTGCCGAGATATCACACAATGGGTCTTTCAAAATACAGGTAAGTGCAACCGTTTTGGGTTTAAAGAAAAGCTACTTTGTTTCCAATACAAAAGTCAGTTCAACACTTTGATTATCGGTTTGCAGGTAAGTAAACGGCCTGCAAGAATAGCTCTTAGGGTTTAGAACCAAGGTTCAGTTTGACACTCAAATCGCACCACTAGTGGCACTATGGAGGTCTGTTGCAGAGCACAGGGGCTCAATTTTAGCCAATTGGGCTAGGGGGCGTTTGGTCAGGGGCTGCTTACGAGCAGGCCTCTCGGTTGTGGGAGCAATGCTCCTGGGGTTAAGATCAGCACTGCAGGGGCCAACACTCGGCAGAGGAGCTGCACCACCAGCGGCCTGGAGACGGCCAGATGCAGAGTGCCAAGAAGACGTTAGGAGCCCTGGGGCTTTCAATGGAGATCTCCAGGTTGAAAGAAAAGCTGCAGCCGATGGGCGTGAGGTGCAGGGGTGTCTTTAGGCGTCGGATCTTCTTACCAGCTCGGGTCGCAGTCGGTGGGACTCCTCAGGTTAGTTGAGGCTGCAGGCGTCGGTCTGAAGCTCGAGGTAAGTCGGAGAACACCAGGTCCCAGGTCAGGATCGCTGGGGAGACCTCCTCGTGGTGCTGAGCCACTCGAACCCTGGCCGTGGGCGTCAGGTGCAGAGTGGTGCAGAACTGCGGAGCTGCCTGGATCAGAGTTCTGTATTGGCGTCTTTGGTTGAGCAAATCCGGTGCTCATAAGAGACAGTTGAAGGCAGGGCGGGTCCTCTGGGTTCTGGCTGGCTGCGGGACACGCCGGGGTTTCGCTGGTTGCAGGTCGTAGTCCGGACAGGCCGGAAGGGCTGGGCTTAAAGCAGTTGGTGTACTCTTCTTCCTTCCTCAGCACGGCTCTTTGGTCCTTCTTCTTTCTTCTTCTCCAGTCTGAGGAGACAAGGTTCACGGTCGCCCCTAAATACTAAATTTAGGGGCGTTACAGGGGTGTATAGGTCGGGACCAATAGTTCCCTTCCTTGGGGTGGGTATACCCCCTGTTATGCCACCCCCCAGTTGGAGGGGGCATGAGCCTCTCCCGAATTGGCTTGGTCCCCTCATCTTCAAGATGGAGGGGGACTGAGATGTGTGCTTCGCCTAGCCTCTTTCACCTGAGGAGTGGGGGTTGGCAAAGATGGGCACACTTCTCCTCCTAACTTGGTTTTCCTGCTGATTCTCCCACCCAAAGTGGGGGTCAGAACCGGTGGGAGACAGTTGCTTGGGGAAGCAAAGGCAGGGGCAGTGAAAAAGTGCGGCAAGCCTTTGAAGCTTCCTCTTCATGGACCCAGCCCATCCTGGGGGAGGAGGAATGACACCTCTGCCCAGGATGGGCTATGATTCTGGACCCAGAGAGTGAAGCCCTCTATCCAGGGGTCCAGAAACCTTTCTGGGGTGCCAAATGGCAGGTAGCCATTCAGGCACCACACCAGGGCTGGTCCTTTTTCAGGGGGCATCTCTAAGATGCCCTCTGAGTGCATTTTACATTAAATCCCACACTGGCATCAGTGTGGGTTTAATGTGCCGAGAAGTTTGCTACCAAACTTCCCAGGTTTCAGTAAAGCCATTATGGAGCTGTGGAGTTCGTGATGACCAACTCCCAGACCATATACTCTTTATGGCTTTACTGCACTTATAATGTCTAAGAATGGACTTAGACACTGTAGGGGTACAGTGTTCATGCAACTGTACCCTCACCTGTGGACAAGTGCACCCTGCAGGAGGAGTGACTTACCTAGCGCTCAGGCAGTGGGTTGCAGGCATGGCACACAGGGATATGTGCCATGTCGACTCTTCACTTTTCTATGCACTAAAACACGTAGCCTGCAATAGTAGAGTGTGGGTGTTAAGGTGCAGGGTCTCTAAGGGTGGCACAATAGGTGCTGCAGCCGTTAGAGGCCTTCCATGGTAATGGTGCCCTTGGTACCAATGGCACCTTTTACAAGCAGCTTACCTGTGGCCAAAGAAGTGCCAATTGTGGGTACAAAGGTACAGTTTAGGGGAAAGAACACAGGCCCTGGGAACCTGATTGGCTGGGACACAGGGCACATCAAGTCAAAGTGCATCAAGTGTCGTGCAAAAAGTGGGGGGTAACCATGCAAAAAGGGGCACTTTCCTACAGGTTGTCCTCTGCATTAAAATATGCTATACATTGGCGAAGAAGGTACCTCCTGTGGGGCTGCATGCTCACTCCATGAGAGCAACAGCAGTAAGTAAGTAAAGGCTTATAGAGCGCACGAATGCCGAGGCGTCTTGGCGCTATGGAGATCAGGACAGAGGCGAAGTCAGGAGGGGCTTGATCACTGTTGGGGAGGGAAGAGCCAGGTTTTAACCTGACTCCTAAACTGTGATCTGGACGCTAACCGCCTAATATTGGGTGGAAGTTCATTCCAGAGCTTAGATGCCAAGAAAGATAGACATCTGCCTCCCCATCTTGTCCTCTTGACTCTGGGGCCGTGAACCAGGGCTTTATTGGCAGATCTCAACAACCTGCGGGGGGCATGCCATTGGAATAGTTTGTAGTAGTCATAGGCCCCCCCCCCCCCTCATCCCCTCCCTTCCATAAAGGGCTTTATGCACCAGGCAAAGCGCCTTAAACTGAGTTCTCTGCTTGACTGGGAGCCAATGCAGGTCTCTGATTGCGCCCAAGATAGGACTATATTTTGGGATATTTAGCAGGGTGCGTGCCGCTGCATTCTGTAGGGATTGAAGTTTCATCAGCTGGCGTTTCTCAACACCTAAGTACAAGGCGTTACAATATTCTAGGTAGGAGAGAATAAGAGCCACCACAACCGTTTTTCTCAAATCCTCAGGTAGAAAAGGTAGGATTTTACGAAGCATTTTTAGAAGAAAATAACAAGCTGATGTCAGCTGATTGATCTGCCCTGAGAAATTGAGCTGAACGTCACATAGAAAGCCAAGGTTTTTCACTTTGGTGGCAGGGACAGGACAGGACCTAGCCACTGATGGCCACCATGCTTGGGTCCAGATAGGAGGACCATTTCCAAATTCCATGACCTCGATCTTGTCCGTGTTTAGTTTTAAGTAATTCTTATGCATCCATTTCATGATGGGACCAAGATAGCTATGAAATCTGTCCGCCACCGAGTCTGCCGTTGATGCAATGGAGATAATAATTTTGAGTATCGTCAGCATACGATACTAACGAAAAGCCATGGTCCCTGATTAGTTAGGCCAACGGGGTCACATAAATATTGAACAACGTTGGAGAGAGTGCTGATCCTCGCGGCACTCCCCCAGGGAGATAAAATTTGCCTGATTCTAGGGTGTCCCAGCACACCCTCTGTTCTCTAGCAGAGAGGAAGGAGGTGAGAAGGGTGAGCGCGGTGCCTCCGATTCCTGCTGCCTCCAGCCGTCGCGTAAGTACAGTATGATTAACCGTATCGAATGCGGCTGATAGGTCAAGTAGGATCAGGATTGCCCTGCCACCCTTGTCAATTTGCCATCTTATTTCCTCCGTGGCCATGATTAATGCAGATTCCTTTGAGTGGCCATGTTGTGTAGGGTCTAGAAGGTTGTTGGAATTTAGGTAGTCCATGAGCTCTGCGTTAATGGCCTTTTCCAGGACTTTGGCTGCTAGAAGCAAACAAGGGATTGGGCGCTAATTTGTTACCTCAAGAGGGTCAAGAGAGGGTTTCTTTAAGATGGGTCGGATACAAGCTTTCTTCCTGGAGGTCAGGAAGACACGAGTGTTAATAACATTGTTCAGAAGGGGGGCAAGTAGGGTGCTGACTTTGTTAGAGACACCATGAATGATGTCCAGCCGACATGGGTCGGTTGGAGATCCAGACTTGATGGCCAGTAATAGGTCATTTACGCTGTCGGTTGTCAAGGAGGAGAAGCTGGTTAGATGACAGGTGTTGGATGTCATGTCTTCTGTAAGTGTGGCTTGAGAGGGTGGGGGGAGGGGGGGGGGGGGTCAGGGCTCTGGCTCTCTAATTCCTGATATATTATTTGAACCTTTGACTGAAAGAAAGTGGCCATTTCATCACACAGTTTTTGATCTGGGGCAAATACATTCTATGCTGGAGTTTGGATAGTGCATTGACGGTCTTAAAGAGTTCTCTAGCAGAATTTTTGGCGCCCTCGATCTTGCTAGTGTAGAAGTTCTTTTTATTTCTTTTTAGAGCTGATGATGGCTGCTTTGTAATCATTTAGCGCCTGGTTATAGTTCTTTTTGGCCGTCATGCTGTAGTCCACCCTCCATATGCGTTCAAGGCGTCTGCATGTAGTTTAGTTGTTTTCAGCTCGAGGTTGTACCAAGGGGCAGTGGGTTTTTTCCTATGTTATTTGACGGTTCTCTCTGGGGCTAATTGATGGCTGGCCTAATCCAATTCTCATAGCTTTCGGCCGCCAAGTTAGAATCTACAGCTAAGGTGGGCATACTGTTATCTAGCAGGTCTGTTAGCACCTCCGGCCTGATGTTCCGCCAGGGCCAAACTTTGGTCGGGGGCAGAGGTGGCAGCGGCTGGTCTTTATTTGGCCTTTCCGGTAGGTTAAAGAAAATTGTCATATGGTCGGACCATGTAAGTGGCAGAATTTTATCAATACTCATAAAGGAGTTGTTCGTAAAGATCCCATCCAGCGTGTGAAGTGCCTTATGAGTTGGTTGTAAGACTATCTGAGTAAGGCCATAGGCTTCCAGAGTATCTATCACCACGGAAGTATAAGCATCATCACTACGTTCAAGGTGAAAATTGAAGTCCCCTAATATGGTGAGCGTGGGGGAGTCTAGGCACGATTCTAGCAAGAACTGTAGTGCTTGCGAAAATGGGGGTTTGGGTCCGGGCTGTCTGTAGAGGGGCAGACCAGGAAAGGCTAACACATTCCTGATTTTTATGTTGAACATCCTGGCTTCTGCTCCTGGTAGCAGAACAGATTCAAAGGGAATTTTAAACTCTGACCTACAGATAATAGCAATTCCCCCACCCATTTGCCTAGATCTGGGCTGGCTGGCAAGCGAGTAGCCCACTGGTAGGGCTATCTCCCAATCCGGTTCTGATGACGCAGTGGCCCAGGTTTCAGTAAGAAATACAACGTCAGGATTCGAGGTTTGCAACAGACATTCTAATTGATATTTGTGTTTGATGGCAGATCTAGTATTGAGTAGTACAGCGCTAAGTAAGCCATCTTTGGATTGTGGGGCATTAGTACCTACTAAAGAGTCCGAGGGAAGAGAGGTGCGCTGGGAGTTTCGGTTTATGGTTCTGCGATTTGTGTGCATTTGTGGGCCCCTCAATTTGGGGAGGTCGAAGGCAGGGGAGGTAGCAGGGAGGTTGCTAGCTAAGAGTGCATACCTGCAGTGGGGGCACAGAAGGGCGTTATTATTGGTTTACCTGAGCTGAAATGCGACATTGCCACACCTACCAGTGTTTAGGTGCAGTAGCTGTTCCTTGGTGTAGGTTAGGATAGGAAAACAGGCAGGGTTCCTGGCGCAAGGCGCATTCCCGGCGCAGACGGGCTTGCCTTTGGCGCACCGGCGGCGCGCCCGCTGCGCGTCTGGGAATGCAGTGAGCAGATATGCCCCTGTAGCCGGAACCGGGAGCTCGGTAGAGAGCTGGACCGCCAACTGCTACGATGGCGGCCAGCTAGGAGGAAAGAGAGAGCAAAAATGGAGCTCTTTCCGCTCAATCGAGGAGAACCTCGCGGCAGACCGAAGAGCCCAGAGACGGTAAGAGGGAGCTGGGAGTGCTCGCCCGAACACTCCCGGGAAGATTTGAATTGTAAAAGTGAGCTAAAAGCACTTAAAAATGCATGGGAGCACAGCGAAGCTAAAAGCAATTAAGAATGCATAAAGTAAAAACAAAGTGCCTCAGTGCCACATAATTACAATCGGGTATGCGGGTATGCTATGCTATTGTGCGCGCCTTACTTCAGCAGGCGTCCCCTGCGCGCTCGGTAATGCATTGAGCAGATATGCTCCTGTAGCCGGAATTGGAAATGCGGAGCCGGGAGCTGCGGTAGAGAGCTGGACCGCCAACAGCTACGATGGCGGCTGGCTAGGTGGAAAGAGAGAGAGCAAAAATGGAGCTCTTTCCGCTCAATCGAGGAGAACCTCGCGGCGGACCGAAGAGCCCAGATATGGTAGGAGGGAGCTGGGAGTGCTCGCCCCAACACACCCGGGAAGATTTGAATTGTAAAAGTGAGCTAAAAGCATTTAAAAATGCATGGAAGTACAACGAAGCTAAAAGCAATTAAGAATGCATAAAGTAAAAACAAAGTGCCTCAGTGCCACGTAATTACAATTGGGTATGCGGGTATGCTATGCTATTGTGCGTGCCTTACTTCAGCAGCCGTCCGCAGCAACCACTGCATTAGCACGCCCAGTCCATGATATCTGCACAACAATGTGGGCATTCCTGCACACGTTCACTACTGCCTGGACAGCCAAGTCCGAAGGGACGGATACTTTGCCCGTTCGGTCCTCCAGAACTTCCTCATGTAATCTTGGTTCGCAGACCCTTCTCCGGGGTTGGTATTGCTGGGGTATCTATTCTAAAGGTAAGGAATCTACAGCTAGAAGTCTTTATCAAATGAATAAGTTACTTAGCTTCGGTAACTATGTATCTGGTAGAGACATATTCTAGTCGTACATTCCCTACTACCCCACTCATCCTCCCCGCGCTACGAACCGATTTCTAGGGATAGGGACTCCCCTAAAGGGCTCTAGTTTTGGCTCACCAGTGGTCAGTGTCTTTCATGGCTCTGCGCTTCTGGCGTGGAAAGTCTTGTTAAGAAGTGACGTCAGTGCGCATGGGCGCCATCTATTTAGGTCCCACAACATCATCCCGGCACCCACGACACCGATGGCGTATGCGGAGCCGACCGACGCCACCTACCGACGCGCAGAGGTACTGCTGTTGAAAAATCTCTGGATCCAGACTGACTCCTAAGAGAAATTCTAAAGGTATGGAATCTAGCACTAGAATATGTCTCTACCAGATGCATTGTTACCGAAGGTAAGTAACTTATTCGTCATCCTCCTATGGTTGAAGAGAAATTATGACTCTTGGCCACTGTAGGCACAGACTTAACCAACCACATGAGCGCTCTAGGACTCGCTGTGGAGAATTGTGCTCGCTCACAACCGAAGCCTTTGTCCTATATTAGAAGGGTTAAGGTCCAACAAATTAGTGTGATTCTCCACTACTAGTTATGCCTCTTTTGGGGCATCCTCCTCTGCACATTTAAATATTTTCTGTATCTATTTCAAGGCAGTCAACCTTCATCCAGAAGCAGGACCACAAACACCGACTCCTCTTAAATGAGGTTGACATTCCAGATTACATCTGGAAAGACCTAATCTAAAACTAAAATATTGCTCTCCAGGGCCTCCTTTCCCGACCCAAATTGGCAAGGAAGACCTGAACCCACTGTGTGACACTAGAGATGAAGAACAGGATGATGAAACTTTTGACATTGAGGGTAACAGACACCTTTTCCTAGTCAAATGTGAACAGCGTTTGTCAGAGGACTGGGACCTTTTTAAGGCATTGAGGCCAGCATGTTCAGGTGTAGAAAGCATATTTAGTAAGGTTGGGCAACCTACCTTATCAGACAATTCTGAAAGGTCTAGCTTCACCAGCATGCAGTCAGTCTTTTTGTCCTCCATGTGAAGGGTATTATAATCCCAATAAAGGTTGTAGTCCCATGTTTTCTTCAAATTCTGGATTGTGAGAGACTCGAATAGTAGTCTATTAATTAGGAGTCCACCAACTCGTAAAGAATTTTAGCCATTTTGGGCAGCTTGTTTTTAGGTTGAAAATTGAATGAGAAGTCCAAGTTAGGTTTTTTTTATCGCTAGTTTTGACGGTGATGGGAATACTTTTCCTAATGAGAGAAGATATAAAGGAGTGGCCCTTCTAACCAATAACGCTCGGCTGCTGCTGGAAATGCTGCAGCTACCTCAAAACAATAACTTGATTCTCTTGCAACCTTATGATTACCTAACTGATTTCTCAATGTGATTAATGTAATAGGGCAGCTTCCAGAGCTCTTAAAGTGACCAGGCTCGCTCTTGGCTGGAATGAGGTCAAAAAGAAGGGGAACCATACTCTTTAAAAACAAATTGCTAAATTGGTGCTTTTGTCAAATGAATCATTTGGCTGCCTGGACTGTTTCAAAATGGTGCCTCCTACATGTTTTCTTATTTTCAAATTTGAAAATATAGATTTAAAAATGTGTTTCAGAAACCCTCTTGTGCTAATATTCTGTTGGTTAAAATTTCAGAGAGTATACCCAAGATGAAGAAGTAGGATTATGAGTAACTTTCTATTCCTCATAGAAAAATAGTTATTGAAGTGAAAGTTCAAGATCTTACACCCTTCACTGCCACAGCTCCCAACGTATATGATGGATAGAGTGGACCGTTATACTTCCTGTTCCAGTAGTCCTCTTCACGAGCTCTATGCTCCTCCCTGTGATAGTCTAGTAACTGCAGTAACAGTGCCCCTCCTCCCCATAATCCTTTTCCATAGTGATTGTGCCTCTACCAAGTGAGAATAGAGGTGACTCCTTCAGTTTGTCACTTCTTTATGGGATAGCGCTTCTAGCAGCCCAGCCACCTACCACAAATACAATTGCCCTCACTCAGCGGCTGGTTTCCGAAATGTTATGTGTACCCCCGGCTATTATTGGCTGGCTACTCACAATCCTTTGTGTGTCATTGAAGCACATGTAAGATAGACCTGCACTGATGTGCGAGGAGGCATGTCTGCTCTGGGGCCTGACTAGCTTTATTACCAGGCACCCCACCCTCGACCCTCCTGCCAGTCTAGTTTAAACAAACAGTGGAACTGCCATACTTTGTCTCCAGAGAGCAGTGAGATCCTATTTTTTGTCTGCAGACATCAGTGGTTTTGAAGCTGGTCACATTGTTTCAGCTATCTCAAACATCACACTCTGCACATACTTGAGAACCATAAGCAACAACTGGATCAAGGATTACTGCATTTTATCTTCATAAATGCGGAACACTACTTTAGATGTTTTCGATATTGCAGAAGATCAAAAATGTATAAACATTGTCGCCAAGCTACCTTATGCTAAGATTAGCCTACCGGGCATTTGGAGACATTGGTTTGGTCACTCTGTGCATGCAATTCTTTTCTTCCCTATAACACCTTGTCTGCCAAGCAAGATGCATTCAGTTCAATTCAATCAACTTTATTTGTTTATGACTAAGATATTCGTAAATGTGCAAGCAGTAGCAGTATAAGAACAATTAAAAACTCATATTTCCATAAATAATTAATCATCCATACAATTGCGACAACGCACAATACATTTAAAGAAAGTCCTCATTATTAAATGAACCTTGTCACTAAATAGCTGTAAAAATTGTGTGGCTGGATTGCAAATGTCTGTTTTAAAAGAGGAATTAAAAAGCTGTCGGTATAGAATTAATAAAATTTACACAAAAACATAAAATGCAGCAGCGTCTGTTTCGCAAGGGTAAATACCAGTGCTAATTTTGACGTACTGATGCAGCGGAAAACCCAACATATTGCAAATTGTTCCCAACCTGAATGTAAATAAGAATCTGCTCCCAATGGTTGATACCGCGTATCTGAAAGAGACACGTTAGTGACAGATTCCTTACCTTAGAATATCCCCAGGCGTCAGGCTGGATCCGGAAAGTTTTTGCGTAGCAGAACCCTTGTGCGTCGGTAGGCGGCGTCGTGCGGCTCCGCGTCCGTCATCGGCGTCGTGATCGCCGGGATGACGTCGTGGGCAGTACTTAGACGCCGCCGCTGCGCGCTGACGTCAGTTCTTCTTTTTCCGCGCCAGTAAGCGCAGATCCGGGAAGAGCAGTGCCCTAGTCAATTTTTGACTACCCTTTTTTGTGAATTTTTTCACTGTTTCTTCATCGAGGCTTCACGACTCCTAGGTGTCGTAGGGATGCCCGGCTTCAAGCCATGCGGAGCCTGTGGTCGCATGATGTCGATCACGGACCCGCATCTCGAGTGTCTCTTCTGTCTCGGCCGAGACCACGACACGAAGTCGTGCCCTGACTGCCGGAAACTTCATCCGAAGGCTTTGCGAGAGCGGTCTCGAAAGCTACTCGAGGTCCGGCAGTCGGCTCCGCGCTGCACCAAGCCCCGGTCCCGGGAGAGGTCGAGGGGCCGGTCGCGGAGTCCCCGCCGGTCGTCGGAGTCCAAGTCTTCGCGCTACTCGGGTAAGTCGAAGCACAAGAAGTCTAAGAAGCGTCATCGCTCTAAGACTTCGCCTCGCCGGTCTCGCGACTCGGCTGAGGCCCCAGTCGGCACCGTCCCCGCGGCCCCGGACATGCCTGTAGAGCCGCCCCCGCATTACCCGTCCTTTCCGGGTTCGGGGGCGACTCCGGCCGAAATACAGGAATTCCTGCCGGCCATGGCCCGCCTCTTCGGGCCTTCAGGCCCCTCCGTGCGCCTTCGGGCCCCGCGGGCCCTGATGGGGTTGCCCCGGAGCCGCCGTCGACTCCGGTCCCGGCGCCGCCTGTCCCACCAGCCTTCATCCCGGCCTCGGCTCCGGCCCCGATCCCGGCTCCGGTGGTGCTGCAACCCCCATCGACGCCGGTTGACCTAACCACGCCTCCGCCGACGCCGATGTCCCCGGTGCCGTTCCTGACGCCGTCCGGGGCTCCGGACGTCACTCGACGCCGGCTCCGGCGCCGATGAGACCTTGGGTCCCAAATGTCCCTCCTCCTCCATATTTTGAACAAGAGGAGGACCAGGAGAGCTGGGAGGGGTCTGAGGACCCTCTCACACAACAGTGTGAGTATGATCCGGACTGGGCTGAGGAACTTGGGGATGCCAGTGGTCTAGACACCTCCCCTGACACTGGCATGCTGTCTCCTCCCGTGGCTACGGAGGAGGGAGCAAATTTTGCAACGGTGTTGCGTAGAGCAGCTGGAGCCTTACATCTCCAGTTGCCTACTGTGGCCGTCAGGACTAACCTCCTGACAGAAGTGCTTCAGCCGGCGGCTTCCTCCTCGGAGACTGTGCTGCCGTTTAATGATGCACTCACTGACGTTCTTTGGGTGCCTGGTCCAAACCCACCACAGGGGCTCCTGTGGATAGGAACGTGGCCCGACGCCATCGCCCTGCTCCGGGCGACCCATTGTTTCTCTCCCAACATCCCACCCCCGAGAGCTTGGTTGTCCAAGCCTCTGCCTCCCAAACCGCCTTCCCTACCGCCCCTCCGGATAGGGAATCCAAACGCCTGGACCAATTTGGGAAGAAGGCTTTTTCTTCCTCCAGTGCTGGCTTGCGGTCCGTCAACACCGCTTGCCTTTTGGGCCGATATACCCACTCCCTGTGGGATTCGGTGGCGGCTGTTTTGCCGCAGTGTTCTGAGGAGGTCCAGACACTGCTTACCCGCGCCATTGCGGAAGGGCGAGATGCGGCTAAATACACCATACGTTGTGGCCTTGATACCGCCGACTCGCTGGGCAGATAGATCGCTTGCGACGACGGTGGCGCTACGTCGCCACGCCTGGCTGAGAACTACTGGTTTCTCGGGTGATGTCCAGAATACACTCATGGACATGCCCTTTGATGGAGTCGGTCTTTTTGGTTCAAAGGCAGACCATGCGCTGGAGCGGTTTAAGGACTTACGGGCTACTGCCAAGTCCCTGGGCCTTTCTGTTGTACGCCCTCCGCTCACCTCTGCTTTTCGCCCCTTTCGTGGCCACGGAAGGGGCGCCCAGTCACGTCAGCTGCCCAGCCACCGGCCCGCGCAGCAAGCGTCTTCACGTGGCCGAGGACGTGGATACCGCCGTGGCGGTTCGGGCAACCAGCGTGCGGGTCAGGCCACCACCTCCAACCCGTCCGCGGCCTCCAAGCCCTCCTAGTCCCTCCTTTCCGGTGCACAGCACGCCAGTAGGGGCAGGGTCCGCCATCACCTTCACCACTGGCGTCCCATCACCTCGGACAGGTGGGTCATGGACATTGTCCGAAGGGGCTACTCCCTCCCCTTCGAGACCACCCACCCAGCCATGCCACCTCAATTCCACCGCATGTCAGGGGATCACTTGGTACTTCTGCAGAAGGAAGTCACGGCCCTCTTGGCCAAGAGGGCCATCGAGCATGTTCCGACCCCAGAAGTAGGACGTGGTTGCTACTCCCACTACTTCCTGGTGCCCAAAAGGACAAGGAGGACATGCGTCCTATCTTGGACCTCCGGAACGTCAATCGCTTCCTCCGGAAGGAGAAGTTCAAGATGCTCACCCTAGCTCAGGTCTTGACTGCCCTCGACCCTGGAGACTGGTTGGTAGCGTTGGACTTGCAGGACGCTTATTTTCACATCCCCGTCCTGCCGGCCCACCGGCGTTACCTGCGGTTCACGGTAGGCCTCGAGCATTTTCAGTTCACCGTGCTCCCCTTTCGCCTTACAAGTGCCCCTCGGGTGTTCACCAAAGTGATGGCGGTGGTCGCAGCTCATCTGCGCCGGGCAGGGGTTCCAGTCTTCCCCTACCTCGACGACTGGCTGCTGAAGGCGGGCTCGTCCCAGGCAGTCGTCTCCCACCTCCAGACTACGGCCGAACTCCTGCACTCGCTGGGGTTCTCCATCAATGTGCCGAAGTCTCATCTGATTCCTTCTCCACAGCTCCTTTTCATCGGAGCAGTTCTGGACACGACGCAGTTTCGGGCCTATCCTCCCGAACGGCGAGTCCGGGATATTCAGGCTATGATTCCGATCTTTCAGCCTTTATCCTGGGTTTCGGTACGGATGACCCTGAGGCTGCTGGGCCTCATGGCCTCCTGCATACTGCTGGTCACTCATGCCAGATGGCATATGCGGGCTCTGCAGTGGGACCTGAAGTTCCAGTGGGCGCAGCACCAGGGCAACTTGTCCGATCACGTCCAGATCTCGGAGGGGACTGCAAAACAGTTGCAGTGGTGGCTCTCAAACCGGCAATGGGTCATGGGCAGATCCCTCTCCCTTCCCCAGCCAGAGCACACAGTTGTGACGGACGCGTCCCTTCTGGGATGGGGCGGTCACATGGGAGAGGCGGAGATCAGAGGCCTCTGGTCTCCGGCGGAGTCCCGGCTCCATATCAACCTTCTGGAGCTCCGGGCGATCCGACTTGCACTCAAGGCATTCCTTCCCTCTGTCAAAGGGAAGGTAGTGCAGGTGTTCACAGACAACACCACCGCCATGTGGTTTTGCAACAAACAAGGCGGGGTGGGGTCGTGGACCCTTTGTCAGGAGGCTCTGCGCCTCTGGACATGGCTGGAACATCAGGGCATGTTCCTGATGGTTCAACACCTGGCAGGTTCCCTGAACGCCAGGGCGGACGAACTCAGCCGCAGGTGCATGATGGATCACGAATGGCGTCTTCACTCGGAAGTGGCGCAAGGACTCTTTCTACAGTGGGGAGAGCCTTGGTTAGATCTATTCGCCACCGAAGAGAACGCGCAATGTCATCAGTTCTGCGCGTTGGAATTTCCAAGGCGGCACTCGCTCGGCGACGCTTTCGTCGCGAGTGGAGTTGCGATCTGTTGTACGCCTTTCCGCCTATACCACTTCTACCCAGAGTGTTGAAGAAGATTCGGCACGACCGGGCCCAAGTCATTCTTGTGGCTCCGGACTGGGCTCGAAGAGTTTGGTATCCCGAGCTACTCAGTATGAGCGTAGATCCCCCGATCCGTCTGCCTCTTCGGGAGGATCTTCTGTCGCAGCAGCAGGGGACGATCCTCCACCCGAACCTGTCCAGCCTCCATCTGCTTGCGTGGAGATTGAGCGGCGGCAGTTGATTCCTTTCGACTTGCCTCCCGAAGTTTGTGATGTAATTCTGGCAGCCAGGCATCCCTCCACTAAGGTGGTATACGCCTGCAGGTGGAACAAGTTTGTGGCATGGTGCACAGCAAAGGCTGTGAATCCCCTTTCTGCCCCTCTTTCTGAGGTTCTTCTGTTCCTTCTTTCCCTGGCCCAACAGGGTTCTGCCCTGGGTACCATCAAGGGCTAGCTTTGTGCTATCTCGGCCTTCCTCAGGCTTCCTGATCAGCCCTCCCTTTTCAAGTCCCCTGTTGTTAACAGGTTTCTAAAAGGCATTACACAGCTCTTCCCTCCTGTTCCGTTTGTGATGCCTCAGTGGGACTTGAACTTGGTTCTTACCTTTCTTATGTGCGCTCCCTTTGAGCCTCTACATAACTGTCCTCTTCGTCTTCTGACTCTGAAGACAGCCTTTCTGGTGGCCATCACCTCCGCTCTCCGGGTGAGTGAGCTCCAGGCTCTTTCATGCAAACCTCCCTTTCTGTCTGTCCATCCAGACAAGGTTGTTCTTAGGACGCGTCCGTCCTTCTTGCCAAAGGTGGTTACTGCCTTCCACATTGGGCAGACCATCACTTTGCCCACCTTCTTTCCGCCTCCGCATCCTTCCAGAGAGGAAGAGAGGCTCCACCGTCTGGACCCAAAACGTGCGCTTTCTTTTTATATCAACCGCACACAACACTTCCGGGTGGATGACCAGCTCTTTGTTGGCTACGTGGGCGCCAAAAGGTCGGGCGGTGCACAAGAGAACCATCTCCCGCTGGGTAACCTTGTGTATCACAGCCTGCTATTCTTTGGCTAAGAAGGAGCCTCCTGTTGGGCTGCGTGCCCATTCCACCAGGGCGACGGCTGCTATCACGGCTTTAGGCCGCGGTGTTCCGCTGCAGGATATCTGTCAGGCAGCTACGTGGGCCTCGCTGCACACGTTTACAAAGCATTACTGCCTTGACAGTCCGGTCCGGAGGGACGGCTTCTTTGGCCGTTCTGTCCTCCGGGACTTCCTTGTCTGATCTTTGTTCGCAGACCCACCACCGGGGTTGGTATTGCTGGGGTATCTATTCTAAGGTAAGGAATCTGTCACTAACGTGTCTCTTTCAGATGCACAAGTTACTAACTTGTGTAACGATATATCTGTAAGAGACAGTAGTTAGTGACAGATTCCTACCGCCCACCCATCCTCCCCGTTCTGCGAACTGATTTCTAGGGTTAAGGACATCCCTTTCAGGGCCCTAGTATTTTTCAGACACCTATGTCAGCTTCTTGCATGGCTCTGCGTTCCTGGCGCGGAAAGTCGTGTACAGAACTGACGTCAGCGCGCAGGGGCGGCGTCTAAGTACTGCCCGCGACGTCATCCCGGCGATCACGACGCCGACGACGGACGCGGAGCCGCACGACGCCGCCTACCGACGCCGCAAGGGTACTGCTACGCAAAAACTTTCCGGATCCAGCCTGACGCCTGGGGATATTCTAAGGTAAGGAATCTGTCACTAACTACTGTCTCTTACAGATATATCGTTACACAAGTTAGTAACTTGTGCTTTAGCTAAAATTTTGTAACAGGCGTAGTCTTTTGTAAGCTAGGCTTACTCAATTCGTTACATTTGCGTACATGCCATCTCATGTCAAGGGAGGTTCTCTTAGCCCAGCGCTTATCCTGCTCACAGATGGAAGCAGGATTATAAAAAAATTAAAAAAAACATTTTTCCTATAGATTCACAGGACTGCTGAACAAAGACTGCCATGGGATAGCACACCATTTATTACACTACAGACAATCCTTAATAACCTCAAGGTGAAAGTGGCACGTGCATTAGTCCAAATTGATATTCAGAGTAACAGGAGTTAAGCTTAATTGAATCCTCAATAGTCAATAAACCAAGCTCCTCGTGGCACATAAAGTGTGAACTACTAAGGGGAATGGAGAGTAAGTGCTGGCAAAATCTATTTTCCTCAATTTGTAGGGATGACACATTGGTATATCGCCTTAGGTGGCGATGGGGGGAGACATTGGGGGTTTGTAGATGTCTGCTAAGCAAAATATATACTTATTCTTGCAAGATTGTTCACAATGGGAGTGGTGGGCAAAGCAGCTATACACAACTACTTTCCCTTTCCCTGGAGTTTTAGCTGGCATTGCTATCCATACAGACTAGATCAGATTATCTACGATATCCCATTGTCCTTAATTTCAGATAGTTGGTTTGATAAGAAATTACTTGTAGCCGTCTGGATATATAAGTAGAGTGTCAATTAAGAATCCAGTGCTCCTTCCACACATATGCCTAGAAAAAATGGTAGCATTTTAAACTTTGTTGTGAGAGGCTAAGTCTATATTCTCTTCATTGCCAACCCCTCAAATGTTGCCACATTCCCTCTCCCTAGTGAAATACTGTTCACAACAATCCACTTCAAGAGTCTAGCTTGTGAGTATTCCAAACTGCAGAAAGAACATAACTATTGTTTATTTACTGTTATCAAGCAAGGTAGTCTCTCTGATTCTAATAAACAGTTGAATATCTTCTTGCTTGTATGGGTATATCAGACAGTTTTAATTGGAAATCTACTTAGATCAGGAAAGAGGTCCTTAGTACGCACGTCTTTTGTGTGTGTACAAAAAGCTAATACAACCAAATCCGTATATCTGAAAGAGACACGTTAGTGATAGATTCCTTACCTTAGAATATCCCCAGGCGTCAGGCTGGATCCGGAAAGTTTTGCGTAGCAGTACCCTTGCGCGTCGGTAGGTGGCGTCGTGCGGCTCCGCGTCCGTCGTCGGCGTCGTGATCGCCGGGATGACGTCGCGGGCAGTACTTAGACGCCGCCCCTGCGCGCTGACGTCAGTTCTTCTTTTTCCGCGCCAGTAAGCGCAGATCCGGGAAGAGCAGTGCCCTGGTCAATTTTTGACCATACTTTTTGGTGATTTTTTCACTGTCTTTTTCCACCATTCAGGTGTCGTAGGGATGCCCGGCTTCAAGCGATGCGGCGCCTGTGCGCGGATGATGTCCGTCACCGACCCGCATTGGGAGTGTCTCTTCTGCCTCGGCCGAGGCCACGACACCGAGTCTTGTCCCGAATGCCAGGCCCTCAACCCGAAGGCTTTGCGAGAGCGGTCTCGAAAGCTCCTCGAGGCCCGGCATTCGGCTCCGCGGAAGCCCCGGTCGCGTGAGAGGTCCAGGGGTCGCTCGCGGAGTGCACACCGGTCGTCGGCGTCGAAGTCTTCTTCGTCCGGTAAGTCTCGACACAAGAAGTCCAAGAAGCATCGTCGCTCTCGGACTTCGCCTCGCCGGTCTCGGCGACTCGGCTGAGGCCCCTCCCGGCACCGTCCCCGCCCCGCGGCCCCGGACTTGCCTGTGGAGTCGCCCCGTCATACCCGCCCTTCCCGGGTTCGGGGCGGATCCGGCCAAGGTACAGGAGTTCCTGTCGGCCATGGCCCGCCTCTTCGGGCCTTCAGGCCCCTCCGGTGCGCCTTCGGGCCCCGCGGGCTCTGATGGGGTTGATCCGGCGTCACCGGCGGCTCCGGCCCCGGCGTCGCCCGAACCTCCAGCCTCGATCCCGGCTCCGGCTCCGGCCCCGGCCTCGATCCCGGCTCCACAACTCCCATCGACGCCGGTCGACCTCACGACACCTCCGCCGGCGCCGATGTCTCCGGTGCCGTTCTCGGCGCCGCCCTGGGCTCCGGGCGGCGTCGTCCCCCAGTTCCTTCCGGCTCCGGACATGGTCCCGGAGCGACGTCGCTCGACGCCGGCTCCGGCGCCGATGGGACCTTGGGTCCCAAATGTCCCTCCTCCTCCTTATTTTGAACCAGAGGAGGACCAGGAGGACTGGGAGGGGTCTGATGACCCTCTAACACGCAACTGTCAGTATGATGAGGACTGGACAGAGAGTCTAGGGGAGGCCAGTGGTCTGGATACTTCTCCTGACACTGGCATGCTGTCTCCCTCCCGTGGCTACGGAGGAGGGGGCCAATTTTGGTACGGTGTTGCGTAGGGCTGCTGGGGCCTTACGTCTCCAGCTCCCTACTTTGACGGTCAAGACTAACATCTTGACAGAGGTGCTTCAGCCGGCAGCCTCCTCTGCGGAGACTGTGCTGCCGTTTAGCGACGCCCTCACGGACGTTCTTTTGGGCGCCTGGTCCAAGCCCAACACAGGGGCTCCTGTGGATCGGAACGTGTCACGACGCCATCGCCCCGCTCCGGGCGACCCCCTGTTTCTTTCTGTCCACCCCACTCCTGAGAGCTTGGTTGTCCAAGCCTCCGCTTCCCAAACCGCCTTCCCTACCGCTCCTCCGGATAGGGAATCCAAACGCCTGGATCAGTTTGGGAAGAAAGGTTTTTCTTCCTCCAGTGCTGGCTTGCGGTCCGTTAACACCGCTTGTCTTTTGGGCCGATATACCCACTCCCTGTGGGATTCGGTGGCGGATGTTTTGCCCCAGTGCCCTGAGGAGGTCCAGGCACTGCTTTCCCGCGCCATTGCGGAAGGAAGGGATGCGGCCAAATACACTATCCGTTGTGGCCTTGACACCGCCGACTCGCTGGGCAGGTCGATTGCAACGACGGTGGCGCTCCGGCGCCACGCCTGGCTGAGAACCACTGGTTTTTCAGGGGATGTCCAGAATACTCTCATGGACATGCCCTTTGATGGAGTCGGTCTTTTGGGTCCAAAGCAGACCATGCGTTGGAGCGCTTTAAGGACTCACGGGCTACTGCAAAGTCCCTGGGCCTTTCTGCTACACGCCCTCCGCTGCCTTCTGCTTTTCGCCCCTATCGTGGTCACGGTAGGGGCGCCCTTCACGTCAGCAGCCCAGCCACCGGCCCGCGCAGCAGGCGTCTTCGCGTGGCCGAGGACGTGGATTCCGCCGTGGCGGATCGGGCAACCAGCGTGCGGGTCAGGCCACCACCTCCAACCCGTCCGCGGCCTCCAAGCCCTCCTAGTCCCTCCTTTCAGGTGCACGGCACGCCAGTAGAGGGCAGGGTCCGCCATCACCTTCCCCACTGGCGCACCATCACCTCGGACAGGTGGGTCTTGGACATTGTCCGAAGGGCTACTCCCTCCCCTTCGAGACCACCCCCAGCCATGCCACCTCAATTCCACCGCATGTCAGGGGATCACTTGGTGCTTCTACGGAAGGAAGTCACGGCCCTCTTGGCCAAGAGGGCCATCGAGCATGTTCCGACCCCAGAAGTAGGGCGTGGTTGCTACTCCCACTACTTTCTGGTGCCCAAAAGGACAAGGAGGACATGCGTCCTATCTTGGACCTCCGGATCGTCAATCGCTTCCTCCGGAAGGAGAAGTTCAAGATGCTCACCCTAGCTCAGGTCTTGACTGCCCTCGACCCAGGAGACTGGTTGGTAGCGTTGGACTTGCAGGACGCGTATTTCCATATCCCCGTCCTGCCGGCCCACCGGCGTTACCTTCGGTTCACGGTAGGCCCCGAGCATTTTCAGTTCACCGTGCTCCCCTTTGGCCTTACAAGTGCCCCTCGGGTGTTCACGAAAGTGATGGCGGTGGTCGCAGCTCATCTGCGCCGGGCAGGGGTCTCAGTCTTCCCCTACCTCGACGACTGGCTGCTGAAGGCGGGCTCGTCCCAGGCAGTCGTCTCCCACCTCCAGACTACGGCCGAACTCCTGCACTCGCTGGGGTTCTCCATCAATGTGCCGAAGTCGCATCTGATTCCTTCTCCACAGCTCCTTTTCATCGGAGCAGTTCTGGACACGACGCAGTTTCGGGCCTATCCTCCCGAACGGCGAGTCCGGGATATTCAGGCTATGATTCCGATCTTTCGGCCTTTATCCTGGGTTTCGGTACGGATGACCCTGAGGCTGCTGGGCCTCATGGCCTCCTGCATCCTGCTGGTCAATCATGCCAGATGGCATATGCGGGCTCTGCAGTGGGACCTGAAGTTCCAGTGGGCGCAGCACCAGGGCAACCTGTCCGATCACGTCCAGATCTCGGAGGGGACTGCAAAACAGTTGCAGTGGTGGCTCTCCAACCGGCAATGGGTCATGGGCAGATCCCTCTCCCTTCCCCAGCCAGAGCATACAGTTGTGACGGACGCGTCCCTTCTGGGATGGGGCGGTCACATGGGAGAGAGCGGAGATCAGAGGCCTCTGGTCTCCGGCGGAGTCCCGGCTCCATATCAACTTTCTGGAGCTCCGGGCGATCCGGCTTGCACTCAAGGCATTCCTTCCCTCTGTCAAAGGGAAGGTAGTGCAGGTGTTCACAGACAACACCACCGCCATGTGGTACTGCAACAAACAGGGCGGGGTGGGGTCTTGGACCCTTTGTCAGGAGGCTCTGCGCCTCTGGACATGGCTGGAACATCAGGGCATGTTCCTGATGGTTCAACACCTGGCAGGTTCTCTGAACGCCAGGGCGGACGAACTCAGCCGCAGGTGCATGATGGATCACGAATGGCGTCTTCACTCGGAAGTGGCGCAAGGACTCTTTCTACAGTGGGGAGAGCCTTGGTTAGATCTATTCGCCACCGAAGAGAACGCGCAATGTCATCAGTTCTGCGCGTTGGAATTTCCAAGGCGGCACTCGCTCGGCGACGCTTCCGTCGCGAGTGGAGTTGCGGTCTGTTGTACGCCTTTCCGCCTATACCACTTCTACCCAGAGTGTTGAAGAAGATTCGGCACGACCGGGCCCAAGTCATTCTTGTGGCTCCGGACTGGGCTCGAAGAGTTTGGTATCCCGAGCTACTCAATATGAGCATAGATCCCCCGATCCGTCTGCCTCTTCGGGAGGATCTTCTGTCGCAGCAGCAGGGGACGGTCCTCCACCCGAACCTGTCCAGTCTACACCTGCTTGCGTGGAGATTGAGCGGCGGCAGTTGATTCCTTTCGACTTGCCTCCCGAAGTTTGTGATGTGATTCTGGCAGCCAGGCGTCCCTCCACTAAGGTGGTATACGCCTGCAGGTGGAACAAATTTGTGGCATGGTGCACAGCAAAGGCTGTGGATCCCCTTTCTGCCCCTCTTTCTGAGGTCCTTCTGTTCCTTCTCTCTCTGGCCCAACAGGGTTCTGCCCTGGGTACCATCAAGGGTTATCTTTGTGCTATCTCGGCCTTCCTCAGGCTCCCTGATCAGCCCTCCCTGTTCAAGTCCCCTGTTGTTAACAGGTTCTTAAAAGGCATTACTCACCTCTTCCCTCCTGTTCCGTTTGTAATGCCTCAGTGGGACTTGAACTTGGTTCTTACCTTTTAATGTGCGCTCCCTTTGAGCCTCTGCATAACTGTCCTCTTCGTCTTCTGACTCTGAAGACAGCCTTTCTGGTGGCCATCACCTCCGCTCGGCGGGTGAGTGAGCTCCAGGCTCTATCTTGCAAGCCTCCCTTTCTGTCTGTTCATCCAGACAAGGTTGTTCTTCGGACGCGTCCGTCCTTCTTGCCAAAGGTGGTTACTGCTTTCCACATTGGGCAGACCATCACTTTGCCCACCTTCTTTCCGCCTCCGCATCCTTCCAGAGAGGAAGAGAGGCTCCACCGTCTGGACCCAAAACGTGCGCTCTCCTTCTATATCAACCGCACAAAACACTTCCGGGTGGGTGACCAGCTCTTTGTTGGCTACGTGGGCGCCAAAAGGTCGGGCGGTGCACAAGAGGACCATCTCCCGCTGGGTTACCTTGTGCATCAAGACCTGCTATTCTTTGGCCAAGAAGGAGCCTCCTGTTGGGCTGCGTGCCCATTCCACCAGGGCAACGGCTGCTACCACGGCCTTGGGCCGCGGTGTTCCGCTGCCGGTTATCTGTCAGGCAGCTACGTGGGCCTCGCTGCACACGTTTACTAAGCATTACTGCCTTGACAGTCAGGTCCGGAGGGACGGCTTCTTTGGCCGTTCTGTCCTCCAGGACTTCCTTGTCTGATCTTTGTTCGCAGACCCACCACCGGGGTTGGTATTGCTGGGGTATCTATTCTAAGGTAAGGAATCTATCACTAACGTGTCTCTTTCAGATGCACAAGTTACTAACTTGTGTAACGATATATCTGTAAGAGACAGTAGTTAGTGATAGATTCCTACCGCCCACCATCCTCCCGTTCTGCGAACTGATTTCTAGGAGTTAAGGACATCCCTTTCAGGGCCCTAGTATTTTTCAGACACCTGTGTCAGCTTCTTGCATGGCTCTGCGTTCCTGGCGCGGAAAGTCGTGTACAGAACTGACGTCAGCGCGCAGGGCGGCGTCTAAGTACTGCCCGCGACGTCATCCCGGCGATCACGACGCCCGACGACGGACGCGGAGCCGCACGACGCCACCTACCGACGCGCAAGGGTACTGCTACGCAAAACTTTCCGGATCCAGCCTGACGCCTGGGGATATTCTAAGGTAAGGAATCTATCACTAACTACTGTCTCTTACAGATATATCGTTACACAAGTTAGTAACTTGTGCAATAAGACACAACAAACAGAAGCAAGATTTTTTTGTTAAAACCCATGCTAAGTAGAAAATGCTGTTCCATGTGTAGGTGATTACAAGAATAAAATCTAAAACTAAATGACTCTGCTCCTTTAAGATTCTGTACACCTCCCATTGTGTACAGAAAAGTCTGTGTTGTAGTTAATTTATTCCACTCACTGAGCAAGTATTCAAGAAAAGTAATGCCTTTTTAACTCAAATCTGTTAAGTTGCTTTTTCGCTCATTTTTTACGGTTAGGATCATTTTTAGAAATTTTTTGTGGAGGCGTTTTCACTCTTGCCTGTCTCAGTCCACATGGCTGCTCTTTTCCTGAAGTCTTCACTGTCTGGAGGTAATGGTCTACCTTCTGAATTCAAACGCCATTAAAGGATGACCTTTGTCAGGAGGTGACATTTTAGAAGACTGAGTTATGGGAGAGAGTATGGGACAGGGTAAACGATAGGGCTCTCCATGTCAAGGGTGCAATGTCTTTCGCTCCTGTTCTCACAGGGTCCTTGTTGTCAGAGGGGATCAAGAGATCTTTTTCATCCTCCCCCCTCCACCCCTTAATCAACCAGGTCTCTAACCTCATTGGTTCGACCTCTAATACTCTGTGTCACTGCTGCTCAGGTTTCTACATTGAGATGTTTCTCTACATCAAGGACCAGAGTGTCATTCAGGATGGCCTGCTTTGGTTTAATTGCCAAAACTGCCCTTTAAGACATGAATCCACAAATTGAGGCAAAAAATGTCCCTCTTATTCAGAGCCACCAGAGTCCTCTGCAGAGGAGCTCATACTGATTCCGGCATCAGAGGAGGACACCCTATCGCTTCTTCCATTGGACTCTGAAGGTAAGGTATCTGAGAAGCCTGTTAATCTGCTTGCACATTAATTTCACCTATGTTTGCCTGCTAACAGTCCATCACAAGAGAGGCCTAGGAAGCATTCCAGACAGTGTTCGAGAACCGACAACTTCTCAGAACAGTACCATAACTGAGGACGAGTGACCGAGAGAAGAGCCCCCCCACCCTTCGCAAAAATTGCAAGGGATGTGAAACTGTAAGAGGGTCCTCCAGATGTCTGCCCATTCATGAGAAGAATCCACCCATGTAGATGCTCAAGAGATTTCTCCTCTCTTAGGGCCTCTTTAAAATGGTAAAGTACCCCTGACACCGATTCAGCTTCGGATTGTTGGGCACGCTCTCCTCAGACTTCAAATTTCCAAGAGCAGTAAAGTGGTTGAAAACTGAGACAATCAGTCCTGTTGTACAGATTTTGATAATCTGTGACAATCTTTATTGAAACAATCTATCAGAATGATTGTACTTTTTGTTCCTTGTCATCTGTGAACAATTTCTCATGCCATATTTTGTGTGTTCCGGTTTAATGCTTTATTTGGGGAATTTCAAACCCTCTGCTACAAAGGCCAAGTTCAGTGTCCAAGGATCAATTGAGTTGGCTCCTCTAGAAAAAGTTATTAGTTGCATGGATACGCAGTGTGGGACAGCTTTGCCCATCAGTTATTATGGAAGTTGCAAGTTCTGCTGCTCTAATCCTATGCTAGGACTTTATGCTTTAAGACAGTATTTCTCCTTAGAGAGAGGGCGTCAATGAAATAATGAAGGAAAGAACAAATACTTGTGATGTAAGTGTAGCTAAAGGTACCACATATTTGTGCTGGTATATTTTGCCTCAGTTGATTGCTGCTGCTACCTTTTCATGATTGCAGCTTTCCCCACTTACCCTGCAGGCCCAGCAGATGTTTTCTTCCTGTATTTCCACTTCTGTTTAAGATCCAAAGAAAACTCATACCAGCACCTTACAATCTGAGGGGATGAAGATGAGTGATTTTCCAAAAGTCCAATTCAATGGAAATGGCCAATATGTTCATATTCCTTTCTAGAAGAGATAGCTGCCTCCACAACAGTGTGCCTATTTCGTATGGTGCCCTACTCATGCCTGATGCTTTCAGGGTTCTTTCCCATGGACTTTCCACTATGCTGGCAACTAAAATCTTCAACTTGATGGATGATTGTAAGCGGATTTTCATGCTGTTCTTATAACAGTAACAGATAATAATGAGCAGTTTAGGCCACCCTCTATGTTGGGCCTTAGGGCTGCCACTGAGTGGCCGTTGCAACTGTCCTGCATATTGTTGGGGTCAAAATATTGACAACATACATTTTGATCAGACATGGGGTTCGATGAAAAAATAGGTGTTAATAGATATCATCATTTTTACACTCCTTGACATTAAGCACAGCTAAAACTTCTTGTTTATTTACTTAGCATGTATAATCGCTTTTATCCTAATTGATAACGCCCGCCAACCAAAATCCCCCCGTTCACTAAAGCACTGCATCCGCATTATTGTTTTTAGGACCCCAGTCATAATGTATGTGTATTATATTGCTGCATTACTATTGCTTATGTTTTTTAAAACTTTATTTTTATTATTAAATATAGCAGGTGCAAGAATACATATGATTACGTAGTAAGGTGCATAATATTCAATTAGTTCTTTAGTCCGCAGTATTACCATCTTGTGAAGTTTGATACATTTTCCTCCCTCATATTGACACTTTATATTCTTGTTATCTGCATTTCCCACATTATTTTCCACTGGTACATTCCTCTGTATGTTTTCCAGGGCATCTGTATATTGTCTCATTTCTTCAAACAGCCCCAAATCCATTTTTTTTCGACAACATGCACCAGTTTAAGTCCCTCTCCCACTGCTGGAGTTTTGGAGCCTCAATTGGACCCCATTGGCAGACAGAGTTTCGTGTAATGACCGTTAAGCCCAGCTGGAAGAAGGTCTTACTGTATCTCTTAAGATTGGTTTCACCCAAAATATCTAGAACGTATAATTTAAGTTCAGTTATAATTGAAGTTGTCACCACAACTTCATCAAGAAAAACTTCTACCCCCTCCATAATCCTGTCAGGGTGGGACATTGCCATATTGTATGTAGGGAAGTGCCTGGCTGCCCTCATCCCTTAAGGCAGAGATTTGTTGGGGGAATTCTCAATATAAGCCAAGAGTGTTTTTGTAAGGAAGCCCTTATAATAGGTTTAGCTGTACTAAACTGAATCCCGCTTTTAGTGCAACCTCTGTAGAAGAGCCTGTTGCCATCTCCCACTTCTCTTCCTGGAAACATCCCACCTTTTTCCCTCCATTGCTTCCATACGGTTGTCAGTGGGTCATCTTTGTTGTTCAAAATCTTCCTATATATGAGGGATATTGCGTTTTGTGGGAGGGGTTTGAGCAATATTGTGTCCTCTAATGGGATGGAGTACATTAGGTATGTTTTTGTCAAGATGTGTGTGACATTGGCATATTCAGTTCTAGGTGTCTGAGTTGCTCAGTATCAACTAAATCATACACTTTTGTAACTGTTCCTGGGTAAACACGCCATCCTTCCGCCACACATTTCCTCTTTTCCTAATTCCTAGTGTGTCCCATTTATGGAATCCCGCAAGCCTTCCTACATCTTTCAGCATATCACTATTCCATAATGGTGTCTCTTTCATAACAATACCAAACTTTTAAGATGTCCCATGGCCTTTTCCCAGATACTCACTGTTATTAATCTACGTTGTGGCAAGGTTTCTCTATATTTCTTTCAATACAGGGTGGCCGGAAAGCACGTTGGCACCATTGCAAATCTGTCAACTCTTTGGATGGTTCATCTAAGGGAGCCAAGAACTAGTTAATAATCATCTTCATCTTGGAAACCCAAGGATGGGGCGTGGCTAACCGCCGAACATGGCGGACACGTCTTAACAGTGCTCCGGACCAGGCCCTGAATCCTGTCCGAATCCTCGCTGCCACGGAGCCATCGGACACCTGTTGCTGCCCCATGATCACATAGAGAGACCAGCGCAACATATTACCGAAACTCCGGTGTCCGTCAATCATTCCTACCGGCTAATACTGGGCCAGAGAAATCGGCGCGGCGGCCTGGACGCGTTGCGAGCATAGGCCGCACGGAGCCTTGAGACTACACAGCACTGTGGCAGGTACGCACTTGCATGGGAAACAGAACTAGCCGGTAACAAGCTGTAGATACCTGCTCAGGAGCGCCGACTTGCTAGAGAGGGCGGCTGATGCGGAGAACACCGAGAGAATCCGGAAGGACGACCCCACCGACTGCTGCCGGGTGCCTGGGCTGAGACCTCCGGGGCTGACTGCTGGCGCGGGCCGCGACTGGATTCCCCCTGATGCCGGCCCTGGGTCACGACAACTCCTCCACTCTCCTGTGTGCGTCTGAGGTGCACTGAGGAGCCCGGCCGCCGGTGTGAATTGCGGCTGTCTGAGGCCTGCGCAGGGACACGCCCGGTCTGGAGGTCCTGATTGGGAGCAGTGAGTGGTGCGGCGGGGCGCTTGGTCTGCACGGCGCGGGCGTAACCTGCGGCGCGCTCGAGGCTGAAAACACAGGGGGGCCACCTCGAATTACTGTGCATAGCGATCACACTACCATATGTGTGGCTGGGAGCAGTGAGCCCCGGTAAATACTGCCATTACACCGTAAAATACTGGGACCGTGCCTGCTTGCTGGGATACGCTGGAGGCTGGGAACACAATATGGAAGTTTTGTAATACTGTGCACAACGATTGCACTGACACGAGAGGCAGGGAGCAATGAACCCCTGCAAATAAAGACACTGTGCTATAAACCCTGAGACTATACTGTGGGGCCTGCATGATGAGATTGCAGTATCAACAAACTGTGAGTACTCTGCCTGACTGGGCACCCCCAATGCCCGTCTCCTAGATTGTATCACAGAGTGCCACCAGCTGTACAATTGACTCCCTTAGAGCTCACTACATTGCGCAGCACGCATTGAGGCAGAACGCATTATATGGCCACATGACTGAGAAAGAATAAGGCCACATGTTATAACCTGTACCGGGATCTTAATGATATCTGTGATGCACTAGTTACAGAGCAGTGTTCCACGTACGAATTCAGGCACTGCAGCACAAGAGGAAAGCTCACATAATACACCCCATATCCTCTGCAGACTTCAAGCCGCAAGATGGGACAAACCAGGGGAAAGCAGCAACACGACGTTACGGTCTCTGGTCCAGCAGATCATGTAGACCATGATGACACAAATAGCACATCAGATCATGAATGTATTCCAACGACCTCGATGAGCAAGCAAGAAAATAAGTTAGATTTGATACTGAAATATAGTGCGTGATTCTAGGAAAGCAATTGAGCAACAAGTAGGTGCATTAGCTACTGGTTTGACACTTTTAAAGGCTGATCACAGCAAGCTTTCAGATACGTTCCTCACCAACAAACTGCACATATAGAAGAAATAATGCCTCAACACAAAATACATTCAGAGCAAATTGAGCATCTACGGCGGCAGCTTACAGATCTACAAGACAGAGTGGATGATGCGGAAGGGAGGGCCTGCCGTAACAACATACGAATAGTAGGTCTGCCGGAACTAAGTGAAGGGTCCAACCCTACCCAATTTGTGGAACATTGGCTCAAAAACATGGTGGCACCTGAGGGCCTGACCAAACTCTTTAGTGTCGAGAGAGCACACCGGATCCCGACTGGACCTCCACTCCCGGGCGTCCGCCCTAGACCACTGATAGCACGCATTCTTAACTTTAAGGATCGAGACCCGTTGCTCCGTGCGGCCCGCGAATAAGGCCCAATACAATTTGAAAACAAGACACTATCTCTGTATCCAGATTTTACCCTGGCAGTACAAAAACGCAGAGCATCGTTTCAAGAAGTTAAATTGCAGCTCTGAAAACAAAATCTCAAATATGCCCTTCTTTTTCCTGCCAGACTAAAAGTTATTCACAACCAAAAATCCCATTTCTTCGAGTGTCCACTAGAAGCTGCAGAATGGCTAGAATTCACATTATCACTGAGTTCCCCGCTGGGCTCTGCTCGCTCTTTGAATCCGAAATCAACCAAACCTCAGAAGGCGAGACGCAGTCAAATGGATCGGAACAGAGCGCCGCGAATAGAGGCAACGGTACACCCATCGCAAGAACAAATTCACGCCGGCCGGAAATCTGCGATACAGGCAGTAGAGGCACTGGAGGACTTAGATGCTCGATCGACAGCGGACTCACAAGACTCCTCGGAGGACCTCACACTTCATTCAGACTCTGAAAACAGCCTGACTCTCTTTCCCTCTATCACCCCGCAGACAGTGAACGATCTCTTGGGCTAATGGAGCTGGTTGTAGCAGTCCGAGGCCTCTAGGAAGAGGGCAACAACTGTGGGAAGTTACTGCTGTTATAATTTGTACTAAGTATGGTGGCAAAACAAATTTGGAAATAACCGGGCCTGGTCTGGGCCTGACGTGTGACTGCTCCGGAGGGAAGTACCACCTTGGCTTCATGTTGGCAATGGTTTCCTCTCCCCCCGATGCAAATGCAATCTTGTTTCTCTTCTTAGGTTTAATAATTGTTTTCTTTATCAAAGTTTGGTCCTCCACTGTTCTATTGGGGAACCCAGTATTGGGGGTTGTTTTTAGTTTAAACAGACTCACACACCGCATATATAAGGCCTGCCACCAAGACTACGCTGAAATGGTTACGATGCAGCAGCATAATCTAGCTCATGGCTACGACGGGGAAATACAAGATCCTCACCTGGAGTGTTAGAGGGATGGGGTCTGTCCACTAGAGACATAGAATCCATGCACAACTGAATAGAAGGAAGGCACACATTGTTATGATACAGGAAACACACCTTACACATTCCGAAACACTTAAACTTAGGAAAAAATGGTGGGGGCAACTCATTGGTACATCATACTCGGCCTTCGCAAGGGGAGCGGCTATCTGGATCAGAAGTGGTGTCCCATTTGTGGTGCTGGAGCAAAAGATAGACATAAATGGCAGATGTGTGTTCATTCGTGGCACACTAGATGGGGACCCACTGATCCTTGGAAGCATATACGCCCCTAATACAGAACAGGATAAATTTCTGATGTCGCTAAACACAGCATTGACAGGTTGGGAGGCCTATCCCTGGGTAATAGGTGGAGATTTTAACACTGTACTGAACATAGATATTGACCTTTCTCATCTTCCCCTTGCGGGAGCTACTTGTAGGAAACAGGCATTCAAGACTGTCATCCGCGGAGTAGCCACTGGTACCAAAGTAGGGGTTCACGCTATGGTAGACACAGAGTTACGGGACTTAGAGGACAGACTGGGTAAACTGGAAACGGAAGCGGCATTAGATGATGCTAATGCTGACGTTTTACAAGAAGCACATATCTGAAAGAAACACGTTAGTTATAGATTTCTTACCTTAGAATTACCCCCAGGCGTCAGACTGGATCCGGAAAGTTTTTTCGTCAGCAGTACCTCTGCGCGTCGGAAGATGGCGTCGGTCGGCTCCGCGTCCGTCGTCGGCGTTGTGGTCGCCGGGATGACGTCGCGGCAGCTACTTAGACGCCGCCCTCGTGCGCTGACGTCAGTTCTTTATTTTTCCGCGCCAGCCAGCGCAGATCCGGGAAGAGCGGTACCTCAGTCATTTTTTGACTAACTTTTTCACGACTTTTGTCAACGTCTTTCTTCGAGTCTCCGACTCCGAAAAGGTGCACGAGGGATGCCCGGCTTCAAGGCATGCGGTTCCTGTAACCGACTGATGTCGGTGACTGATCCGCACCGCATGCGTCTTTTTTGCCTGGAGCGCGACCACGACCCCAAGTCGTGCTCCGACTGCCAGTCGATGGTGCCGAAGACTTTGCGGGAGCGGTCCCGAAAGCTGCTTGAACATCGGCAGTCGGCTCCGCGCCGTTCGAGGTCCCGGTCGAGAGGGAGGTCGAGGGACCGGTCGCGGAGCCACCACCATTCCGGTTCGAAATCATTGAAGTCTTCGCACTCGGGGTCGGGTAAGTCGAAGCACAAGAAGAAGTTGAAGAAGCATCGCCTCTCTTCGACTTCCCCTCGTCGGTCAGCCGATCCGACGAGGCGCGCGGGTGGTGCCCCTCCCGCGGCTCTGCGCTTGGAGCCCGACGAGTCGACTCAGAGTTTCCCTCCCTTTCCGGCACCCGGAGCGACTCCCGCCCAGCTTCGTACGTTCTACCATCTTTGGGCGGACCGACCCTGCCGGCGCGCCTTCGGGCCCCGCGGACTCGGTTGGGGGGCCTAGGTCTTCGCTGCCGGCGGCTCCGGCCCCAGTGCCGCAGACCCCCCTTGGATCCAGGCCCTCCGCCTCTGGACATGACTGGAACATCAGGGCATATCCCTGGTGGTTCAACACCTGGCAGGTTTCCTGAACGCCAGGGCGGACGAACTCGGCCACAGGTGCATGATGGATCATGAATGGCGTCTTCACTCGGAAGTGGTGCAAGGTCTCTTTCAGCAGTGGGGAGAGCCTTGGTTAGATCTATTCACCACCGAAGAGAACGCGCAATGTCAGCAATTCTGCGCGTTGGAATTTCCAAGACGGCACTCGCTAGGCGACGCCTTTCGTCGCGAGTGGAGTTGTGGTCTGTTGTATGCCTTTCCGCCTATACCACTTCTGCCCAGAGTGCTGAAGATGATCAGGCGTGACCGGGCCCAAGTCATTCTTGTGGCTCCGGATTGGGCACAAAGAGTCTGGTATCCCGAGCTGCTCAACATGGCCATCGATCCTCCGATCAGACTGCCTCTTCAGGAGGATCTTCTGTCACAGCAGCAGGGGATGGTCCTCCACCCGAACCTGTCCAGTCTCCACCTCCTTGCGTGGAGACTGAGCGGCGGCAGTTGACGTCTTTCGACCTGCCTCCCAAAGTCTGTGACGTAATCTTGGCAGCCAGGCGTCCCTCCACTAAGACGGTATACGCCTGTCCGTGGAACAAATTTGTGGCATGGTGCACAGCAAAGGCTGTGGATCCCCTTTCTGCCCCTCTTTCTGAAGTACTCTTGTTCCTTCTCTCTTTAGCCCAGCAGGGCTCTGCTCTAGGCACTGTCAAGGGCTATCTGTCAGCCATCTCTGCTTTCCTTCGGCTGACAGATCAGCCTTCTCTTTTCAAGTCCCCAGTAGTTAACCGTTTCTTAAAAGGCTTAACACATCTTTTTCCTCCAATCCCCTTCGTTATGCCTCAGTGGGACTTGAATCTTGTGCTAACTCATTTAATGTGCGCTCCCTTTGAGCCGCTTCATAGCTGTCCCTTACGGCTCTTAACTCTTAAGACTGCTTTCCTGGTAGCCATCACTTCTGCTAGAAGGGTGAGTGAGCTCCAGGCCCTTTCTTCGAAACCTCCTTTCCTGTCTGTTCATCCGGACAAGGTGGTTCTCCGAACCCGTCCATCATTCCTTCCTAAGGTGGTCACTGCCTTCCACATTGGGCAGACAATTACTTTGCCCACCTTCTTTCCGCCTCCGCATCCTTCGAAGGAGGAAGAGAGGCTCCACCGTCTGGACCCAAAACGTGTGCTCTCCTATTTGGATCGCACGAAACAGTTCCGGGTGGATGATCAACTTTTTGTTGGCTACGTGGGCGCAAAGAAGGGTCGGGCCGTACACAAACGCACCATTTCTCGATGGGTCGTATTGTGTATTAAGGCTGGTTACTCTCTGGCTAAAAAGGAGCCTCCAGTCGGGCTACGCGCTCATTCCACCAGGGCGACGGCAGCCACTACTTCCTTAGGAAGAGGAGTTCCTCTGAATGACATCTGTCAGGCGGCCACGTGGGCATCGCTGCACACGTTCACCAAACACTACTTCCTGGACAGCCAAGTCCGGAGAGACGGCTTTTTTGGCCGTTCTGTTCTCCAGGGTTTTCTGGTGTGATCTTGTTCGCAGACCCACCACCGGGGTTGGTATTGCTGGGGTATCTATTCTAAGGTAAGGAATCTATAACTAACGTGTTTCTTTCAGATGAACAAGTTACTTACCTTCGGTAACGATATATCTGTAGGAAACATTAGTTAGTTATAGATTCCTTACTGCCCCACCCATCCTCCCCGTTCTGCGAACTGATTTCTAGGGTTAAGGACATCCTTTCAGGGCCCTAGTTTTGTGCACCAGTGGTCAGTGTCTTGCATGGCTCTGCGTTTCTGGCGCGGAAAGTCGTGTATAGAACTGACGTCAGCGCGCGAGGGCTGCCGCGACGTCATCCCGGCGACCACCACGACGCCGACGTCGGACGCGGAGCCGACCGACGCCACCTTCCGACGCGCAGAGGTACTGCTGACGAAAAAACTTTCCGGATCCAGTCTGACGCCTGGGGGTAATTCTAAGGTAAGGAATCTATAACTAACTAATGTTTCTTACAGATATATCGTTACCGAAGGTAAGTAACTTGTTCATCATGGGGCATAAACCGTGCTCAGTACGAGACACCAGGCTTACCCGTACCTGGCAAACAGGTCAGATCCCGAATAAAAACCAATGCACACTGAGCAGAGACCAGTTTATTCTGTCTTGAAAAAAATAGCTGCAAAGAACGCCTGGGGGTAATTCTAAGGTAAGGAATCTATAACTAGCTAATGTTTCTTACAGATATATCATTACCGAAGGTAAGTAACTTGTTCTTTACTCCAGTATTTGAGCTTTCGTAGATTCATGTGCTTGAATAATTTCCTGGCGCCAATATGGGAGTCCCTGGTACATTATAACAGCAATGTAAAGTTAAACATAGAGTAGAAAGGCCCTAGGCCCTTTAGTTTTGTTACCTGCAGCTCTGCAAATGAAACCCTACAATTGAAATACGGCCAAGCATGGACCAACTGCAGAACCACACAAACTCCATTTTTAATATGCTCATGAACATTGGAGTCCTATCAAAGTGCATAGCACAGAGGTAATATATTATCTTGTGAAATATCATATCATTATGCTCCAAGAGACGTCGGCAGTAGCACCAATAGGAATACCAGGATTTATAGAATTTACATTAAAAACACAAACGAAAAACGTCCGAGAGTGGGACGGGGGACAATTTATATAAGCGTGCCCATCAAGGGTAAATGTATAGCCAGACCACTTGAAGGTCCTGAAATCCTTGTAGACTTAATGGATCACTGGCACCCTGCATGTGCACCCGCTTTGCATGCCCCGTGGCAACGTTAGTATTACAGAAGGGGCCGCAGACGCTTGTGCGGCCCCTTCTGTAATACTGAAAGCGCTGGCGCACATGTTGTGCCTGCGCTTTTTCAAGAGAGCATTCCCTCATTTGCATGGGGCATGGCCCCATGCAAATGAGGGAATCTCTTTGCCTCTGTGCTGCATTATAGTCGCGAGCGCAGAGGCGAGGAAGCTGTCAGGAGGCTCACTGATAGTGCACCACCTAATAGGCGTCGTACTGTCAGTGCACCCCCTGATGGCAGCCCTCTGGGTGAGGGAAAGGGGGTCCTATGGACCCCGCAGACATCCGCTTGCAGGCAGGTGCAGTCACTCATTGCATCCGCCTGCAAGGGGATCTCAGATCCCTCGTTAAAGTGCAGGCGGTTTGCTGCCTGCACAGAGAAACACAGAGCAGCTTTTAAACAGCAGCTCCATATTTCTTTTGAATGCGCTGCCCTGAAGGCAACGCATTCTACATGATAGGGCGCACTTATCCTGTTTGCATCTGGCACACCTGCTTAAAAGTGCGCCCTATCCTGGCCCAAATTAAAGAGATATTAGGGTATCCCATCCCAGACTCTCCCGACTTTGCGCTCCTTGGTTTTCGAGACCTGGGTTTGAAATACCAGACGATAGCCGATAAAATCATAATGTAGCTCTGTCTGGGGGCGGCCAAGACAGCAATAGCCGCTACCTGGAAGAAGAAAGAAGCTCCAGCCATAACACAATGGCAGGCACACCTATGGCAGGCACTCACCATGGAGCGTATGAGCGACATCTACAGGGACGAGTTCAAAAACTTTGAATACTCTTGGGGCCCCTTTGTCAGCTATCTATCCAGCGGCCTTCCGCTGACCACCTGTCCCACGAGGGTTCGAGCGCTACATTTGTTCCAATTCTAAGCAGGGCCTCCATCCCCGCTTGAGCCTACCCCAGAGTCCACCCCACACCTCCAGGTCACCCAGGACCCCGGTTAGCTTGGGCTGACTGTGTCTCTCTTTTCTGTTTATTTTACTCTCCTGTTTACACACAGTTTTGGTTTCCTCTCGTACCCCCGTCTTCTACCCCCAAGCGGAAGCAGTATCACAATGACTTTTCATGGGGCACAGACTCATGGGAGGGGGAGGGTTAGGGGGGAAGGGAGGGTTTCATTTAAAGACAAAGTTTTTGAAATGTAAGGTAAACTTCAAGGTAATACCTGCTCAGTTATTTGAAAGGGACGTGACTCGGATTAACCGATAAACTCTGTACAAGGAAATAGATGTCTAACAGCTGTAAACAAGTAGAACGATTGAATGTATTACCCTGTCCGATGATAAATGTCTTGAAAAATGTAATAAAAATAAGTTTGACCAAAAAAAAGCGCCCTATCTGTAATAGGGCCCCTTGTCTACTCACAAACCAAGACTAGTAACGGATGATAAACACCAATTTTAAGATTTACCAAGGTTCTATCTAGAGCAGGGCAATCAGCCAAAAAGGAAGTAAATAAGGCATGGGGACGCCTACTCAAGGATCCACAAAATAAAGAACTAAGAAGACGGTTCAGGAGCAAAGACTGAAATACAGGAAATTAATCTGGGAGGAAAAGAAATGAAATGAGGACACATTCTGGGCAAAGCTTCTTTACTCAAGCAACAATGTATTGGCCTATTCTGTTGATTTGGCAGGCAATCAACAGAATAGGCCGATACCATTACAGTATAAATAACGCTAACATTTCAGATGCTCGGTTTTCTAGGGCAACATTTTGGTACATATGAGTTGAAGCAAGATCCCTGCAACAGCATGAGAGCAGGGGCCGTATTATGACGGACGTGTGCGTCTGCTTTGCGCGCCACCGTGGCACTTTGGTATTTCAGAAAGGGCCGCAGACACTTGTGCGGCCCCTTCTGTAATACAAATATCGCTGGTGCACATATAATGACAGCGCTATCACCAGAGGGTGTTCTCTCATTTTCATGGGGGCCAGGCCCCATGCAAATGAGGGAATCCCTTTGCCTCTGCGCCGTATTATAGACGCGAGTGCAAAGGCAAAGAAGCTGTCAGGAGTCGCACTGACAGTGCGCCACC
The DNA here is from genome assembly GCA_963921515.1 of Calotriton arnoldi. Classification (NCBI taxonomy): domain Eukaryota; kingdom Metazoa; phylum Chordata; class Amphibia; order Caudata; family Salamandridae; genus Calotriton; species Calotriton arnoldi. The sequence goes on along the minus strand of CAWUFW010004369.1, from coordinate 870,768 downwards.
TAATTGGTGGTGCACTGTCAGTGTGCGCCCTGATAGCCCTCTTGAAGGGGGAAAGGCGGTGCTAAGGACCCCCCCAGACATCCCCTTGCAGGTGGGTACAGTCACTCACTGCACTCGCCTGCAAGGGGATCTCTAATCACTCTTAAAAGTGCAGGCAGGTTGCCCTCTGCTCAATGAAACACAGAGTGGCTTCTTGAAAGCCGCTCCGTATTTCACTTTATTGCGCTGCCCCCAGGGCAGCAATACTTTGTGTCTGCCTGGGAGCAGCGCATTCAATATAATACGGCACACTCTCCTTGTTTGCGCAAGGCACACCTTTTGAAAGGTGCGCTGGACACCAACAAGGAGAGTGACCTGTATTGTATAATACGGCCCCAGGTATGCCAGTGTGCACAGGAACAAGTATACAAACATACACGCATTAAGACCCAGAATGGGAGGATTCGGAGACTGCTAGTATAAACTTAGATTGAAGGCTCTTACAAATCATCAAGGCTTGCCTCGGGTCCCAGAGAAATTCTCTCTCCAAAAGAGACACAGGTTAATTTGCTCATCTAGATATGCTGGATAATGGGCCCTGACCAGCTTCTGATATCAGTATTGAAGTTAAGCGCAAAAGCCTAGGCTGCCGTTCTAGCACCAGTTTTTAAACACTGCTATCCAGCACGTGTTATTCCCTTATCCTGGACTGGAAGTATAATCTTACCCCTGCACAAAAAAGGCCAAAAAAGCAGCCCTCAAAACTGCAGAGAGATTGCTTTATTGAATTCTGTGGGGAACTTATTTGCAAAGAACATCGACGCAAATCTTTCAGGTTGGGCTGCAAGGGAGAATATTCTGCCACAAGAACAATCTGGTTTCAGGACTAATTGTTCAACCATTGATATTATTGCAGTTCTTCAGACAATTCTTGATAATTAGTGACAAAGACGAATCAACCTGTTTATGCTGCTTTTATAGACCTTTCAACAGCCTTTGACTGTATGAACCGCCCCCTCTTGTGGAAAAAATTAGCGCGGCTAGGAACACTTCAGACACTTTTGAATCTAATAGTGGCTTTGCACTACTCGGTGTAAAATTCTGTTAGGAGGAGATGAGGGATTTATCAAATTTGATTGTGTGATAATGGTTTGAAACCAGGATGTATTTGAGGTCTTGTACTCTTTTCCTTATATCTAAGGGAGAGGTGTGGCGCAGCGGTCAGAGCGGCTGACTCCAGAGCGTGGGGCTCGCGGGTCGATCCCTGGGGCCGGCGGCAGCTCTGCTCAGCACCATTTGGCTCTGGGCAATAGCTCACTTAATCTCCCCGACGGTCCCCAGCGCCTTGAGACCCTTAGGGGTGATTATTTTGCGCTTAACAAATACCAGATTTAATTTAAGTGAGTTGTTAAATCATTTCTCTTATATGAACATCTTTACTCCAAAATTAAATTATTGTAAGTGCCATTCTCTTTTATATGCCAATGACTTAGTTTTATTAGATTTAACTCAGAATCCTCAGAACAAAGAAATTAAAATGTTTTATATGAATATACCGTTGAACATTTTCTTAAAATCAGTACTCGGAAAAGTTACATTGTAGTTTAGGTAAGCAGGAAGAACAGAGCTTATCGAAATTGGGGAATAATGTATTGAATTTTATCCCTTCTTGGGTAGAATCCTATTCCATAATCTGGATGCAAAACTCTGCATCGCACATGTATGTTTGAATGCTGAAAGTCATAGTTGTGCAATAAATACATTGTACACAGCCTTTGGGAAAAAGCACTTTAAAAATCTTATAAAGATATATATGGCCAAAATTCTGCATACACTGTCATATGGGATAGAATTTTCTTTTAGATAATGGTTGGAGTTTTTAGTTGAGTATTTATTGTCTTATATTTGTGTACATAGTTGTCTCCAGCAGTGGGCTAAATCTGTAGTGGTCTCCTAAGGCATTTTAGATGGCACCTAGGGCAGTTCATCAAGCCACAGGATTGTTCCTTCCCGCTATCTCTTTTGGAGTGGATTTGACTATAAATAAGATATTACAAACACAATGTTCAAGCTTAACAATGAATGAGGTCGGTGCCCAGGTAAGAGTACTCGAGAGGCCTAATCGATCTGGCACTAGCTGCATCTTTTTAGCTAATGACTAGAGTTTTCAGTTCTCGAGGGTGAACAAGCTCAATAGAGACCTGGAACCGCATGAGCAGTAGCTAAACAACATAATTTTACATTATCTTTACTTGGGATTCTTCAGTCATTGATCTGTTTGCCACAGGCCAAAATATCACATGCTGAAAGCTTGCCTCATGATTCTTGATCCACTGGAAATGTTCATTTGATAGCCTGGTATAGGTAATTTCTGTCCATCTATCTATTGACCTCCCATTCCTACCCTCACTTCCAAAGGTGAATTTGTGCAAATTGAAACTATTTGAGCTGCTCCTCCATTCATTCAAGAAGAAGAGTGACTTAACCTGCCTGCAAGGGAGGCCGTCATCAGGGGGTGCGCTGATAGTGCGCCACCTTTTAGGTGACATCTTTTTTGCCTCTGCGCCCATGTCTATAATACGATGTGGGCACAGAGGCAAAGAGATTCCCTCATGTGCATGGAGCCACATCATGCAAATGAGGGAATGCCCTCTTGAGAAAGCGCTGGTTCTACATGTGCACCGGAGCTTTCAGTATTACAGAAGGTGGCACACAAGCATCTGCGACGCCTTCTGTAATACCAATGTGCCCGGGGGGACACGCTTAGTGGGCGTACATGCCCATTGCGCCCCTGGGGCACGTTCTGTAATACGACCCTCTGTCTCCAGAGAACCTTCAGTACAGACTCCTGAACTTCTCAGATGACTAATGGATAAAGTACAATAACACTTGAAAACCAGAGTTTATCTAATGCATCCTTTTACTTCCTTTATGCATCTATATACGTTCCATGTACTAGGATCTATATATTTATTACTTTTCTCCTAAAAAAGCATATCCAATGCACTAGCCTATTTCTCATCCTATACCTCTATCAATATCTTTAATCTACATATACCTGCCTCCTTTATGCATCTATATACTTTCCATGTACTTATGGATCTATATATTGATCACTTTCTTCCAATGCACTATCCTATTTCTCACCCTATATCTCTATCAATATATCCTCTACATCCACTCTTTTATCCCAAACCCCATACCACTACTATGATCCCCAAAATAACCTTTCTAGACTCTCCCATACTCTACCCCTCCTTGCATCATCTGACACCTCTTTTACTATTCCGATCCCCCAAAACAAGCCTTTCTAAACTCTTCCCTCTGACTCTTCCCCTCCACATCCCTTTTTACTCATCCCAAAGCCTCTTCCTACTGCTATGACCTCCAAAAAAAAAAGTCTAAATCCTTCACTCTTTATTCCTCCACTATCCTTTTCAATCAAAATAACAGACTAACATGTTCACTTCTCAAATTTCATATTTCACTATACTAATTCACCACTAATACTTTATGGGTTCGAGAGTAGCGTGCTACTCGCCAAAAAGCGCTGCAACACCTCATCAGAGCTAGCAAGCACTATATAAATGCAAACCTTTTCTGTTTTGTGGGTTCCTCTCTTCTGGAATATTTTATTACAGACTGTAGAGAGGTTATATGCCTAAGAACGTTAACAGCAGTACAGATTTCTACCCTTTTTATGTATTTTCTGATGTTTTTTCTGTGTCTTTTACCGTTATGCTATGAATTGGTTTTCCCCATTGACATATTCCAGCTGCATTTCCGGAGGGTGGCTGGTGGAATAATGTATTTTCCATTAAATGTCAGTGTTTTTGAAAATGCTTTGAAACCTAACAAGGTTTCCCCTTGGACTAGTGCTTCTTTTACGGCAAATGTAATTTACAGTATACCTTGTGGCTTATTCCTGATGCCATCCTCTCCATCAGAAAGATCCATGTACACAAGATGTTAAAAAGGGGTTTGGCTATTAAGTGCCAACTCTTGCAGGTTTGTTAGGATTTTTGGCACACACTGGGGCATTCATTTGTACCCCCAGGAGGATACCTGATGGAGCAGATGTACCTGCATAATATGTTTGCTTATGGGCTCTCTGTGGTCCTTGTCCCTGCTTGCGTGTGGCTGAAGTTTACTACTCTTTTCCACTGTTTATGAATATCTGAGAGAATTCTATGATGAAGAGGAGAAAGTTGGTTACCTGTAAAGATAGTCTTTCATCATGAGTATTCTCTCTGAATGTACACATCCCACCTTTATTCCGTTTTCTGTTCTAAATTAATTTAAAATATTAATTGTACATATTTGAAAATGTGTTCTGTGATCCTGAACTTGTGTGAAGGTGTTTTCTTTAAGAATCTGGAGAAAACACACATGATGCAGAACTATACTTACATTTTTTTTTTCTTCCGGTGGTAATGCAGATCCTCAAAGGAAAAAGCAGGTGGAGAGTAATAGCTAAGCTTCTGGAGTCGTCCTCTGGAGCATTTGATCATTGGTAGGGTTTCCTGTTTAGGTTTACAGCTATAATAACTGATAAATACCCTCTGAAAGGGAAACAGCCCTGATCAGTGTGAACATATAAACACTGATAAACATCTGCACAACCACAAACTAAAATGGCATTCAAAGAAAGGCAAGTGAGAGAGAATGATCCCCTTTTTATTTCTTTCTGAAGTGTTTAACACAGTGTAACTTAGTTATATAATGTAACAACCAGAAAAACTGGTTTTTGTCCTTGAATTTTGTTGTTTATGATGTCACTAAAATAACATGTTTGTGGCATGTGTAGATGTAGATGCACATGCTGTGCATGCTCCTGCCTTCTAGTGTTGGGCTTGGACATGTGCCAGTTGTTTTTCTTCAAAGAAGTCTTTTGAGTCACAAGGTAAAGCAGGTCCACCTATTGCTGGTAATGCGTAGGGACATCAGCTGTATTGTTATATTGTTTTTCTCTGCCAATGGGTTTGGATGTGTCCCATGCTCATTCGGATCCTTCACTCTTGTCGGTACAAACAATCGTCGTGTATACTCTCCAGTTTCAAGCATCGCACAGCCTCTTCGGCTCTGCATCTGAAAACCTTCGACACCCCATATGGGGCCTCGTCCCTCTGGGGCGCCATCGGTTCCTCGACACCCGAGATTATGCCCGTGATGGAAGGCACTCCATTCCGTTACTGTCCGAAGTGACGAGCGAAATAACAGAGGTCAGACCTCAATCAGGTGTGTAACTCTGTCTGTCCCCAGACCACCAGGAGGCCTCCTGTTTGGCTTGCCTAGCCTTCTAAAATAAAAAATAAAAAACCCTCTGCCCATGTTGTACTCGACGCATCACCTTGGCTTCAATGGCACAATAACAAGTGGACGATACTCCAGACGTGTTCCGAGACCAGGAAACAAATTCGACTTGCAGTCTGGAACATCTGGCGCTGAGGCCTAGGTATTCTTACTAGAGGAGAGTTCCGGTTCCAAAACGGAGGAGCTGCTGCCTGCCCAGCTTCCTGCGCTGAGGTTATCCTCCTCCTGCACCTCAACAACACTCCAAAGCTGAGCTTCAACCTCAAGAGTGTCAAGCATTGAGCTCCCCTGCTTGTTATGAGGCCCGAGATCTGCTCTTGCCACAAGACCATGGTTGGCACCAAACTTCTTCGAACCTGGCGCCCTCTTAGCCATCAGCGCCTAAGTCCTAGACGAAGCCACACCCTTTGACTTCGACCACACCCTTTGACTTCGACCACACCCTTTGACTTCGACCACACCCTTTGACTTCGACCACACCCTTTGACTTCGACCACACCCTTTGACTTCGACCACACCCTTTGACTTCGACCACATCTTTGGCTTCAATGTCGGAACCAGTCTTGAAGCTAGCATCACAGTCCAGACTTTCAAAGTTGAAAACCAGCTCAGAGTCACTGGGACAACGCCATCTTCAGCGTTCAAACGACCGGCATTCAGGGCAGCTTCTTCCACCACTTCCGAGGAGCAGGGACAGCCCATTATTCCGTTCCTCCGAGAGTAACTCTGCCCCCCCCGCAGCAGCAAATCCTCATTCATCCTGAGACTGGGCGGACCCTCGCTCGGCCTCCTCCTAAGACAAAGGACCCTGTTGCTCCCCCCAAAAAAAACGACTTTTGAGGAAGCCAGCAATCCATTGCCTGATTCGGTACCCAAGAAGCCTCTGTGCCACTACAAATAACAGAGGCACCTCTCCGCCTTGTCTCCATCCATCTCCCTCTTCTCCTCCTCCTCCTTTGCCTTTCTCTCTACATCCTCCGCTTTATCTCTCCACCTCCTCCACGCCCTCTCTCCCCACCAATACCAGTAGACCACTCGCCCATTTGATCTTTTGACAGTATTTGCTTCTTTCAGTGATTGGTGATATGGCTGGCTCATAAAAATCTTGGCCAATATGTACTATTACATTTACCAACAGACTCAGAATTGGTAAAACCCTTTGATATATCAGCCCCCTTTTGTAACAAGTCATTTTTTATAGCAGGTCAACCACCAAACTCCCCAGGCTTTAAATATTCAAAGGAAAGGTGTAGTGATAGGTATCTATGAAAAAAGTGCTGTCACCACGCAGATGGGATAGTGATGAAAACATGACACAAGACTTTCCACATACAAAGTTCAGAGCTTCCAGGTGTTCCATTGTTGTGTGATGCCTTCAGCTAATCCCGTTTTTTTACACATCTGCACTTTACTGCTAGGGGTTTTAAGCTCCTAGTTAGAATGTTAATGCAAAATAATTTCAAGTCCCAGAATATGTGATGCCTTTTAAAAGGTCAGGATTGATTTGAAGTGAGACATTTGCCATGGGGACAGCTATGATTGTCCACACAACAGCAGCACTACCCTAAAGTAGTCAGGCAAAGAGCAGTGGTGGCTCTTCTTAATGGGCTCAGGGGCAACACCCCACCCTGTTTTCTAATCCGTTTTATTTAATGAGGGTCTGGCAACAGTCTCTGTCTGATGTCTGGCGCAGGTGCCCGAAGGCACTTGCACCAGCCTTCAAAGAAAGATTAACAGGGCTGTAGAAATCCCATCCCTGGCTTTGGGGCCCTGGTACACCTATGTGCTTCCCCCATTTGTGAGAAACTGTCACAGCTAAAGGTAGACATAGGCGTAAGTCCTACAGTGCCTGTGGCTATCCACCAATCAGCTTGTCATCCCAACCTTTCTCAACTTGTCAGAGTTGGGAAAGGGTGGGGTGAAAAAGCAGAGACTGAAACCTGGTCCCTGAAACTGCGCAGGTTGGAGGTTTCCGTTTCATGCCCCTGCACCGGAAGCTGAAAGGAGCAAGAGTCAAAACGCGACCTGCAGCAAGGTAATTTAAAAAGGGAAAAAAAAACTTGAAGTCTTTTAAATTTTGTATGATGCATATAGACAAGAGGGCATGTTTGTGGGTAAGAGTGTGTCCGTGGGAAGAGAGCGTGTGCATGTGGCAGCATGTCTGGGAGTAAAAGTGAGAGAATCAGTGGAGGGAGTCAGTGAGCGAAAATGAGTGATAGGAAGAGTGAGTATGAACGAGTGATTGATAGTGAGTGAGAATAGCAATGTTACTATTTGTAAAACTGAGTGACTAAGACTAAATATGTTCCAGTCTGAGCGAGTCAAAATGAGCGAGGCAGAGTGAGAATGAATGAGACTCATTTCGTATGGGTAAATCAATGAGTGGGACTGAGTAACAATGAGTGAAAATAATTAAGACTACGTGAGTCAGTGATATTGAACGAATCTGAGTGAGATTGATTGGCTCAGAATGAAAATGAGTGGGACTGAGTGGGAATGATTGAGTCAGTCTGAGTCCAAGAATGAATGAGACTGAGTGAGTCCGAGACTGAGTGAGTCCGGGAATGAGTGAGACGGAGTTCGTCTGGAAATGAGTGAGACGGAGTGAGTCTGGAAAGGAGTGAGACGGAGTGAATCAGTGGAAACGAGTGAGATTGGGGGAGTCCGAGTAAGATTGAGAGAGAGTAGGGCTAGGGAGAATGAATGAGATTGAGTGAGACTGACTGAGAATGAGTTAAAATAAGTGAGTGAGTCATAGTGAGAGTGAGACAGAGTGGGACTGAGAGAGTGAAGAAACACTCCCGACCCTTGAGCCACCCGCGCCCACCCTCTGGGAACCCACCAAGAGGTCGAGTTCACTCACTGGAATTCGAGCAGATTACGCTCTACCACTTTTAAAAGTCACAAAACACCACTGGTAAAGAGTGCAGCGAAGCAGTGACGAGCATGCTTAAAGTTTCAAGTGCTTTAGAATGCAAGGCTACAAATTAATCTGGTATAATTCAACATTTTAAAGGTTTCACAAGGTACTATGCTAATAGCAGGGTTGACCATCCCCATGATGTCATATTATTCATTAAGGAGTAAATGAATGATCCAGCTGTGTAGAGGAATTTGTCTAAAAAAACATTTGACTATACCACTCTTAATTGTTCAATCCATTAATAGTCTTGTAATAGTCTTGTAAATCACACAGGTTCCTTATAGAATGAGTTTGAGGTAATCTCAGCCTATCCATTAGTCTTTAACTCTTGGGCTGGCCACTCTGAGGTGATGTGAATCGTACTTGGTAAAATGTGTTTTCAAAGGAAAAAAGCAAGCATTAATTGGGAAATGTTATTGTGAGAAAATGAGCAGTACCAGTGAACAACATGTATGCAAATTTCTTGAAACCCAGTGCCACTTCTCATCAAAAGGCCTTTGTGGAGATTTTGTCTAGCTCTCTTGTAATATTTCTAGTTTCACAAATTGGATTTTATTATGAGGAAAAATGTAACGGATGCCTTTTTTGTAATTCATCTGTGCAGATATTCCCCAATTCCTGCTTCAAACCTTTGCTCAACTTGGACGCTCTGTACTCTTCTTACCTAAGCTCTCTCTCCTTAAAGAATACCTACGTTTTTATATTGAATCGGTAGTTGAGCATGTTTTAATTGAAAAAGAAATGGTGACTATACCTATGGTCTTAAAGGTGGCAATGTTTACATGCAGTCTTGTTTAATTTTGACTGCTCAATGTATTTATTTATAGTATATTTATTGGTATTTGTTGAGCTCATCATGCTCTCCAAAAGGAGTGTCTTGGCCGACTGGAAAGGTGTTTGAATCACAATCGCTACTCTGACTAGTTTTAAAATTTCTTTCATTACAGGATGGTTCTCTTTTGTTGACGTCTGCAACATGGAGTCAGCCGCTCTCTGCACTTTGGGGAATGAAATCTGTCTTTGATCTGAAGTGAGTTACTCCCAGTTACTGACATTGTCTACATGATAGTTTCTTTAAAAGGGCATTATTGCCACTACACAACGAAAAATCTTTCCTGCTGTTTGGCCTTTCATTTTACTTGTTCCATTGATGGACAGTGGTCAGTCTCCTGCTCCACTTTTAATTTAACCTCAATGAATTGTAGCCAAATGTATTAATGCTAGACCTTTCGAAAATAAATGAAGGTTCCCAGGGCCTGTGTTCTTTCCCAAAACTGTACCTTTGTACCCCCAATTGGCACCTCTCTGGCGACATGTAAGTCCCTTGTAAAAGGTACCATTGGTACCAAGGGCACTGTGACCAGGGAAGGCCCCTAAGGGATGCAGCACATATTGTGCCACCCTTAGAGGTCCTGTACCTTAACACACGCACATAGCCATTGCAGGCTGCGTGTTTTGGTGCAGAGAAAAGTGAAGTCGATATGGCACTCATACCTGTGTGCCATGCCTGCAACACACTGCCCATGATATGGGTAAGGTACCCCTCTAGCTGGGTGCACTATATCACTGGTGAGGGTACAGTTCCATGAGCGGTGTACGCCTACAGTGTCTAAGTCCATTCTTAGACATTGTAAGTGCAGTAAAGCCATAAAGAGTATATGGTCTGGGAGTTTGTCATTACGAACTCCACAGCACCATAATGGCTTTACTGAATTCTGGGAGGTTTGGCAGCAAACTTCTCAGCATAATAAACCCCCACTGATATCAGTGTGGGATTTATTATACCATGCACTCAGAGGGCATCTTAGAGATGCCCCCTGAAAAACGACCAGCCTCTGGTGGGTTCCCTGATTGGTACACACCAGCCTGCCACCACAAGACATGTTTCTAGACCCCTGGGGTGGGAGCCTTCGCTCCCTGAGCCCAGAAACAAAGCCTTTCCAGGGCAGAGGTGTTCACACCTCCCCCATGGTCAGGAAGAGCCATCTGTGGCAGGGGAGCTTCAAAGGTCTTGCTGCCTTTGTATCGAGACCCCTAGCCTCTCCTATCAGGAGCAGGCCCCATTCCTGTCTCCCCCGGGAAAAATTAGAACAGCCCAGAAGGTGTGCCCATCTCTGATAACCCCATCCCTCAGGTGGGGGAGGCGAGGTGAAGCCCACTCTTCAGTAGCCGCCTCTGCAAATTCTAACTTAGCTAGGGTAAATTCCCAACGAGGTCTCTCAGCGCTCCAGAGTCCGAGTCCACCGTGGGTTGACCCCTCCAGGATTCACTGACGTCGCCTGCAGCCTCTGCACGGAGAAACCCCCCCCACCCCACCCTCCCAACCGCGAATGGCCCAGTAAGGTGAAATCCGACCTCATAAGACACCCCTGCATCCAATGGCCCTGCCCCCTGGAGAAAAGAACCCGAGGTGCACCTACGTCCCCAAGCCCTCCAACTTACCTGCCTAGCTGTTGGTTCCTCCCAGAAGTCTTCCTGGACTGAGCCTGCAGCCAAAATCCAAAACAGGCAACTCCCATTGAAAACAGGGCACCCGATGCAAAAACAGCACCCTGCACCCGGCCGCCCCTGTGCCGGTGTGGGTGCACCTTGTGTGCTAACTTGAACCCCTCTTTGCCCTGAGCCTAAAACCAGGAACTTTGCTCCCACAACCTTGTGGCTTCTCGTGAGCAGCCACCAACCGGAGGCCTCCTATCCCCATTGGATAACATTGGGCCTCAGCACTCTGCACCCAGCCGCCCTAGTGCCGCTGAGGGTGCTTTGAGAGTGCATCCTCTACCCTGAGGGAACCCTATTTCTAACCCCAGAAACCCCTCTCCCACAACCAAGTACTTACCTGTAAACCAATAACTTCATTTCCTCCCATAGGTTTGTATGGACTGCTTTTCTTTGAAAAATCTTCTAAGTGTGAAGTTGGTGTGAAAACCCTAAGAAACTGCATACGTGTAAAAATTGAATTACTTACCTTTAGTCTAGGAAATGTCTCAATGTGATATCTAGGCATATCACACTGAGTACAAAAAGTAACTTAAAAAGTAATCTGAAAAGTAACGTACAAAGTAATCTCATAAGTAACTGTAAAGTAGTTTTGACTGTTGACTTACCTGTAAACAAACCAATTGCATCCAACTGCATTCCAATTGTATTGAACTGCATTATACCTGCAACAGTATTATTTCACTTACCTGCACCAGGCCTGACTTGGTTCTAGAATAAAATAACTAAATAATATTTTTATACAAACAAATTGGTCTGAGTTCAGTCTTTGAGTGTGTGACATCATTTCTTGCCTGAGTGTGTGCAATAAATGTTTAACACTACCCTATGATAAAGCCTTACTGCTCGCCCACACTACCACAAATAGAGAGTAAGGTATTGTCTACTTTTACCTCTGCCTACCTTTGGGGTTCCACTGGACTCTGTGCACACTATACCTTACTTTGGCCAGCTTCCTACAACAGTACAACAAGGGTAGGGACAAAATCACACAATGAACATAAATATAATCATGTGGTACATAGGTACAGGCATACTACCTTGTGTATTTCTCCACAGCTGCCAGGTCACAGATATCATGATTTCACACAGAGGATTATTAGGTGGTGCGGGGCTTTACTGAGTCATCTTATGCCATTCTCAGTCATGGACGGGGCACTCGTTGGGAATAGGTGAGTTTGTTGAGGGTGCATTCCTCGGAGTATCCGTTTCTTGGTATGATGCCCTATCCTGCTGCGCTCCCTGCAGATTAGTAATCAGCGGGACCCATTTTCCTTTGGTCTTGATCGCACAGGCATCAATTACCAATAGGTCTTAAGTTGCTCTTGGCAATAGGCTGCATCCCTTAACCAATGTTTAAGCTGAGGAACAGGGCATCTGCCCCAGTGGATGGAAACACTACACCTGACTAGCAGGAACAGGATGGCAGTCAAATTTCAGATCCCCGAGAGGGAAATCCTTCACATATCCTAGCAAAGCTACCCGAGGTATTCGCTGAGAAGCATGATCTGTGTTCACTGCAATAGTATCAAGTACTTATGTCCAGAATTTTGCAACTATGGGGCAATCCCAGGCCAAGACTCCCAGGGAAAGTGGTGGTGTGAGTGGCGCACTGCACGCAGCGCACATCAGCAGCCAGTCCCATCCTATGCAGCTGGAGTGTAGTGTAAGTAAGTATTAAAAGCGTATTGGCCTGAGTCTGTAGTTCATAGAAAGGGCTCTGGATTTAGTGCAGCAGGAACGCCACTGCTCCTCACTGAGATCGAGCAGTTGCTGCACTAATAGGGCATTTTCATGAATCTGATACCGAGGAGAAAATTGCAGGGCACATAGCATACACTTCTCCTGGCACCTGATGACCATTGTCAAGTGCTTGATTTAGAATGTGCAGGGGCTAAATGATCCGGGCAAAATGTTCCTAGTGCTCGCGTAGATAAATAGACACCAAATTGACATGTGCTTCTTACAGATGCAACTCCTGACCGATTCGAGCTGCTCCCGACTACGTGCGAGATGATCGCGGAGACGCTGTCTCCGTTTATGCTAGCTGTGCGCGAGGAGTAGCAGTACTCATCCGAAAAAGGCCATCATGGCACTCATGCCAAGTGCTGTGCGACACACAGGGCAGGTTTGTCATCCTGACAGGAAAACTGCAGGGGCATCCTGTCACCCTTACCTATGTATACAGCCCGAATTAGGATGATTTTAATCCTGCGAGTAACAAGGCCTGTGATGTGAACTTTGACCTTGTCAAGTTGTGCGAAGGAGAATGAATAAAGACCCAGTAGTAAACTATTGTGGAAGGCCCATCTTGCTGAGTACTAGTGAGGTAATGGTTGTTCTGTGTTGAAAGGGAAGGGAGGGAGAACCTTACATATGTTAATCATTTCGAAGCAAGGAGTATTTTAGTGGGTCCCATTTACCTCAGTCACCCCATGCTCCTAAAAGGACCAGCATGTGCTCATAGTAAAGTTCAAGCCTATCACTTCACAAAGGACTTTCCCCAACTCTCTAAAATGTCTTAATGTGTTTTTTTGTTGTTTTTTTTGGGCGTGGTGTTGGGGATGGGGATGTCATAAAACATGTGCATGTTAATTCCATGTTACCCACCTTGAGTCATCTTGGGCTCATGTACTAGGTCCTTCAGCAAAACCACCATGGAGTCCTTTCTGACATCTTTTTCAATTTGACATGTTGAAAAGAGATAGTGCTGCTGACTTGAACCCTCTTTTTTTAAGATGACGTCCACTCCAGATGTTTCAGTGGTGGTGGTTAAAAAAAAATGCAAAATCTGGGATACAGCTCTTGGGCCACAAGAGGAGAGAAGATAAATGAATCTCCTGGCAGTGGATAACCTGTCACACTTCAGTGACCATTATAAGCACTTCAAGTTCCATTGTCTTGTTCGGTCACTGTGGTCACGCCCTTTATATTGAAACAAAGGGTAGCTTGTACAGTTTGGACCAAAACCTGGTAATAGCAGGGCACACTCCTACCTTACAGACAGGACTCCTTCCTTGTATGTTGAGTTCAAGAAGACAGAATTTGCTTCCTCCTGGGGAAGGGACAATAAATACAATAACGAGAGGAAGGTTGCTGAAATGCAAATGTCATCCGCACTGATATATTTGCCCCTCCCTCGAGGTGGTGTCTAATGTTTTTATCTATCAAAGTGGTGAAATCCCTATAGTGCTAAAACAAACGAAATATGTCGATGCAGTAATTTTACGGAGATCCTGACAACGCATGACTCAATCAGGTTGGGGCTTAGTTGGGAATTCTGACCGTAGAGTTATCGGTTCTCCACTGGATACTCAGAATACATCAGTGTGCTACAACTGTTTCACTTAGTCCTGAACTCCTGCAAAACACGTCAGTGGTTGAGTTGCCCTCTTAATCACATACAGTGCAATTGCATTATTTAATCTATGCTAAAAGCAACAAATTGTCTTCTACTGCAAAAAATGTCTCACTGGATTTACCTCTGATATTGATACTTAATGTACCAACCTATGAAAACATGCCTAGGTACTCACCTAAAGCTTTTAGTGGTGGCGTAACACATGAAGTTACTGGCAATGCTTCATACACTAATCATAAAGAAGGGTCAAAGTAGACATCCACACTCCAAGTCGCTGAACTTGGCAGCCTGGATCCTGAAATCCTAGAATTGTTGCTTAAATCTCCTGTAAAAACATATGGATGCTATCAAGGAAAATGTAAATGATTTGCAGTGGGGGGTCGTCACCAAAATGAAGTACAGGTGCGTTGGTTTAGCTTCTTGATGACCTGTTGTGGCCAGTACTTAAATTGGTCTTTGGTCCAGCCCATTACTTACTATTAGCCGACTTTCTTGTCACTCATTTTCTTGTTTCTTATATAGTCCTTGTAGGAGAGTAGGATCTGCTTCTTATAGTTACCCCCACTTTTTGCTGATGTCTCACTGTTTTTGGCCTAGTCTGACTGGGATCCTGCTATTCAGGACCCCAGTCTCTCTGCTTTCTCCTATAATTGCCATGTATGTACTTTAGGTACACTCCAGATTGGATACTGGGGTACCCTTATAAGTCCCTAGTATATGGTACACCATGTACCCAGGGCATAGGTACCCCAGAGGCCTCTCAGGGGCTGCAGCACGTATTGTGCCACCCCAGAGAGGCCATTCAAAATTACACCACAGGTCTGCTACTGCAACCTGTGTAAGGAGGTGCATGCACCCCTTACTCAGATATAGGTTACCTATATCTATTCTAAATCACTACACATATAAACCTATCAGTCACCCCTATGGCAGGCCTTATCAATCCTGAAGGCAGGGTGCTGGGTTTTGTGTGAGAGGGTGCCCCTGCATGAGCAGAGCCCCTCTGCAGCCTTCGGAATCTATTCCCCGGGGTTGTCTGTGATGCAGCCAACCATATATACTTAAGTGCATTATAACCTCGCGGTAAATGCTAACTTTAAAACGGCTGCTTAGAAACATGTTGTGTTTGGTGTCAAACACCTTGGAATCATACCTCCACACCAGTAACTGGTGTGGGAGGTATGATTCCTCCCTTGTAGTACCACTACTATGGGGCACCGGTCTACCCGGTACCAGCTTTCTCGACCTGGGCAGCACAAAATGGATGCTGCCAGCCACAGACACGAGTCTGCCCTCCTGCTGCTGAGCCAAGCTTGAGCAGAGGAAGGCCTGACAATAGGTTTCCTGTCACAGGGAGGTGTGACCACCTCCCAGACAGGCTTTAGTGTATTGGGCCTGGGTGGGTGCACTCTTAGAGTGCCAGAAAGTCTGCAGTGGGGGCACATTAGGTGTCCCTCTTCATAGTCCAGCTCAAACCGGTTGCAGGAGCCAATTGCTCCTGCTCTGGTGCGAAACTGGACAAAGGACATGGGTGTAGCCACCCCTCTGTCCTGACCCTCCCCTAGGTGGGTCCCCATAGTTAGTCCAACCCCTTCCTTGGGTATAAAGTAGGAAACCTGACTACAGGACTTTAGATTTTACCTGGACTAAACTCTGCAAGCAGAAACCAAGTACTTCGACGGTCTACATTTCGCTGGACGACAGAAGAATCTCCCTTGGAGTAAAGGAGTTACTCCCCTGCAGCAGCAGGCACCTAAACGCATCTGACCGGTTTGCATCTCCCGAGTTCCTGAGGACTCCGAAGATTTCTGCAACACAGGAGATGGGTTCCCGAGCGTCCCTGAGGTCGAACTGCTCTCTCAGCAATCCTGAGACCAGTATCCCTCGTGGGGACCGTGCAACCCGAACCCCTGTGCACTGTGTACTTTTGCAGCAGCATATGCTTTTTGGCGATCCCTGAGGCTGTGCTTTGGACTATGTGTAGTCCCGACCCCGAGCAGCATTTCCCCCAAAGATCTCCGGCCTCCACTCCACGAGTGCTCTGTGGGCTGGTACTTTGTGATTCCGCTCGAGGTCCCTTCACGATCCCTGGTCCGTTAGCCTGTGGGTCCAAGCGAGGGTCCCTTTGATTTTCCTTGGGCTTCCCTGGTTGCTCCAGACGTGCCCTGACTCCCCATAGCTTGGAGAGTCTCCTGGACCTTGCTGGTCCACACTGTGACTTGTTTCCTCTGCCCGCGTTGTTTGCCTTTGCCAAGGCTGATTGGTGTTCAATCCGGACACTGACCCCTCAGCACTCGATATCCTTCGTGCGACAGCTCACCTCCGGACTTTGGTCGTCGTCGACATCTCCTGGTCCCCGTGGCTGCAGAGTCAAGCATCCTATCGTCACACCTGAAGCACCCGACATCGGTGGGCATTCGTCTATCGAGCCCCTGGTCACGTGAAGTGACCCAGACTCTGTCCCCTCTGCTTTCAGGTTCTTCTTACTCTGAATCCAGGCTTGTATTCCACCGGACACTTTCCATCTTACCGGCAGCAGCACTTCTTCGCATCACGCCATTGAAAACGACGAGGGTTTCCGACACCACTTGACCCATATGCACCTGGCTCCTCTGGGATAGGTAACACGGGTACCTCGGTACTCACAAGGGTGCTGGCCTTAGAACCTTCTATGTTCCAAAGGGTTTGCTTGAAGTCCTCTCCGAAGTGTCCTTAAACTGTAATTTTCCGACCGCGACTTTCCCATAGAGTTGTACGGAGCTCGCGTCTGTGTTCCCACACTGCACCCGTCCTCCGTGGGCTCCCTGTGTCACTCCTATGGGTGGTTCCTTGGGGTACCAGCGATTCTACGTGCTCTAGGCACTGTCTATTGAAGTCGTGGTTGTTATACCACTTTCTTAGTATATGGTTCGGTCTCCCCCTGGAGCCCGCTGTGTATTGTGCTATTTACTGTCGTTCTATTGATTTAACATTGTGTACTGTGTATTCTAATCTCTGGTAGAGATTAGTAGAGAGTGTTTTAGTAATAAATACATATTTTTATATAACACTTGTGTGGTTCTCCTTTCATTTAGTCATTCAGGAGGTGATATTCTGGTAAAACAAGCTGCTTTACATTCCTTCAAGATTAAGCCTGAAGGCTGCTCTCCATAGCTACCACTTGGATAGCTTTCATAAAGGTTATCTTTGACCTAATCATCAATAAGGGTCGTTTGGACTGGTGCAAGGTGCCCACTTTAATTAGTGGACAGCATATGCCAGGCCAACTTCTCACATTGGTGTGCAGCGGTTGGGATTCGAGCTTGCTATTGTTTTACCAGATGAATCTCATTGAGTGATTAACTGAAAACCACTAAAAGTACTAGGTACATATAATCAAGATTAGAATAAGTAAGTTCTACTGAACTTGGAGTTGGGTAAGTCAAGGGTCTAGCACACCCTTTCTCCAACTCAAGAGAGTTTAGTCTCCACTAGGGTAGGTAGGTGCACACACCACACCACACTAGTATGTCTTCTGTAGGAGAAGCCAGTGGCTCTCTGCCTACTAGATACAATGGGCTCACCTTTCAGGATCTGAAAGCCATGTGTGCCTCTAGGAAGCTGAAGACTGGGAGAAATGCAAACACCCAACGTCTTATAGAGATGTTACTCCTAGATGACCTCAGAAAGACCCCAGGGTCTGATGAAGTAGAAAGAGTGGGTGGGACAGGAGTTGAGGAAAGAGCAGGAAGTGAACACTTCTTTGATCTGGACTCACACCCTGGCCAGGAGGATCAAGATGATTCCAACCTGGAAAATCCAACTCTTCCTTCAGGTGGGGGAGAAGGCCCCAGTGGCCCCTCTTTACTCCACCAGGAAGAGTACAGGGTCTACCTAGAAGATCCAGGACTCCCTCTGTGGAGTCTAATCATTCAGGTACTTCTGTAGGGACCTCTGTATCTCATAGGAGAGAATCCTCTTATGATAAGAAGTGCCAATTACTGGAACTTGAGAGACTCAGGATCAGGCTCAACAAAGAGCAATTGGCCATAGACAGGGAATCCCTAGAGCTCCAGAGAGCAACCAGAAGATTGGGACTAGAGTCCCATGGTGGCAGCAAAAGTGTCCCTAGAACTAGAGTATTCTCATGATCCTAGGAACCTGAACAAGATAGTCCCTCCCTATCATAGTGGGGATGACATCCACAAATGGATAACTGCACTAGAGAGGGCCTGTAAAGTACAGAGGGTCCCTCAGGAGCAGTGGGCAGTTATCTTGTGGCTCTCCTTTGCTGACAAAAGCAGAGATAAGCTCCTCACTGTTGGGGAAGAGGAGGCTGACAATTACTCAGTCTTGAAGAGTGCTCTCATTGATGGGTTTGGCTTAACCACTGAACAGGACAGAATTAAGTTCAGAGACACCCAGAAAGCACAGACTCAGGACTGGGTTGACTTTGTAGATTGTGCTACTAAGGCTCTGGAAGGCTGGTTACTTGGCAGTAAAGTGTGTGATTTTAAAGGATTGTACAATGTAATTATGAAGGAACAGATCCTTAATAATTGCCAAAATCAGTTGTTGCATCAGTACCTGGTGGACTCTGATCTGACCTCTCCCCAAGAATTGGGAAAGAAGGCAGACAAATGGGTCAGAACCAGGGTAAAGCAGAAAACTCAGAACCAAGGTAGTGACTCTAAGAAGCCAGATTCTAAAACCTCAGATAAGGGTGGGGATAAGGGTAAAGACCAGAAGTCTTCACAAGGGCCCCAAAATCCTGCATCTGGGGGGGGGAGTCACAATCCAACAAGGCTAAAGGCAAAAAGAAACCTTGGTGTTGTATCTGTAAAGAGAAAACCAATTGGACAAAAGATGCCAATTGTCCAAGGACCAAGGAATCTACTCCAGCCACCACTGCCCCTAAGGCAACTGTTCCCCCTAGCTCAGTTCCAAGTGGTGGTACACAGAATAAGGGTGTAGTAGGGTTGACCCTGGGATCTGAGATGGATTCTGGCCTAGTCAGAATTCCAACTCAGGCTGTGTTTGTCTGTGATGGAGGCATGGATATTGCCTCCTTATTTGTCAGTCCCAGTAATCTGGGCAAATACAGACAACAGCCTTTGATCAATGGTAAGGAGGGCATGGCATATAGGGACACAGGTGTAAGTGTCACCATGGTGACAAAAGAACTTGTGGGCCCTGACCAGATCATACTTGGTAAGATGTACCAAGTGACCAATGCAAGCAATGTCAGGACAGACCATTCCTTGGCAGTCGTGAATTTCACCTGGGGAGGGGTAACTGGCCCTAAGAAGGTTGTGGTAAGTGCAGACCTCCCTGTAGAATGCTTATTGGGCAATGATTTGGAGACTTCAGCATGGGCTGAAGTGGAACTCAGGACGCATGCAGAAATGCTGGGCATCCCTGCAGATGTGTTTGCCATGACTAGGTCACAGGCAAAAATGTCTTCCACTGAACAGGCCCTGGATCCTGGAATAATGGACCAGGTGCCTTCCAAGAGAAGGAGCAGTAGGGGTAAGGCAGTGTCTTCCCCCCTGCCTCAGAGTGAGGATCAGTCTCTTGAGGGAGAGGATCTTAGTCCTGAAGAAGGAACTGTCTCAGAGGAACTTGAACCTGATCAGGTTGAGTTCTTGGGGACAGGGGGCCCTTCCAGGGCAGACCTGAGCCAGGAGCAGCTGAACTGCCCCTCTCTTGAACCCCTCAGACAGCAAGCTCCTGCTGAGGCTGCTGGGAGTGCCAGTGGGTGCCATACAATTTACTGGGATGATGGACTCTTATACTCAGAGGGTAGAGACCCCAAACCTGGTTCCACCAGGAGGTTGGTTATACCTCTGAAGTTTAGGGGCTTCCTATTGACACTGACACATGATATCCCCTTAGCAGGACACTTAGGCCAAAACCAGACCTGGGACAGACTTGTTCCTCACTTTCATTGGCCTCATATGTCAGAGGACACAAAGGAGTTTTGTCGCTCCTGTATCACTTGCTAAGCCAGTGGTAAGGCAGGTGGTACTACAAAGGCCCCCCTGATACCACTACCTGGTGGGGTTCCCTTTGAGAGGGTTGGGATTGACATAGTTGGTCCCATGGATCCTCAGACTGCATCTGGGCACAGATTCATACTAGTGGTGGTAGACCATGCCACTAGGTATCCAGAAGCAATTCCACTTAGGACTACCATAGCTCCTGTTGTGGCTAGAGCCCTCCTTGGAGTCTTTTCCAGAGTGGGTTTTCCTAAGGAGGTAGTATCAGACAGAGGTGCAAACTTTGTCTGGTTACTTGACTGCTATGTGGAAGGAGTGTGGAGTAAATTACAAATTTACCACCCCGTATCACCCACAATGCAATGGGTTAGTTGAGAGATTCAACAAAACCCTCAAGGGCATGATTAAAGGTCTCCCTGAAAAGCTCAGGCGTAGATGGGACATGCTTTTACCCTGCCTTCTCTTTGCCTACAGAGAGGTTCCTCAGAAGGGGGTTGGTTACAGCCCTTTTGAACTTCTGTTTGGACATCCAGTGAGGGGTCCTTTATGTCTAGTGAAGGAGGGATGGGAGTTACCTCTCAAACCCCCTAACAAAACAGGATATTGTGGACTATGTACTTGGTCTCCGCTCCAGGATGGCTGAGTACATGAGGAAGGCATCCAAAAACCTTGAGGCTAGCCAGGAATTGCAAAAGGCCTGGCATGACCAAAAGGCTGTTGTGACTGTTAATCAGCCAGGACAGAAAGTATGGGTGTTGGAGCCTGTGGCCCCAGCAGCCCTCCAAGACAAGTGGAGTGGACCTCATACTATCATTGAGCAAAAGGGAGAGGTTACCTACCTGGTGGACCTTGGAACTCCCAGGAGCCCCCATAGGGTGCTCCATGTGAACAGGCTCAAACCATAGGTTGACAGGGTAGACATGGGCTTGCTCATGGCTACTGATGAGGGACAGGAGGAAGAGAGTGATCCACTCTCTGACCTGCTCTCTCAGAACCCTGATGATGGTTCAGTTGATGGTGTAGCCTTGGCAGGCAGCCTCACTGACCAGCAGCAAACTGATTGTAGGCAACTCCTGAATCAGTTCAAACATATGTTTTCACTGACTCCAAGTCAGACTACCTGGTGCACTCATGAAGTGGACACAGGTGACAGTCTGCCTGTTAAAAATAAGATTTACAGGCAACCTGACCATGTCCGGGACTGTATCAGGACAGAAGTCCAGAAAATGTTGGAACTGGGAGTAATTGAACCCTCAGATAGCCCTTGGGCTAGTCCAGTAGTCCTTGTACCAAAACCTCACACCCAGGGTGGTAAGAGAGAGATGAGGTTCTGTGTGGACTACAGGGGTCTCAATGCAGTCGCTAGGACTGATGCCCATCCAATACCCAGGGCAGATGAACTTATACTTTGGCCTCTGCCAAGTTTCTGAGTACATTTGACCTGACAGCTGGTTACTGGCAAATCAGATTAGCTGAGGATGCAAAACCCAAAACAGCATTCTCAACCCCTAGTGGGCACTACCAATTTGTGGTGATGCCCTCTGGCTTGAAGAATGCACCTGCCACTTTTCAAAGGTTGGTGAACAAAGTCCTTACAGGTCTGGAGGCCTATAGTGCAGCTTATCTAGATGATATTGCTGTCTTTAGCTCCACCTGGGAGGATCACCTGGTCCACCTGAGAAATGTTTTGGAGGTCCTGCAAAAAGCAGGCCTCACTATCAAGGCCACCAAGTGCCAGATAGGGCAGAGTAAGGTTGTATACCTAGGCCACCTTGTGGGTGGAGGTCGGGTTCAACCATTGGAGAGCAAAATCCAGACCATCATGGACTGGGTTGCTCCCACTACCCAGACTCAGGTCAGAGCTTTCTTGGGCCTAACTGGGTACTACAAGAGGTTTGTCAAAGGATATGGATCCATAGTGACCCCTTTGAATGACTTAACTTCCAAAAGAATGCCAAAAAAGGTTCAGTGGACAGTTAGCTGTCAAAAGGCATTTGATGACCTGAAGAAGGCCATGTGCACTGCTCCCATTCTGCAAAGTCCTGACTATTTAAAACAATTCATTGTTCAAACTGATGCATCTGAATTGGGGGTAGGGGCTGTGTTATCACAATTGAATGAAGAGGGTCAGGATCAGCCAGCAGCTTTCATAAGCAGAAGGTTGACCCCCAGAGAGAAACGTTGGTCAGCCATTGAGAGGGGAAGCCTTTGCTGTGGTTTGGGCTCTGAAGAAGCCGAGGCCATACTTGTTTGGCACTCACTTCATTGTTCAGACAGACCACAAGCCCCTCTTATGGCTAAAACAAATGGAGGGTGAAAACCCCAAACTTTTGAGGTGGTCCATTTCCCTACAGGGGATGGGCTATACAGTGGAACATAGACCTGGGAGTAACCATGCCAATGCAGATGGAGTCTCCAGATGAATATATGACGCTACTTAGCATGCTATTACTACGCATGCTTTTAGTGCGATCTTTTTACATCGCAAATACTATTACTCCGCATATTTTTAATGCGCAAACCATTACTGCGCAAAACCATTTAAAATATAAGAATCTGCTTTTAATGCGCTGTTAATTACTTCGCATACCACTACTACGCAACGATGAAGCATTTTTAATATTTTTTTTTTTTAAAGTTACCTAAACCCTGGGACGGGATTGCAGTGAAATAGGGGTTTTGGGTGGGGGAGTAAATTAAAATATATTTGGAATATTAATACTCGTGTAATTTAATACACCGCATAGTTTTTCTTCGCTTTTTTTCTTTTAATTTACACCCAAACACTTTGAAAGTTATTACATTCTTTTTAATACATTTAAAAAATAAATTAACTCCCCAACACTACGCAAAATACTAATTGCAAATACACTACCCTACACACCATAAACTTCTCAACACTACTCTAATCCCTTCAAAACTACCTTTAGCACGACACAGTCCTGCCCCTACACTCAAACACTTCCCTACACGTCCCCCTCACACTACCCTAAACCCTAAAACACTACCCTACACTACACAAACACTACAACACTACCCTAAACCCTAAAACACTAACCCCATTATGACCCTACCTCTACCCCCAGTCCGTCCCCTGCACTTAAACACTACCCTACACGACCCCCTGACACTACCCTAATACACTACCCTACACAACACAAACACTACAACACTACCCTAAAATAGTACCCCAGCACAACCCTACCCCTACTACCAGTCCGTCCCCTACACTGAAACACTACCCTACACTACACAAACACTACAACACTACCCTAAACCACTACCCCCAGCACGTCCCTACCCCTACTACGAGTCTGTCCCCTACACTGTAACACTACCCTGCACAAACCACCGACACTACCCTAAACCACTACCCTACACTACACAAACACTACAACACTACCCTAAAACACTAACCCCATTACGACCCTACCCCTACTCCCAGTCCGTCCCCTGCACTTAAACACTACCCTACACAAACACTACAACACTACCATAAACCCTAAAACACTACCCCCATTCCGACCCTACCCCCAGTCCGTCCCCTACACTGAAACACTACCCTACATGACCCCCCGACACTACCCTAAACCCTAATACACTACCCTACACTACACAAACACTACAACACTACCCTAAACCTTCAAACACTACCCCCTGCACTACCCTAAAACTTAAACAAGCATTTGCAATGCAATCGGTCTCGCATTTACTAGAGTTTACGCTATTGGCATTGTAAATGACAATGCCTTTTATTTATGTTTTAAAAACCAAAACATAAATAAAAGACATTGTCATTCACAATGCCAATAGCTCAAACTCGCATAAATGCGAGACCTATTGCATTGCAAATGCTGGTTGTTTTAATGTATTGTTTATAAACTGACATGTACTTCTCAATAAAAATATACAAAAAAAAAAAAGAAAACGAATGCCTGGTGGGGATTGGAACGCCCAAAGGGGTGGGGGGGGAGGTGGCCTCCTATGAGAATGACTTCCCATAGTGCTTCAAACCCTGTAAAAGCGGGTCATTTAGCTCGCACACTAAGGGCACCAAGAAGTTGCCAAGACTAAGGCCCGTCTAAGGGAAAAGCTGTGTTTACGAGGGATAGATGATTAGTTGCTGAGACAGTAATAACTTGCCATGCCTGCCAGGTGACAGGAGGGGCAGCCTGGCCAGCTCCCGTTGTGTTGGAAGAGCCATGGCAAACACCTTGGAGCAGTATGGATCAGTATGGATTTCGGCAATTTCTCAATGGCTGAATGATGATGGCATTCTTAGTTCCCAGTTGTTGAAATAGTCTCAACCATGGTATTCCAGAAGGTACGCCCTTTGTTAGAAAGACCATGTTCCATGTTTGGGCTACTGGTAGAGATCAAGGCAGATAGCGGACATCCAGAGTCAGGAAACTGAATTCAAGGGCTACCGAGACCGCCTAGGAATCAAGTACTGGAAAATAATGATGTAGTGGCCATAAGCCAATGGGGAGGTGGAATGTTTTGAGGACGTTAAACAAAGCCCTCGGCATTGGTGAGGAGCAAGGAGAAGATCCTGATAGGTGGTTACACTATTTCCTGAGAGTCTGTTGTAACGCCCCACAGCTTTACCCATTTGGTCGCCCATGACCCCCCTGGTAAAGTGACAGACACTGGGCAGTGTTCCAGCTGGACCCATGCAGCGCAGTGTACGCCTTGAAGTCACCAAGACACAATGGCAGAAAGACCTACACCCGGAGTGGACATTTTAGACACTATTTGAGAGCAAACCATTTTGTATTTATTTATTGCAGTTTTCATAGCACGAACTCGACCCAAGGGCATTGAAGCGCTTTACATGAGCACCAGTTACGATTACACGAGGTTCAACTATTTTCGACACGTGCAGTACATTTACAAAGACAAGCAAGCCATCAGTCCTGCGACCTCAAGGCCTTTAGGGCGGCGCTCGCACAGTCCCTTCAGTGGGGTAACTCCTGGGATCCGCTGCGGCCAGGCTCTGTCGATGTAGATCCGAGGAAAGTCTGTGAAGGGTTTATAGAGTCTCGGAAGAGGTGATTACCCTTCACTCCAGTCTGTGACTGCTTCCGGAACCGGAAGGTGATGGCGCCTCAGAGCAGAAGTCCGAGGCTCGGTCCCAGGTTAGGAGAGGGTGGCGCAGCTGGCGGAAGGGTCTGGGGTCGGACTCGGTGTCCCCAGACTCTGCCCGAGCCGTGGGCGAGTGGCGAGGCGGGTGGGACTTGCCTGGGGGTTGGGGGTGTTAGAATCTGCCTGTGTGACACTAAATAGGCGTTAGTTTGCGAACTCCACCGCCAAAGAAATTAATTGACAGTCAGCCACCGGTTTTAATACCACATTTCCCTGTTGTCAAAGGCACCCCCCCCCCCAAAGACGGCTCAGTGGGTTAAGGCTCCGGCTGCACACCTGTGTGTCTGGCAAGGCTCGGGGCTTCATTCTGGTAACATGGCTTTGGCGGTCCGAGCAGGGATGTGTGTGTGAGATCTCTCACCGTAGCCTTGAATCGTCGTGAAATAGATTGGTGGGGGTGGGGGGGCTTTGCGCTCACGGCAGGGCATGCAGCGCAGCTCGCAGGTCTCCATTCCAATGATGTAGTCGGTGTCGCGGAGATCGCTGTGTAACCTGCACATCGGCTGTCTGAAAGAGACGCCGTGAGCGTGCACATGGCATGTCCGGGCGCCGTGAGATGTGCACGCGTATGGTGCGAGCAGGAGTTGAGAATGCCGCGAGCCGTACGCGTGCACATCTCCTGTCTTGCCATACGCGTGCACGTCCTGTCCCCCTTCCAAACTAAAGTCGACAACAATAGATCTCGCTAGCGACAGCGCTTCGCGCTGCGTCGCTAGGCGAGACCTAAAAACTACTCCTCAAACACCAACCCTTAGAAAATAGACAGTCCCTCTTACCTCTCTCCTCTTTGCACGTCCCGTCTCATTGTAACTACCACAGCTCGTTGTAAAGTAATGCGTACTAAAAGCATTTGCGAAGTAAAAGCATGCTATGTAGCAGCAAGCGTAGTAATGGTGAACGCGCACTAAAAAATGCGGAGAAAAAGCACATCGTAGTAATGCCCGCGTAGTAACGGTGCATTACCCTCCAGATATTTCCACTTCGAACATGAAGACTCAACTGGTCATGGTTAGTTTAATGTCCTTACGTTTGGGGGGGGGGTTGTGTAGAAGAGTAGGATCTGCTTCTTATAGTTGCCCCCACTCTTTGCTGATGTCTCGCTGTTTTTGGCCTAGTCTGACTGGGATCCTGCTATTCAGGACCCCAGTCTATCAGCTTTCTCCTATAATTGCCATGTATGTACTTTAGGTACACTCCAGATTGGATACTGGGGTACCCTTATAAGTCCCTAGTATATGGTACACCATGTACCCAGGGCATAGGTACCCCAGAGGCCTCCCAGGGGCTGCAGCACGTATTGTGCCACCCCTGAGAGGCCATTCATGACACCACAGGTCTGCTACTGCAACCTGTGTAAGGAGGTGCATGCACCCTTTACTCAGATATAGGTTACCTATATCTATTCTAAATCACTACACATATAAACCTATCAGTCACCCCTATGGCAGGCCTTATCAATCCTGAAGGCAGGGTGCTGGGTTTGGTGTGAGAGGGTACCCCTGCATGAGCAGAGCTGCAGAATCTATTCTCCGGGGTTGTCTGTGTTGCAGCCAACCATATATACTTAAGTGCATTATAACCTCGCGGTAAATGCTAACTTTAAAACGGCTGCTTAGAAACATGTTGTGTTTGGTGTCAAACACCTTGGAATCATACCTCCACACCAGTAACTGGTGTGGGGGGTATGATTCCTCCCTTGCAGTACCACTACTATGGGGCACCGGTCTACCCGGTACCAGCTTTCGCGACCTGGGCAGCACAAAATGGATGCTGCCAGCCACAGACACGAGTCTGCCCTCCTGCTGCTGAGCCAAGCTCGAGCAGAGGAAGGCCTGACAATAGGTTTCCTGTCACAGGGAGGTGTGACCACCTCCCAGACAGGCTTTAGTGTATTGGGGCTGGGTGGGTGCACTCTTAGAGTGCCAGAAAGTCTGCACTGGGGGCACATTTGGTGTCCCCGTGCATAGTCCAGCTCAAACCGGTTGCAGGAGCCAATTGCTCCTGCTCTGGCGCGAAACTGGACAAAGGACATGGGTGTAGCCACCCCTCTGTTCTGACCCTCCCCTAGGTGGGTCCCCATAGTTAGTCCAACCCCTTCCTTGGGTATAAAGTAGGAAACCTGACTACAGGACTTTAGATTTTACCTGGACTAAACTCTGCAAGCAGAAACCAAGAACTTCGACGGTCTACACTTCGCTGGACGACAGAAGAATCTCCCTTGGAGTAAAGGAGTTACTCCCCTGCATCAGCAGGCACCTAAACGCATCTGACCGGTTTGCATCTCCCGAGCTCCTGAGGACTCTGAAGATTTCTGCAACACAGGAGGTGGGTTTCCGAGCGTCCCTGAGGTCGATCTGCTCTCTCAGCAATCCTGAGACCAGTATCCCTCGTGGGGACCGTGCAACCCGAACCCCTGTGCACCGTGTACTTTTGCAGCAGCATATGTTTTTCGGCGATCCCTGAGGCTGTGCTTTGGACTACGTGTAGTCCCGACCCCGAGCAGCATTTCCACCAAAGATCTCCGGCCTCCACTCCACGAGTGCTCCGTGGGCTGGTACTTTGTGATTCCGCTCGAGGTCCCTTCTCGATCCCTGGTCCGTTGGCCTGTGGGTCCTAGCGAGGGTCCCTTTGATTTTCCTTGGGCTTCCCTGGTTGCTCCAGACGTGCCCTGACTCCCCATAGCTTGGAGAGTCTCCTGGACCTTGCTGGTCCACACTGTGACTTGTTTCCTCTGCCCGCGTGGGTTGCCTTTGCCAAGGCTGATTGGTGTTCAATCCGGACACTGACTCCTCCGCACTCGACATCCTTCGTGGGACAGCTCACCTCCGGACTTTGGTTGTCGTCGACGTCTCCTGGTCCCCGTGGCTGCAGAGTCCAGCATCCTATCGTCACACCTGAAGCACCCGACATTGGTGGGCATTCGTCTATCGAGCCCCTGGTCACGTGAAGTGACCCAGACTCTGTCCCCTCTGCTTTCAGGTTCTTCTTACTCCGAATCCAGGCTTGGATTCCACCGGACACTTTCCATCTTTCCGGCAGCAGCACTTCTTCGCATCACGCCATTGAAAACGACAAGGGTTTCCGACACCACTTGACCCCTATGCACCCGGCTCCTCTGGGATAGGTAACACGGGTACCTCGGTACATCACAAGGGTGCTGGCCTTAGAACCTTCTATGTTCCAAAGGGTTTGCTTGACGTCCTCTCCGAAGTGTCCTTAAACTGTAATTTTCCAACCGCGACTTTCCCATAGAGTTGTACGGAGCTCGCGTCTGTGTTCCCACACTGCACCCGTCCTCCGTGGGCTCTCTGTGTCACTCCTGTGGGTGGTTCCTTGGGGTCCCAATGATTCTACGTGCTCTAGGCACTGTCTATTGAAGTCGTGGTTGTTATACCACTTTCTTAGTATATGGTTCGGTCTCCCCCTGGAGCTCCGCTGTGTATTGTGCTATTTACTGTCGTTCTATTGATTTAGCATTGTGTACTGTGTATTCTAATCTCGGGTAGTGATTAGTAGAGAGTGTTTTAGTAATAAATACATATTTTTATATAACACTTGTGTGGTTCTCCTTTCATTTAGTCATTCAGGAGGTGATATTCTGGTAAAACAAGCTGCTTTACATTCCTTCAAGATTAAACCTGAAGGCTGCTCTCCATAGCTACCACTAGGATAGCTTTCATAAAGGTTATCTTTGACCTAATCATCAATAAGGGTCGTTTGGACTGGTGCAAGGTGCCCACTTTAATTAGTGGACAGCATATGCCAGGCCAACTTCTCACAGTCCTATTCGGTGACCTTTGTCTCTCCTGTGGAGCATAGTTTTCTGATGATTTCCCAGTCGGTTGACATTTTCTCCCCAAGCCCACCCTCTCCTCAGTCGCTCAACCCTGTTGCATTTTGTTTTTTCTACTTTGCTTTTTTGAGGGCCCGACAACTGCATTTTGTGGTTAGGGGCTGCTCCTTTCTTAAAAGGAGGTTTTACATTGTATTGCAGCAAGATTCACAAATGTATATTCTAGTCTGTAATAGTCAGTCACGCATACTTTTACACTGCTCATCCCAACTGACCATCACAGTAAATAGAATCCTGTAGGAAGCTGGCTCTGTATATACTATACCAAAGTAAGGTATAGTGTGCACAGAGTCCAGTGGAGCCCCTAAGGTAGGCAGAGGTATAAGTAGATAATACCTTACTCTATTTGTGGTACTGTGGGCGAGCAGTAAGGCTTTATCAGAGGGTAGTGTTAAGCATTAATTGTACACACTCAGGCAAGAAATGATGTCACACACTCAAAGACTGAACTCAGACCAATTTGTTTGTATAAAAATATTATTTAGTTATTTTATTCTAGAACCAAGTCAGGCCTGGTGCAGGTAAGTGAAATAATACTTTTGCAGGTATAATGCAGTTCAATACAATTGGAATGCAGTTGGATGCAATTGTTTTGTTTACAGGTAAGTCAACAGTCAAAATTACTTTACAGTTACTTTTTAGATTACTTTGTACATTACTTTTCAGATCACTTTTTAAGTTACCTTTTCTACTCAGTGTGATATGCCTAGATATCACTGTGGGACATTTCCTAGAGAAAAGGTAAGTAATTCAGTTTTTAAACATTTGCAGTTTTTCCCAAGGCTTCATACAAACCAACTCCACACAGAAGATTTTTCACAGAAAGCAGTCAATGCAATCCTATGGGAGGAAATGACGTTATCGGTTTACTGGTAAGTACTTGGTTGTGGGAGTTGGGATCTGGGATTAGAACCAGGGTTCCCCCAGGGTCAAGAATGCACTCTCAAAGCACCCTTAGCGGCACTAGGTCGGCCGGGTGCAGAGTGCTGAGGCCCTATGTTATCCAATGGGGGGATAGGGGGCCTCCGGTAGGTGGCTGCTCCCGAGCAGGACACAAGGTTGTGGAAGCAAAGCTCCTGGTGTTAGGCTCAGGGCAAAGGGGGGATCCGATTTAGCACACAAGGTGCACCCGCAGAGGCACAGAGGCGGCCGGGTGCAGGCTGTTTTGGCGTCGGGTGCCCTGTTGATTTCAATGGGGATTCTCTGGTTGCAACAAACATTGCAGGCTCAGAGACGAAGATTTTCTGGAGGCGACCACCGGTTGGAGAGATAAGTTGGGATGCCTGGGGATGCCGAAACACCATCGGTTGGGCCACCCAAGGCCTTGGGGCGTCGGGGTCAGGGGTGTCTTTAGGCGTCGGGTTTTTCTTACCGGCTCCGGCCGCGGTCGGGGGGAATCCTCCAGAAAGGGGCTGCAGGCGTCGGTTGGAGACTTGAGGCAGGTCATGGATCACCAGATCCCAGGTCAGGATCACCGGGGAGACCTCCTCGTGGTGTTGGGCCACTCGAACTCGGGCCTTGGGCGTCGGGTGCAGAGTGGTGCAGACTCGTGGATTTGGCTGGAGCCAGGGTCTGTGGATGAGCAGATCTGGTGCTCATGGTAGACAAAGTGTGCTTTGGGAAGGCAGGGCAGGTCCTTCGAATTCTTGGGGGCTGCTGGCTGCAGGACACACCGGAATTTCGCTGTAGCAGGTCGAGGTCGGGACAGGCCAGTAGGGCTGGGGCCAAGTCAGTTGGTGTCCTTCTTTTTCATAAGCATGGCTCTTCAGTCCTCCTTGTTTCTTCTTGTCTGAGTTGGCAAGGTTCAGGGTTGCCCCTAAATACTAAATTGCAGGGTGTTACAGGTAAGTACAGGTCGGGGCCAATGAGCCTCTTCCTTGGGGTTAGGTACACCCCCCTAGTATGCCACCCTCCAGTGATAGGGGGGCATAAGCTTCACTCTGGTTGGCTGGGTCCCCCCCATCTGCAAGATGGCGGGGACTGAGAGTTGTGCTTCACCTCGCCTCCCCCACCTGAGGGGTGAGGTTGGCAAAGATGGGCACACCTCTCCTCCTAACTTGGTTTTCCCGCCGATTATCCTGCCCAAAGTGAGGGTTAGAATCGGTGGGGGCCAGTTGCTGGGAGCAGCAAATAACTGGGGTAGCTCATAAAGGCAGCAACCCTTTAAAACTCCCCTTTCGTGGACCCTGCCCATTCTGGGGAGGAGGCTTGGCACCTCGTTCAAGGATGTGCTTTGTTTCAGGACCCCGAGAGCGGCAGGCTCTCGACCCAGGGGTCCAGAAACATGTCTGGTGTTGGCAGCTGGGGAGCAGCCACTCAGCCAGGACACTAGAGTTAGGTCGTTTTTCATGGGGCATCTCTAAGAATGCCATATGAGTGCATTTTTCATTAAATCCCACACTGGCATCAGTGTAGGTTTAATGTGCTGAGAAGTTTGGTACCAAACTTTTCAGTTTTCAGTGTAGCCGTTATGGTGCTGTGGCGTTCGCAATGACAAACTCCCAGCACCAAATAGTCTTCATGGCATTACTGCACTTACAATGTCTAAGAATTGGTTTAGACCAGCGGTCTTCAATTTGTGAGGCGCGACCCCCAGGGGGGCCGTGGAGTCCTGGGATGGGGTCGCGCATTTCCAGGCCTAACTTCTGCCTGGAATACAAAACGTGCTTTTCCTTTTGGACAAAAACAAAGGCCCGGACCCTTCATTCAGATTGTTAAAAGGCTTCACCTGAAGTTAATTGAGTCTCATGTGCTGTAAAACGAAGAGGCCTGGTAAAACAATCCTTCAAACAAGTCTTCATGCCAGGGTGCCTGCTTGCCTGAATGACATACAAATGTGCGCTAGGAGTTCATCTGCAAATGTAAAGGGTGCTTGGGAGTGGTTCTGGCCTTAATTGCTTGAATCACTCCAAGCATTATGATGACAAAGATGTGGATTTTTTTTTTTGCATGGTGGTGCAAAGAGTTAACAACTGGGCTGTGAAGTGCATGCTTTTAACCATAACTGTATTTACACAGTGCTTAATACCCCTGGGGAGGTGTTGAAGGGACAGGTATGCAAAAAAGAAAGCATTACTTATGGTCTTATATTACTCAAATCTACATTTTGGAAGCTCCATTTTATCCTAAAACTATTTGCACAGTTTGTAGCAGTCTATATTATAATGTGTGTAATGCAAGTATAAAATAACGACTTACACATTCACTGTGCTTTCTGTCGCAGGCTGTGACCTCATAGCACTAAAAATACACAAGTCACTATTCTCCACTGCGCCACCCAAATTTAATTCTGTGTCTATCTGGTTACACACAGACCTCTGCAGTGCATTAAATAGGTGTTTCATAATGTACTACAGTGCATTTCCCATTGAGTAAATTTATTTTTCATTTAAGCTACCCATTATTTTTATATGTAGCTACCTGATGGTGAAAGACCTAAAAACCGAATAAAATATTTTGGGGCTGATTTATGAGAGGCTTGCGCTCCCAGAGCGTCACTTTTTTTTAATTTTAGCAGCACAATGCTTTGCATGGCCTCATAGATATGGAGTAAGACAAAGCAGCGCAAGTCACTGCATTGCCTTACACTATGTTAAGTAGGCGTTCCATAGGCATTGCAGTGGGTGTTCCCACGCAACACCCATGGATTTTGACGCTGCCCCAGATTTTTAAAACCATGTTAACCTGGGGCAGCGCCAAAACCTTACGCCTCCCCACAGCAGGCGTAACGAGGAGAAATGTTTTCATTTCTCGTTGTTTTTCCTCTTTCTATGTGTGTTCCTCTTTCTATGTGTTCTGCATTCTGCAGCATATATAGAAAGAGGTAAACCCCTCTCAGGATTCTTTTTTTGCACCAAGGTGCCCCTTCCTGCACAAAAACAATCCTGCCTCTGTTGGCGTTAGGCAGCAATGTGTGCGCTAACGCAGGGGGAAAGGACAGGAATGCACCATATTTAATAAATAAGGTGCATTCCTGCCCTTTCACATTGGCGTAGACAAGAAGACTTGTGGCGCTGCCCTATGCCAATGCCTCATAAATTAGGCTCTTTGTTTTAGCCACACCTTTGTTCACGCCCCCACGCTCACTGACCTTTGGTTTGCTAAACACTGTTTAATTTATTTCCCCAATCTAAAAATGATTTGCTGTGGGAATTGGGGGCGTATATGGTTGTAGATAGTTGGCAATTATGAGGAGGACCAAGTTCTAGAAATTTTTGTCAGGAAGGGGGTCCTTGCGCTTAAAAGTTTTTGACAGGGGAGTCTCGGCATCAAAAAAGTTTGAAGACCTCTGGTTTAGACACTGTAGGGGTACAGGGCTCATGCACCTGTACCCTCACCACTGGTATAGTGCACCCAGCTAGAGGGGTGGCTTACCTATGCCGGGGCAGTGGGTTGTAGGCATGGCACACAGGGATGTGTGCCATGTCAACTCTTCACTTTGTTCTGCACCAAAACATGCAGCCTGCACTGGCAGTGTGTGTGTGTGTGTGTGTGTGTGTGTGTGTGTGTGTGTGTGTGTAAATGTACAGGGCCTCTAAGGGTGGCACAATAAGTGCTGCTGCCCTTAGAGACCTTCCCTGGTCACAGTGCCCTTGGTACCTATGGTACCTTTTACAAGGGACTTATTTGTGGCCAGAGAGTTGCCAATTGGGTTTTGCATCAGTACAGTTTAGGGAAAGAACAAAGGCCCTGGGTACCTGGTTGGCAGGAACTCAGGGCACACTCAGTCAGTGTACATCAACATTAGGCAAAAAGTGGGGGGCAACCATGCAAAAAGGCCACTTTCGTACAAATCCAAAGCTGGCAATTACGTTATGAAGCATTAGGTTGTGGTGCATTGTAGTGTATCATCAGTGCTATATAGATTACTCTTATAGTTGTAATCCCAAAAAACATTTAGAACTTTTTGTAATTAAAATAACTGATTTCAGACTATTTCAAATTGTCAAGTTAGAATGGTCTCCAGCTGTAAGACTGCTGTTAGTCTGTTAAGTGTTTCCTTTGTTTTCATAATTGTCTTTGATGATCACTGTCTCATTAAAGGGGCTTTTAGTAACGTTTGAACTGTCTTACTTTACCAACGCAGAGTTTGTGACCATAGAGTGTTTGACACATGTATATGCAGGCAAAGGTTGTTTGCAGACTGTATATATGACATGAATGTGATTTGGTGTGTAGAACAGCATGCCACTCATATCTTACCTTTGTTACAGTGGAAGTTCTCATCAATGAGCATTTTGTAGTGTGTGCTTGTAGGAAAGTGTCTCTTTTGGACATGGTAAGCCCCCACTTTTTGTCTGGAAAATGATGTAATTTTGACTGTAAGTGCACAGGGTAGCTGCCCACCAGGTCCCCTGTGCCAGAGCTCCTACCCTAAACTGTACCTATTGTTTCCACAATTGGCACCACTTTAGCTCACATATAAGACCCTAGTGAAAGGTACCCCTGGTACCAAGGGACTTGTGGGTAAAGAGAGTTCCTAAGGGCTGCAGCACAAATTGTGCTACTCTAAGGGACCCCTCACCAAGCACAGGCACTCTGCCACTGCAGCCTGCGTGTCTTGGTGCATACAAAACTGAAGAGTCAGCATGGCACACATCCCTCTGTGCCATGCCCACATACACTGCATGAGATATAAATAAGACACTCCTCTAGCAGGCCTTAGTCCTAAGGCAGTGTGCACTATATCTCCTGTGAGGGCATATCTGCATGAGCAGTATCCTTGTCGATTCCTGGATATTGTAAGTGATCAGGAAAGCTATAGTAAGTACATAAGCTGGACACTCGTCATTACGAGTTCCCCAGCTCCATGATGGCTTCACTGAAGTATGGGAAGTTTGTTGCATCCAGGGACTTGCTGTCCCAATATCCAGGCAAGGAGGAGGAGCCTGCACCCAGCTGACCCCCGCTGCACGCCGTCAAAGTGGTGTTCACCCCCTGCGGCGCGGGACGCTATTCTTGCCTCTGGAGACTGCGGTGAGGTTTGTTGCGGCCAGGGACTCGCTGTCCCAATATCCAGGCGAGGAGGAGGAGCCTGCTCCCAGGTGATTCGCGCCACAATGGCGATCATCACCTCCTACTTTTCTGTTCTCTGTTTTTGGGACTCAGGTCACTGGCCGTTTGTCATCCCTTGTCATTTTCATCGTCATCGCCTAAAATCGATTTGAGAGTAGGAGCTTCTTCAACACTGTTGAGACTATCATCTGGAGGTCTCTGGTCTTGGGCTCATAATAGGCATTCTCGCACAGGTAAGAGTCCTTTTTACTCATTTTAGGAGTGTCTTGGGCTCTGTGTGTGAATTGGTGGGAGCAGTGGCCTGAGTCTTCTTGGCCTCCTTCTTGCTTCTCTGTTAACATCTCTGTGCTGCTGGATACATCCCCTCTGATCCATTGCCACCTCAGTGGCCTCCTTTTCTTGTGGGAACTACCAAATTCCTCAACTTCACAACTTGTCGAACACAGTTGTGCTATTTTCCAGGGCCGCCTGGGTTGTTATGGGGAGACGTAGTCCTGTGGGACCCCCTGCCAAGGAGCCTGTGAACACTGTCTCTACTGTGTACGCTTTCTTGCAGCGAGCTGTAGAGCTCCTGGATAAGGAAACTGAGCTGGCCACTCGGCAACTATCTCGATCCCCATACCTCTCCCCACCCAGAGTTCCTCTGTACCATCATGACTAGCATCTCCGGAACAGGTTTCCCCTGCGGGCCTGGTAGAAGTGGCAACGGCCTTGACTGAGGGTGCTTGCTTGTTCTCCCCCGACTCCCATTCGACAGGCCAGTGCTCAGCCACCATTGCCTCGGACAGTGTACGTAGCCCCTGGGGCAGGCCCTGGAGTGGGGATGGGAGCGAGAGCAAAGAGGAAGTGCCCTTCAATTGGGGGTCATGCAAAGCGATGTAAGAGTATCGCTTTACACCCTAATCCCTCGGTTTCCCCAGCAGAGCAGACATGACAGTTTTGCTTGATGCTTTTAAAGTTGCCCTGACGGTTTTGCTCGATGCTTTTAAAGTTGCCCTTCTATCAGCCTTGGATCTTAAACTAGACCCCATTTTACACTGTCTTTTCACAATCAAGAACGATTTGAACAAGTTGACTGCTTTACTGTAATGTGACCACGCTTTACTGTAATGTGACCACACATTACCGCTCACTTGTCCCTCGGACCCATCAGTACCGACTCCTAGTACTAGCTGTGCCATCCAGTGCCTTCAGCATGTTCATCTACATCGGCTCCATCACTGAACAGGACATTACCATTGGCACTGGCAGCTATTTGTAAGGATGGGGGTTCCTCAAATCTCAAGCAGCACCAGAACCTAGGATCTGAAGCAGGCGGGTCAAACAGGATGTCTGCTGGAAGGGTGGGTGGGATGTATTTAGGGGAATCTAGTAATTCTACCCAGAAATTGTGTACTGTAGACCTGCCACCAGAGTCGACTCCACTCGTAGTGGTTTTAGCTAACGTCCTCGACTTGCCCCGGGCGCAAAGGAAGATTTTGACCAACTGAAAAACAAAGTTGTGCATTGGTTAAACTTAAATATTGCCTCAGGGTTGCGGGTGGAAAATCACATCATGTTGCGTAGAACATCATCGGTGGGTAGTGCCAAGAAAGACTGGGTTGGGGACTGTGTAATTATCAACTTTAATAGCCCTTTTTTGGTAAACAGCATCTTAAGTTTGGCCACGCAGTTCAACCACAGGGATCGTAATTTGGCCATCGTGGCACTCCCACTGGGTTATTTTTA
The DNA here is from genome assembly GCA_963921515.1 of Calotriton arnoldi. Taxonomy (NCBI): domain Eukaryota; kingdom Metazoa; phylum Chordata; class Amphibia; order Caudata; family Salamandridae; genus Calotriton; species Calotriton arnoldi. The sequence continues at coordinate 833,977 of CAWUFW010004369.1, read as the reverse complement.
CAGGCCTTTGATCCACCCACTGCCTTTATTTGGAAATACCCTGGGGCGGTCCTCAGATGTGGGTTTCAGGAGCCAGCAGGAGGCAATTCCAGGTATAACTACATCTAACAGGTTTGCGCCCCTGAGCTCATTAGAATGTTGCGATTAACTGGGTGTTGGTCCGCCAGAGTCAGATGCCCCATCATTACAGTGTTTGGTTGGGCCATTGGGTTCGGGCTATCAAGACTGTAAGGGGTACAAGTTTATTTCCTGGAAAATCGCAGGGCTTGCAAGAAAGTTTGATGACCCAGATTGGGTGCTTTTTGTAAGAGGCTTTGATGGGATTTGCCTCCAGGAGACATGTGCTGCTGATAATAGATTTAGCTGTGAAGGCTATAAAACTTTGTGCCAGCCTCTCCCTCTATTGCAGGAAGAGCTAAGGGGGTCTGGTAACTTATCTCATCTGAAAGAAACAGTTAGTTATAGATTCCTTACCCTAGAATTACCCCCAGGCGTTAAACTGGATCTGGAAAGTTTTTTCATCAGCAGTACCACTGCGCGTCGGAAGGTGGCGTCAGTCGACTCCGCGTTCGTCGTCGGCGTCGTGGTCGCCGGGATGACTTCGTGGTAGCTACTTAGACGCTGCCCTCGCACGCTGACGTCAGTTCTTTCTTTTTCCGCGCCAGCAAGCGCAGATCCGGTAAGAGTGGTACCTCCAGTCACTTTTTGACTGACTTTTTCTCAACTTTTGTTTTTTGAGTCCATCGACTCCTGGTGCACGAGGGATGCCCGGCTTCAAGGCTTGCGGTTCCTGTAACCGACTGATGTCGGTGACGGATCCGCACCGCGTGTGCCTCTACTGCCTGGAGCGCGACCACGACCCCAAGTCGTGCTCCGACTGCCGGACCATGCCCCGAAGTCTTTGCGGGAGCGGTCCTGAAAGCTACTCGAGGCCCGGCAGTCGGCTCCGCGCCTTTCGAGGTCCTGGTCGCGTAGGAGGTCGAGGGACTGGTCGCGGAGCTAGCATCATTCTTCATCCAAGTCTTCGCACTCGGGTCAGGTAAGTCGAAGCACAAAAAGAAGTCGAAGAAGCATCGTCGCTCTTAGACTTCTCCCCGTCGGCCGACGCGACGAGGGATGCGGGTGGTGCCCCTCCCAGGGCTCTGCGTGCGGAGCCCGTAGGGTCAGCTCCGGGTTTCCCCCCCTTCCCGGGACCGACCCCTGCCCAGCTTCGTCAATTTTACAAAGCGATGCACGCCATCTTTGGGCAGCCCAACTCCGCTGGAGTGCCTTCGGGCTCCGCGGACTCGGCTGGGGGCCCTGGGCTTTCGACGCCGGCGGCTTCGGTCTCGGCGCCGCAGGGTCCCCTTGGATCCAGGCCTGGATCCGGATCGGTGCCGGTTGACCTTGTTACGCATCCCCCGGTGCCGATTCCACCGGCACCACGTCCGCAGCCGGCGTCGGCTGTGTCCCCAGCCGACGTCGACCCCGGCTTCCACCTCGAGGTAGACACGGAGCTAGACCGGCGTCAACAGACGCCAGATCGGGCGCCGATGGGTACTTTTGTACCTTTGTTCTACCCTGGCTCTTTGAGACCAGATTGGCAGCCAGAAGACCGTGAGGAGGACTGGGAGGGGTCTGGGGACCCTTTAACCGACCAGTTAGGTTATGAACCGGACTGGAGAGAGGAACTGGGGGGAGCCAGTGGTCTGGCTACCTCCCCAGACCTTGACATGTTGTCTCCTCCTACCGTGGCTACGGAGGAGGGAGCGTCATACGCAGTGGTGTTGCGTAGGGCGGCCGAGGCTCTCCACTTCGAGCTACCTACGGTGGCAGTCAGGACTAACCTCCTGACAGAGGTGCTTCAACCGGCAGTGAGCTCTTCGGAGCCCCTGCTGCCGTTTAATGAAGCCCTCACGGACATCCTTTTGGGCACCTGGTCCAGGCCCAACACAGGGGCTCCTGTGGACAGGATGATTGCCCGATGCCACCGCCCAGCCCCTGGCGACCCCACTTTCCTCTCCCAACACACCACCCCTGAGAGCTTGGTGGTCCAAGCCTCCACCTACAAAGGCGCATTCCCTAACGCACCACCCGATAGCGAATCCAAAAAGCTGTACCACCTTGGGAAGAAAATGTTTTCTTCCTCCAGCTTGGGACTGCGGTCGGTAAACACCGCATGTCTGTTGGGCCATTACACCCACTCTGTGTGGGATACGGTAGCGCAGGTGCTGCCTCAGTGCCCAGAGGAGGCCCGGACCGTCCTCTCCCGTGCAGTTGCCGAGGGGAGAGGCAGCGAAGTTTACCATCCGCTGTGGGCTGGATACTGCCGACTCACTAGGCAGGACAATTTCCACGTCGGTAGCCCTTCGACGCTACGCCTGGTTGAGGTCGACTGGTTTTTCGGGTATGTGTAATCCACCCTTATGGACTTGCCCTTTGATGGCCGTCGCCTTTTCGGCGACAAGGCAGACAGCTCGCTAGAGCGCTTTAAGGACTCTCGAGCTACCGCCAGGTCCTTGGGCCTCTCCACCACCCGCCCTGCGCAGTCTGCCTTTCGCCCCTTTCGTGGCTACGGAAGGGGTGCCCGCCACATCTCGCCCAGGGCCACAGGCCGGCACAAGCTGTTCAGCCTTTGCGCTGCCGGGGACGTGGGAACCAGCGCCGTGGTTCTGGGGGCCAGCGGGCGGGCCAGTCCACCACAGCCCCCTCTGCAGCAGCCTCCAAACCCTCCTAGTCCGACCTTTCAGGGCCACCAAACGCCAGTGGGCAACAGGATTCGCCATCACCTCCCCCACTGGTGACCATCACGTCGGACAGGTGGGTTTTGCAAATAGTCCGAAGGGGCTACTCCCTCCCCTTCGAGTCTGCCCGTCCATCCATGCCACCTCAGTACCATCGCATGTCGGAGGATCATCTGGCCCTTCTCCAACAGGAAGTTTTGGCACTCTTGGCCAAGGGAGCCATCGAGCGCGTTCCTGTCCCAGAAGTAGGTCGTGGTTGCTATTCCCACTACTTTCTAGTGCCCAAGAAGGACAAAGGCCTGCGTCCTATCTTGGATCTCAGGAACGTCAACCGCTTCCTCCGGAAGGAGAAGTTCAAAATGTTGACGCTAGCTCAGGTCCTTTCTGCCCTTGACCCTGGAGACTGGATGGTAGCGTTGGACTTGCAGGACGCTTACTTTTACATCCCCGTCCTGCCGGCGCTACCTGCGGTTCACGGTAGGCCACGAGCACTTTCAGTTTACTGTGCTCCCCTTTGGCCTTACCAGCGCCCCTTGGGTGTTCACGAAAGTGATGGCGGTGGTCGCAGCTCATCTGCGCAGATCAGGGGTTCCACTCTTCCCCTATCTCGACGACTGGCTGTTGAAGGCGGGCCCGCCCCAGGCTGTCGTCTCCCACCTCCAGACTATGGCCGACCTCCTGCATTTGCTGGGGTTTTCCATCAACGTGCCGAAGTCACACCTGATTCCCTATCAGAAGCTCCTCTTCATCTGAGCGGTTCTGGACACCACGCAGTTTCGGGTCTATCCTCCCGAACAGCGAGTCCGGGATATTCGGGCTATGATTCCGATCTTTCGGCCTCTGTCCCGGGTTTCGGTCAGGGTGACCCTCAGACTACTGGGTCTGATGGCCTCCTGCATCCTGCTGGTGGACCATGCCAGATGGCATATGCGGGCTCTGCAGTGGAACCTGAAGTTCCAGTGGGCCCAACATCAGGGGAACCTCTCCGATTGCGTCCAGATCTCGGAGGGCACTGCACTCCAGTTGCAGTGGTGGCTAACGAACCAGGATTGGGTCAACGGCAGATCCCTCTCCCTTCCCCAACCAGAGTTTACAGTGGTGACCGATGCATCACTTCTGGGATGGGGCGGCCACATGGGGGAGGCAGAGATCAGAGGCCTCTGGTCTCCGCGGAGTCCGGGCTCCATATCAACCTTCTGGAGCTTCGAGAGATTCGTCTTGCGCTCAAAGCATTCCTTCCCTCTGTCCGGGGAAGAGTAGTGCAGGTGTTCACGGACAACACCACCGCCATGTGGTACTGCAACAAACAGGGCGGGGTGGGGTCGTGGACCATATGTCAAGAGGCCCTCCGCCTCTGGACATGGCTGGAACATCAGGGCATATCCCTGTTGGTTCAACACCTGGCAGGTTCACTGAACGCCAGGGCGGACGAACTCAGCTGCAGGTGCATGATGGATCACGAATGGCGTCTTCACTCGGAGGTGGTGCAAGGTCTCTTTCAGCAGTGGGGAGAGCCTTGGTTAGATCTATTTGCCTCACGCAAAAAAGGGGCCACGGGTCCGAACTATAAGGAGGTAATCTAGCTGTATGAATTTACTCTACCGTGCAAAAACAAGGGGTTTCCCTATTCGGGACGGTTCCCCTCACACACCAAAGGTGTCATGCTTCATCATAGGGGTGCCTCCTTACGTGATAGACCGGGTCTACATGTGGGCTACAACCCCCTCTCTGCGAGGGAGGAGCTCAGGGATGTTTTTAGTGAGTCAGGTGGGATATACTAAACCCCTATGTAAAGCTGGCGTGTGTGTAAGAAAGAAAGTGCAGTGCTGTGACAATTTAAAACTGGCTACAGGGTTAGCTATATGCAGATTTATTCGGCTACCCGGTGTCAGGATTAAAAACTGTGAAAAGCTGATAACACAAGTGTCGGCATTAGAGACAGTTGTGTAGATCACTCGACCAACATGTTTCGGCCAAAAAACCTAGATAGTGTCACGGCCTTCTTCAGGGTCAGTTATTCAGCTACTGCAATAGATACGTGCAAATACGTGGAAAAAACATGAAAAAACACGTGAATAAATGAAGAGTATAATACTGAACCAGTATAATTGACTGTTCAGTATGTACTGCATACAACCACTATCGGTTGTTGAATTCACCACGTCTGTCCCGGCATGTTAGCCATAAGGTACGTGCACCAAAACCACAGGTTCATGGAGTATTCAGAAGGCGGCACACGTCCAGGGACAGACGTGGTGAATTCAACAACCGATAGTGGTTGTATGCAGAGAGGGGGTTGTAGCCCACATGTAGACCCGGTCTATCACGTAAGGAGGCACCCCTATGATGAAGCATAACACCTTTGGTGTGTGAGGGGAACCGTCCTGAATAGGGAAACCCCTTGTTTTTGCACGGTAGAGTAAATTCATACAGCTAGATTACCTCCTTATAGTTCGGACCCGTGGCCCCTTTTTTGCGTGATATTAATTTGGTGGGGAGTTGGTCTACGCAGGTCCTTAAAACTCCTCAAGCCCCCAAGTGTGTTGGTAGATCTATTTGCCACCGAAGAGAACGCGCAGTTTCAGCAGTTCTGCGCGTTGGAATTTCCAAGGCAGCACTCGCTAGGCGACGCTTTTCGTCGCGAGTGGAGTTGTGGTCTTCTGTACGCCTTTCCGCCTATACCACTTCTGCCCAGAGTGCTGAAGAAGATCAAGCGTGACCGGGCCCAAGTCATTCTTGTGGCTCCGGATTGGGCACGAAGAGTCTGGTATCCCGAGCTGCTCGACATGGCCATCGATCCTCCGATCCGACTGCCTCTTCGGGAGGATCTTCTGTCGCAGCAGCAGGGGACGGTCCTCCACCGGAACCTGTCCATCCTCCACCTCCTTGCGTGGAGATTGAGCGGCGGCAATTGACGTTGTTTGACCTGCCTCAAAAGGTCTGTGATGTTATCTTGGCGGTCTTTTCCAATTCGTAATCTTAACCATCTCAGAGCACGAGACGGACATATCTATTGACCCGGTCTTGGTCCGCCCTGTTGTATTTCCGTATTTCCACAACAACGTACCGCCGGCTAGTGTGTTTAACAGCTCGAATTCCCCGATATCTTTACTCACGAACCCAGACCAGCGCAGAGTGACTGTTTTTGAGCGATCCTGTTCAAAATAGATGGGTACAACCATCCCGCGTGTCCGGCCTTCTCATCTATCATCCTGCATTCACAGATATCATAATACATTAGCCCAGACCAGAGCAGCGTGACGGTCCTTTAGCGATCTTGATCTACCTTGAACTTTTAACCCAATCCAGTATTTGTTAATCACGGACATCAATTCCCGTGCAACATCTTTTTTGATTATTGATTTCCACATTGGCACCTTAGGACCCATTATCCAGGCCTGGAGTGACCCAGACATCTATACATTGTGAGTTGTAGCTGATACTACGTTTACAGACAGAAAGAGGTATGCCCTCCTGATGAAGGCGCTGTTAGTGCCGAAACGCGAGTTGAGAAGAACCATCTGTTAGCCACCTCACATCATTTGTTATTGTTCGTGTCATTTTGTCTTTTATTATGTTCATGTATATGTATTAATGTTTTGTCCATGTTAGACCCATTGTTTGGCTGGATAATATCAGTACTATTTTGTAGTTTATTCAACATTACAATTGCATTAGAATCATGTATTGTCTACAACATTAATTGAATGAATGTTTATCTTTTTATATATACAAAATGTTATAATCATGAATAAAACAATTTTTAAACATAGCTTAATGTAGCTTTATTCACACTGAGTTCTCTTTATCATTTTTGATTTTGTTGATGAGTGTTTAAACTAGTTTAAGCCATTTGACTGCCTAGGAACTTTGCCTTATACTGTATTATTACCCTGTCCTAGGAGCTCTAGTAACGTTACAGGGGGTCCTTGATATTTTGCATATGTTATCTTGGCAGCCAGGCGTCCTTCCACTAAGACGGTATACGCCTGCAGATGGAACAAATTTGTGGCATGGTGCACAGCAAAGGCTGTGGATCCCCTTTCTGCCCCTCTTTTGGAGGTACTCTTATTCATTCTCTCTTTGGCCCAGCAGGGCTCTGCTGTGGGCACGCTAAAGGGCTACCTCTCGGCCATTTCATCCTTCCTTAGGCTTCCTGATCAGCCTTCTCTTTTCAAGTCCCCTGTTGTAAATAGATTCCTTAAAGGCATTACTCATCTTTTTCCTCCTGTTCCTTCGTAATGCCCCAGTGGGACTTGAACTTGGTCCTTATATATCTTATGTGCGCTCCCTTTGAGCCGCTACATAACTGTCCTCTCAAACTTCTCACTTTGAAAACTGCCTTTCTGGTGGCCATCACCTCTGCACGCAGGGTGAGTGAGCTACAAGCTTTCTTCCAAGCCTCCCTTTCTGGCTGTCCATCCGGACAAGGTCATCCTTAGAACTAGACCTTCCTTTCTTCCCAAGGTGGTTACTTCTTTCCACATTGGCCAAACCATCACTTTGCCCACCTTTCCGCATCCTTCGAAAGAGGAAGAGAGGCTCCACCGTCTGGATCCAAAACGTGCGCTTTCCTTCTACTTTGATCGCACCAAACAATTCCGGGTGGACGGCCAGCTCTTTGTTGGCTACGTGGGCGCCAAAAAAGGTCTAGCCGTGCACAAACAGACCATCTCCAGGTGAGTTGTTTTGTGCGTAAAAGCTTGCTACTCTTTGGCAAAGAAGGAGCCTCCAGTGGGGCTGCGTGCCCATTCCAGCAGGGCGACGGCAGCTACTACTGCTTTGGGACGAGAAGTCCCCCTAAATGACATCTGTCAGGCAGCTACGTGGGCATTGCTGCACACTTACACCAAACACTACTGCCTGGACAGTCAAGTCCGGAGAGACGGCTTCTTTGGCCGTTCTGTTCTCCAGGACTTTCTGGTGTGAACTTGGTTCGCCGACCCACCTCCGGGGTTGGTATTGCTGGGGTGTCTATTCTAAGGTAAGGAATCTATAACTAACGGTTTCTTTCAGACGAACAAGTTACTTACCTTCGGTAACGATATATTTGTAAGAAACATAAGTTAGTTATAGATTCCTTACCGCCCCACCCGTCCTCCCCGTTCTGCGAACTGACTTCTAGGGTTATGGATTTCCTTTCAGGGCCTAGTTTTGTGCACCAGTGGTCAGTGTCTTGCATGGCTCTGCGCTTCTGACGTGGAAAGTCGTGTACAGAACTGATAGCTACCGCGACGTCATCCCGGCGACCACAACGCCGCCGAGGAACGCGGAGTCGACCGACGCCACCTTCCGACGCGCAGGGGTACTGCTGGCGAAAAAACTTTCCGGATCCAGTCTGACGCCTGGGGGTAATTCTAAGGTAAGGAATCTATAACTATCCTATGTTTCTTACAGATATATCGTTAACGAAGGTAAGTAACTTGTTCTTTAGCAGTCCTAGGTAGCTCCGTTATGCTGCCCCCTATTTTTCCTTCTTTACAGGCGACGTCATAATCCAGCGGGACTAGCAGGTTATTGCTTTAAAAATTTTACAACGCGGTAGCCTGCCCGACGGAAGCATGCAGTATTACACGGTTGGGCTCTTTCCTGAGGAACATGACCCAGAGTAAGCAGAACTTCAGAAAGACTGCGACCCACCACCACCCGCAACAGGCTCCCCGCCGGAGCTGGAGCAAGATCACCGCCGAGCAGCTCACCGCCTCCCTCAGCCAGAACACACCCACCGACACAACGGACCCAAACGAAGCAGCCAGCAACCTCGCCAAGTGGCTGACCGCCTGCGCCGACGACCTCGCACCACTAAAAACCCTCCCAGCAGACCCGGAAGCAAGAAAACCCCTTGGTTCACCAACGAACTCAAGGAATCCAAGAAGAACTGCCGCACTCTCGAGAAAACCTGGCGACTCGACCAGACCACAGACAACAGGACCGCCCTCAAGCACGCCACCCGCAAACACCACCAGCTGATCCGTGCCACCAAGAAGTCGGCACTCAAAGAACGACTGGACAACAACGCCCATGACAGCAAGGAACTTTTCAGCATCGTCAAAGAGTTCTCCAACCCCAGCGCCGGAAACAACGACATCACCCCCTCGCAAGACCTCTGCAACTCACTCTCCGCGTTCTTCCACCGCAAGATCACCGACATACACAACAGCTTCAACGCACAAACAACGCACCCTACCGCCGAACCAATGCCCGCCACCACCACCCTCTGCAACTGGACCCCGATCAACACCGAAGACACCACCCGCACGATGAACTCCATCCACTCCGGATCACCAACCGACCCCTGCCCACACCACGTCTTCAACAAAGCCGACGCCACCATCGCACCCCATCTCCGGGACATCATCAACTCCTCCTTCCGCACCGCCACCTTCCCGGAGAGCTGGAAGCACGCCGAGCTTACCGCCCTCCTGAAGAAACCAACGGCGGACCCCACCGACCTCAAGAACTACCGCCCCATCTCGCTCCTTCCGTTTCCGGCCAAAGTCATCGAGAAGACCGTCAACAGACAGCTTGCCGCCTTCCTCGAGACGAATGGATCCCTCGACCCCTCGCAGTCCGGGTTTCGGGCCAACCACAGCACCGAGACCGCCCTTATCGCAGCCACCGACGACATCAGAACCCTAACCGACAACGGGGAAACAGCTGCCCTCATCCTCCTGGACCTCTCCGCGGCGTTCGACACCGTCTGCCACCGCACCCTAGTGAAGCGCCTCAGCAACATCGGAATCCGAGAGAAAGCACTGGAATGGATCATCTCGTTCCTCGCCGGAAGAACCCAGAGAGTCCGCCTCTCCCCGTTCAGATCCGAAGCCACCGAAGTCATCTGCGGCGTTCCACAAGGATCCTCACTCAGCCCGACCCTCTTCAACGTCTACATGAGCCCCCTCGCAGCCATCGCACGCCGACACAACCTCAACATCATCTCCTACGCCGACGACACCCAGCTGATCCTCTCCCTCACCAACGACCCCACTACCGCCAGAGCCAACCTGCACGACGGGATGAGAGACGTCGCCGACTGGATGAGGAACAGCCGCCTTAAACTGAACTCAGACAAGACGGAAGTCCTCATCCTGGGCTCATCACCCTCCGCCTGGGACGACTCCTGGTGGCCCCCGGCCCTGGGCACCGCACCCAAGCCAACGGACCACGCACGCAACCTGGGCTTCATCCTGGACTCCTCCCTATCAATGACCAAACAAGTCAACGCCGTCTCATCTTCATGCTTCAACACCCTGCGCATGCTCCGCAAGATCTTCAGATGGATCCCCACTGAAACCAGGAAGACCGTCACCCAGGCACTCGTCACCAGCCGACTGGACTATGGGAACACCCTCTACGCCGGAACCACAGCCAAACTTCAAAAGAGACTCCAGCGCATCCAGAACGCCTCCGCACGACTCATCCTGGACATCCCCCGAAACAGCCACATCACCGTACACCTGAAAGACCTGCACTGGCTCCCCGTCAGCAAGAGAATCACGTTCAGACTCCTCACCCACGCACACAAGGCCCTCCACGACCTGGGCCCAAAGTACCTCAACGACCGCATGTCCTTCTACACGCCCACACGCCAGCTACGATCAACCAGCCACGCCCTCGCCACCGTACCACGCATCCGCAGAACCACCGCCGGAGGAAGATCCTTCTCCTACCTGGCGGCCAAGACCTGGAACTCCCTCCCCACTCACCTTCGGCGAACCCAGGACCATCTCGCCTTCAGGAAGCAGCTCAAGACCTGGCTGTTCGAGCAGTAACTTACCCCCTCCCCCAGCGCCTTGAGACCCTCCCGGGTGAGTAGCGCGCTCTATAAATGCCGTGATTGATTGATTGATTGAACTATTCTAATGTCCTTATTGCAGGAGATTTTAATGTTCATATGTGCGGGGATCACAGGCGTGGAGGGGTCAAAGATATGGGTTGTGCGCGCCATGTCGGCCTGCACATGGAACATACCCTTCAGGGCGCTATACTTAACGCTATTTTGCACGAATTTGACTTAATGTCTACTATGATTAAGTTGCCCCCGGACAAAACAGACATTGCTCCCACTTTTATTGGGAGAGGCTGTGAGTCGATGTTACCTATTGGTATGCTGAATGTTTTCTTCCTCCCATAGGTTAACATTGCAAAGTCTGAAAATTGCACTGTCCACTTTTGATATTGAAAAGTATTTCCACTTCAAAACGTATTTACCGAAGACGAAGTTCTGTGGTTCTACAAAATCAATATAACCAAGTATTACTTTTTATAAATTGATTTCGGATTTATTCATTGAGTGTCTCATTTACTTCCACTGTGTGTACAACAAATGCTTAACACTGCCCTCTGATAAGCCTAACTGCTCGCCCACACTACCACAAAAGAGAGCATTAGTATCATCTACTTTAGCCTCTGTAAAGCCTCTGGGGATCCACTGGATTGTCTGCACACTATACCTCTTTTTGGAAGAGTATATAGAGAGCCAGATTCCTACATTGGTTGATCAGCGGTGGAGTATACAACTTTGAGTTTACTGAACCCCTCCAACAATAAGTGACCACATGAATAATTCAAAAAATTGCCTGTAGTTTAATTGTATTTTCGCAAATTGACTATTTTTTCAAATTTAAAAATAATTGTCAAGGCCCTGGTTAGGTCCCTTTTAGTACAACTGGTTTAAAAGTCCTAACCTTACTTTAGGAAGGGAACCGGTGTTAGGTTTTTGTTCCCTCCAAAAAGGTTCCCAACTTAGTAAAAATAATGAGTACTAGAAGTAGTAACTCAGAAATGTGGGTACATGTGGAAGAACTTGACCTCACACCTTACCTGTCTCTAAACATGAAACAGCTTAGAGGCATGTGTAAAACCTATGGCCTCAAGACTGGGTCAAACCCTACCAAATCCCAGCTCCAGGAGTCTTTGGCAGAGTGTGACCAAGAGCATCCAGAGGATGACTCATCTTATATGAGATCAAAACACTGACAATGGGATTGACAGTGTAACACCCCAAGACAGAGAAGCACCTTCAGATGAAGAGCTTGCCCTGATTAAGACTAGCTAGGAGTTGTGCTAGCAGCACAACTCCTAGCTATAAAGAAAGGGAGAAAAGAGTTGGGCCTAGGACCCATCTCTGGTGACAGCACAATAATAAATAGGGAGGAAGTAGATTCTTTTGGCTCTAAAATCCCCAAAGGGATTGTCCCAAAATTCTTTGAAGGGGATGATGTCATCAAGTGGTTCATTGCTTTTGAGAGGGCCAGTCTTGGCAGGCAGCTCCACCGGAAGCTGTGGAGTGCTATCCTGTGGAAAATGTTCTCAGGAAAGTGCAGGGATAGACTCTTGACACTCACTGAGAAAGAGGCTGAATCATATGACCTCATGAAGGGTCCCAGAATTGAGGGCATTGGATTCAGCACTGAGGAGTATAGGATCAGCTTCAGGAAGGCTAAAGAAAAAAAACAGAGCTAGACCTGGGTAGATTTTGTAGACTACTCACTGAAATCACTAGGAGGTTGGTTAGAAGGTAACAATATGCATGACTTTGAAGGGCTTTATAGTTTGATAGTGAAGGAGCATGTTTTAAGTAATTGTTACCAAGAGAAGCTACATCAGTTCCTGGTAGACCTAGGTGCACTCTCTCCTCAAGAGTTGGGGAAGAGTGCAGACCACTGGGTCAAAACAAGAGTGACTAAGACTACCACTGGTGGGGGAGACCAAACTAAAGAGGCCAAAAGGCTCCCTCAAGGGAAAGAGGGTAACCCTTAAAACAAAGTCTTCTTCATGGCCCCAAAAACTTGTTCAGGAGGATGGGCCCAGAGACTCTTCGCAGCCAAAGTGCGGGTATCAGAGGAAGAAGTAGGGCCACAGGGCACCAAACTGGAGACTCTGGCTGTAAAAATTAGAAAAATGCCTATAGTCTACCTACAGTAAATGCAGTTGCCAATCTCCAGATGGGATCTCAGGAGAGCACTGGCCATGCCAAGGAGCCCACTGAGGCGACTCTAGTAGGAGATGTGGACTTAGCCACCTTAGCTGTCTGGCCCACTAACATGCGAAAATACAGACCAGCATCCTGTTATTAATCCGGGTAGGGTGGAAGCCTTGAGAGACACTGGTGCCAGGATCACCATGGTGACTGAGCAGCTGGTGTCCTCCTAACGCTATCGGCCTAGAAGGACCTATCCAGTCACCAATGCTGACAATGTGACAAAAACCCATCCCATGGCGATGGTGTCCTTTGACTGAGGAGGGGTTGCTGGCAAGAAAGAGGTATCAGTCTCTTTATCCATACCAGTTGATTGTTTGCTTGGCAATGATTTAGAGTCCTGAGCTTGGGCTGAGGAAGAACTGAAAAATCCGTGCAGAAATGCTTGGAATCCCACTCTGGGTGTGTGTAAAACTCAGAGCAGATCCCAGGTGAAAAAGAGGTGCTGGAGTCTGGAGTAATGGCCCATCCCTCCAAGATAAAAGGCAAGAAAACTGTTGAGCCAGTTTCCAATCAGACACAAGACCCTTCTCCTCAGGAGGAAGAAGAGTCCGCCTCAGAGGGAACTGAGCCTTAGAAGCTGGAGCCTTACCAGGCTGAGCTTTTGGGCCCAGGGGGAACCTCTAGGGAAGAGCTGTGCCAGGGGCAGAAAACCTGTCGCACTCTTGAAAGCCTGCGACAGCCAGCTGCTGCACAGGAAGGAGGTGATCTCAGTGGTTCCCACAGGGCCTATTGAGAAGAGGGGATCCTTTACACTGAGGCCAGAGATTCCAAACCTGGTGCTATTAGGAGAGTGGTAGTTCCTCAGGCGTTTATGAAAATCTTCTACACTTTAGCCCATGACATCCCCCTAGCTGGACACCTTGGCCAGACCAAAACTTGGAGTAGGCTAGTCAGACAATTCTACTGGCAGGGATGCAGCAGAAGGCGGAAGAGTTTTGTAACTCCTGTCCCACCTGTCAAGCCAGTGGCAAGAGAGGTGGGCACCCAAAGGCCGCCTTAATCCCACTTCCAGTGGTTGGGGTTCCTTTTGAGAGGGTACGGATTGACATTGTTGGTCACCTTGACCTGCCTTCAGCATCAGGGAACAGATATATTCTGGTGGTGGTGTATCATGCCACCAGGTATCCTGAGGTTATTCCCTTTAGGACTACCACTGCCCCTGCAGCGGTTAGGGCCCTCATTGGTATCGTTACCAGGGTGGGTTTGCCTAAGGAGGTGGTGTCAGACAGAGGTACCAACTTCATGTTTGGCTCCCTGAAACACGTGGAAGGAGTGTGGAGTGACCAATCAGTTCACTACCCCCTACCACCCACAGTGTAATGGCCTTGTTGAAAGATTCAACAATACCATGAAAGGCATGATTAGTGGACTCCCTGAAAAGCTCAAAAGGAGATGGGATGTCTTACTGCCATGCCTACGTTTTGCCTACAGGGAAGTGCCACACAAGGGAGTAGGGTTATCCCCATTTGAACTACTGTTTGTCCATCCTGTTAAGGGACCACTGTGCCTTGTGAAGGAAGGATGGGATAAACCTCTTGTTGAACCTAAGCAAGATATAGTGTACTATATGCTTTGCCTGTGCTCCAGGATGGCTGAATACATAGAGAAAGCAAGTAAAAACCTTGAGGCCAGCTAGGAGCTCCAGAAGGAATAGTATGACCAAAAGGCTGCTATGGTTGAGTTCCAATCAGGGCAGAAGGTGTGGGTTTTGGAGCCAGTGGCGCCAAGGGCTCTCCAAGACAAGTGGACTGGTCCCTACCCTATCCTAGAAAGAAAAGGGGAGGTCACCTATCTGGTGGACCTTGGCTCTGACAGGAACCCCAAGAGGGGTCATTCATGTCAACTGCCTTAAACCCTACTATGACAGGGCAGATGTGACCATGCTCATGGTTACAGATGAGGATCAGGAAGCCGAGAGTGAACCTCGCCCTGACCTGTCCCACAATCGAAAAGATGGGTCAGTGGAAGGAGTGGTCTTGTCAGACACCCTCACGGCCCCCAGCAGACTGATTGCAGGCAAGTCCCAAATTAGTTTGCTGAGCTCTTCTCTTTGACCCCTGGTCAGACTAGCTGGTGTACCCATGATTTGGACACTAGTGAAAGACTACCTGTCAAGAATAAAATATACAGACAGTCTTATCATGTGAAAGAGAGCATCAAAGCTGAAGTAAGCAAGATGCAGGAATTGGGAGTCATAGAACCATCTGAGAGCCTCTGGGCCAGCCCAGTAGTCTTAGTCCCCAAGCTTCATACCCAGGGGGGGTAAGACAGAAGTGAGGTTTTGTGTGGACTGTAGGGGCCTCAAAGCCGTTACCAAAACGAATGCACACCAAATTCCAAGGACAGATGAAATAATTGACAGGTTGGGAGCAGCCAAGTATTTGAGTACCTTTGATCTCACATCAGGGTACTGGCAGATAGGCCTGACTCCAAGAGCAAAAAAAGATCTGCATTTTCAACCCCTGGTGGGCATTATAAGTTCACTGTGATGCCCTTTGGTTTAAAAAATGCACCTGACACTTTTCAAAGGTTGGTGAATAAAGCCCTTGCTGGATTGGAATTCCTTAGTGCCGCATATCTAGATGATATTGCTGTCTTTAGCTCCACCTGGCAGGGTCGCCTCTTCCACCTTGGGAAAGTATTTGAGGCTCTGAGAAGTGCAGGAGTCACTATCAAGGCAAGCAAGTGCCAGATAGGGCGGGGGAAGGTTGTATACCTGGGCCATCTTGTTGGTGGAAGCCAAGTTCAACCCTTACAACCCAAGATCCAGACCATTCTGGACTGGGTCGCTCCAACAACGCAGACTCAAGTCAGGGCCTTCCTTGGCTTGACTGGGTGGTATGGGAGGGTTGTGAGGCACCATTGTCGCACCCTTCACAGAACTGACCTCCAAAAGAATCCCCAAAAAGGTGAACTGGACAGTGAGCTGTCAAAAGGCTTTTGACTCTCTGAAGGAAGCAATGTGCTCTTCCCTTGTTCTGAAAGCTCCAGATTATGCCAAGCAATTAATTGTGCAGGCTGATGCCTCTGAACATGGAATATGACCGGTCTTATCCCAAATAAATAACCAAGGTCAAGACCAGCCACTGGCTTTCATCAGTATAAGGCTACTCCCTAGGGAACAGCGTTGGAGTTCCATTGAGAGAGAAGCCTTTGCTGTGGTTTGGTCCCTGAAGAAGTTGAGGCCATACCTGTTTAGCCCTCACTTCCTTGTTCAAACCGACCACAGGCCACTCAGATGGTTAATGCAAATAAAAAGGTGAAAATCCCAAACTGCTAAGGTGGTCCATATCCCTACAGGGAATGGACGTTAAAGTGGAATGCAGACCTGAGACTGCCAATGCAGATGGCCTTTCCACTTAGAAGATTCAGACTTTCTACTGGGAGGTTAGTCTCATCCTCTTTCGTTTGGAGGGGAGGTTGTGTTGGAAACTGCCTCTTTTGGACATGGTTAGTCCCCACTTTTTGCCTGGAAAATGATGTAATTTCGACAAAGTGTCACATGGCCATTAGGGACATTGTGGTTTTTCACGAAGTTAGCATGAGCACGTTGCAGCTTGTCTGCTGCTTTGCGCACGTTACTACACGCCTTTATTTTTGCAATAATTTCAATGACTGCTTTCACATGAGAACTCATCCCTGGGTTAATTCTCTGCTTGTTCCTGGGATTTTGGCTGAACATTATGTGCAAGGTCGAACAACAATGCCCCTTGTTATTTTGTTCTGGCCAGACCTTAGCCCTTAGACAAAACATACCGATGCAGCTGTTGTTTGGACAGCGTAGTTGGGTTTTTAGTGGGGTACATGAATAGGTGACACACTTGGAGAGGGACTTTTCCAGGGAGAAGAGCGAGACAGCACCTATGATGTAGATCTACCATCTATAGGCTAAGCTATGGGGTCTGCTGACAAAGCCCAGAGATCTTCTGTTATATAATAATACTTCTTAGCAAGGGGAGGGAGGTTAGGCACTATAGTCCTTTCGCTATTGTCTTTTTATGATGATATCACCCTTCATGATTTATGGACTAGCTGCTATGCTGACTGTATTTGTACTATGCATTTTTCTGCTTGTTGTGGCACATATACTGCATGTTAGGGCACTTTAGTTCAAATAAATATTTTAAACTATTCTGTGTCTCTGTCAGATCTTATTGTGGACAAGTACAAGAGAGTGAGCGAAAGGGTGTGTCTTACCGCGATTCCTGAGAGATCTGGGAGTGTTGTGTTCATTTGCTTCTCTGTGAGTGAGTAGGAGAGCAAGTGAGACACTTTAGCTAGTTGGTCCTGGGTTCGTGGGTACTAAGGTGGTAGGAAGACCTAATCTCTATACACCAAGGTCCCATATTCCTGCGCATAGTTCTGTATTTGTGCAGAATCCCTGCAACATGGCGCCGCCAACATTTGGTCTAGTACTTATTCACGAGACCCCGGAGGAGCGCTTGTGCTTGTCCACAATACCCTCTCACCGGTTTCCGGAGACGTCCATGGTGTGAGGGATTAGCCTCCTATATTCGTGTTTTATAGGTTTTTCAAGCTTGAAATTTAAAAGGTTTTGATTCTCTTTCTGACCTGGTTTTGCGCTACCGTCCTACTGGTTTATCCTTTTTCATTTTAATATGGCAGTCGCTATTGCAGCACCTAAGCACGCGGCTGTTACAGCACTCTCGACTCAACGTGGAGTCCCCGTGGCAGGGGCTAATATTATTTTTGTTGTCAAGGCGGACACGGCTTACCGCTTCAAGGTCTTTTACTCTTGGGTTACATTCCTGGCGGTAGATGTGAATGATAATTTGTTTCATGAATATACAGCTGCAGTACCGTGGGCTTATCGTCCTTCTGCATTACTTGACATTCCGTTGACAGCCTCGGAGCATACCATCTGCTTTAATGGCACCCTTCCTCACCCTGTTTCTGTTGTCCGTTTAGGCCCCTTATCAGTTGATGGGGCCACTTGGC
The DNA here is from genome assembly GCA_963921515.1 of Calotriton arnoldi. NCBI lineage: Eukaryota > Metazoa > Chordata > Amphibia > Caudata > Salamandridae > Calotriton > Calotriton arnoldi. The sequence goes on along the minus strand of CAWUFW010004369.1, from coordinate 816,310 downwards.
CCATTTTGGCTGGTTTTTACACCGCATCCAAATTATCTTAATGTTACACTCGCAGAGCTACGTCAGTTACATACAACCCTGATTCATATACCCAGAAGTGTGATCCAGTTTATGTTGCGTGCCGTTCAGGTGGCTATGGCTGGAGCTGCGCCTCCTCTGCCAGGGCACGGCGGTGGCCTTGTCATAAGCCCTGTCATTGTTAATTCAGTGATGGGCAAACGTCCTCCGAATAGAGATGATTTACCATATTGGCTTGCAGAAAAGTTTGAGCAACTCGAGGCTGTCTTTCCACATACTACTCCTGTTGAGAAACAGAGGATCCTTACAATGAGTTTATCGAGTGGTATTATTCCTGCTTTGGCTGATTGCACCACCTGGGGAACGGTGTTTGCTTCAGTGTATATACTGTGCTTTGGCACCACCTCCATGAACGTTTTACTGAGCGTTCTAAAGAAGGTACATGATGAACACGGGGCTGGTCCAGCCCTGGAATTGGGGATGAAATTAGAGGGAATGTTCCCTGTTGTCGCCAATATGATTCTGGCCAACATTAAAGGTGAGGCAGTTTGTTTGCCAGTGCGCCAACGCCCATCGGCTGTGGCAGATGTAGACCGGCAGTTGCTGATTATTATTGCGGAGGTGTATACCTCCTTGGGACGCAATAGTTTGGGAGTGAGACCTTTTACTCATGTACAGAACAAGCTCCATCCTGAAAAGAAGGGACTTCCAGTCTTTCTTAAAAAGGCTCGAAATAAAAATCAGCGGCAGCAGCAACAGAAGCCTGGTTCTTGTGCAGGTTCGCCTCCACTAGACGCTTCTGAACTTGGATATGATTCGCGTGACGGCTCTAAAATTAAGACACCTGAGAGGTTCCAGGTTCCTGATCCTCGTTCTCCTCATTCCTTTTAGGAATCGTGGGATCAACAGTTCGGTGGGGGAGAACGACAGGATCGCAGAGAAGGCGAGTCTGCGCAAGCTAGACGCGATCCGCAGTGCCATTTTGATGTAAAAGTCAAGCAGGGGGAACCACCTCAATATCGTGCCCCATTTCAGAAGAAAAAAGTTGCCGCTTTGACTGCAAAGTATGCCTCAGACGTTGAGAACCCTACTCCTCGACAGGAGTTTGGCAGTAACCCTCCTGGACAGCGCAGCAGAGGTTACCATAGTGTGGCAGACACTCCACCAGCGTCTGGAGGTGAAAGCAACTGACACTTTTATAACAGTAGAAACAGCTGATACTCCAATCGCTCCTCCAGATAGACTTTACGAAGTGACCCTCCAAATCGAAAGTGATATTAAACGCTAAATCTGAAAGAAACACGTTAGTGATAGATTCCTTACCTTAGAATATCCCCAGGCGTCAGACTGGATCCGGAAAGTTTTCATCTTCAGTACCCCTGTGCGTCGGAAGGTGGCGTCGTGCGGCTCCGCATCCGTCGTTGGCGTCTTGGTCGCCGAGATGACGTCGCGGCAGCTACTTAGACGCCGCCCTCGCGCGCTGACGTCAGTTCTTTCTTTTTCCGCGCCAGCAAGCGCAGATCCAGAGAGAGCTGTACCCCCAGTCATTTTTTTGACTCAGTTTTTGAGGCTTTTTGTCTCTATATTTTTCGAGTCGATCGACTCCTGGTGCCGTAGGGATCCCCGGCTTCAAGTCCTGCGGGGAATGTCATCCCATGATGTCGGTGACGGACCCGCACTGCGTGTGTCTCTACTGCCTGGGGCGCGACCACGACCCCAAGTCGTGCCCCGACTGCCGGGCCATGGCGCCGAAGACTTTGCGGGAGCGGTCCCGAAAGTTGCTTGAAGTCCGGCAGTCGGCTCCGCGCCGCTCAAGGTCCCGGTCCCGTGGGAGGTCGAGGGACCGGTCGCGGGACCGGTCGCGGAGCCACCACCATTGTTCGTCGGGATCGAAGTCTTCGCACTCGGTGTCAGGTAGGGCGAAGCACTCTAAGAAATCGAAGAAGCGCCGTCGCTCTCCAACTTCCCGTGACGCGGCTGAGGGTGCGGGTGGTGCCACCCCCGCGGGTCCGGCGGAGCCTATGCAGTCGCCCTCGGCCTACCCGCCCTTCCCGGGTCCGTCGGCGACTCCGGCCCAGCTGCAGGACTTTCTGTCAGCCATGGCTCGCCTCTTTGGGCCGTTGGGTCCTGCCGGTGCGCCTTCGGGCCCCGCGGCCCGACTGGGGGTCCTTGTCTTCCACTGCCGACGGCTCCGGCATCGTGTCGGCTCCGGCGCCGCAGGACCCTCATGGATCCAGGCCTAGATCCCTGGTCGACGCCGGTTGACCTCGTAACACCTCCACTGACGTCGACCCCTCCGGCACCACTTCCGACGTCGCCCGTCCCAACAGACGACGTCGTCCCCGGTTTCAGCCCTGAAGTGGACACAACGGCGTCGAACGACGTCAATGCCGATGAGACCCTTCTTTCCCTATGTACATCCTCCTTATTTTCGGCCTGTTCATCAGCCTTCGGAGGAAGGGGAGGACTGGGAGGGGTCTGAGGACCCTCTCACCGCACAGTGTGAGTTAGACCCGGACTGGGCAGAGGAACTGGGGGATGCCAGTGGTCTTGACACCTCTCCTGACCTTGGCATGCTCACTCCTACCGTGGCTACGGAGGAGGGTGCAAGTTACGCCGTGGTGTTGCGTAGGGCGGCCGAGGCCCTCCACCTCGAGCTCCCTACAGTGGCCGTCAGGACTAACCTCCTGACAGAAGTGCTTCAGCCGGCAGCTACCTCTGCGGAGCCACTGCTGCCTTTTAATGATGCACTTTCTGACGTTCTTTTGGGCACCTGGTCCAGGCCCACCACAGGGGCTCCTGTGGATAGGAACGTGGCCCGACGCCATCGCCCGGCCCCGGGCGACCCCTTTTCCTCTCCCAACACCCCACCCCTGAGAGCTTGGTTGTCCAAGCCTCTGCGTCCCCGAGCGCCTTCCCTACCTCACCTCCGGATAGGGAATCCAAGAAACTGGAACAATTTGGGAAGAAGATTTTCTCTTCCGCCAGTTCAGGGCTGCGGTCTGTGAACACCGCGTGCCTCCTGGGCCGTTATTCCCACTCTCTGTGGGATACAGTGGCGCAAGTGCTGCCTCAGTGTCCGGAGGAGGCCCGGACAGTGCTCTCTCAGGCTATTGCTGAAGATAGAGATGCTGCAAAGTTCACAATTCGATGTGGCCTTGACACCGCCGACTCGCAGGGCAGGGCGATTTCCACGACAGTGGCGCTCCGTCTCCACACCTGGCTGAGGACTACTGGTTTCTCGGGGGATGTCCAGAACACCCTGATGGACATGCCCTTTGATGGCATTCGCCTTTTTGGCAACAAGGCAGATAGTGCGTTGGAGCGCTTTAAGGACTCGCGGGCTGCGGCCAAGTCCCTGGGCCTTTCCGCCACGTGCCCTCCTCCGCCTTCTGCTTTTCGCTCCTTTCATGGCCACGGAAGGGGCGCCCGACACGTTCGCTTCAGAGCCACAGGCCTGCGCAGCAACAGTATCAGCAAGGCCGCGGGACCCGCCGAGGCGGGTCAGGGGGCCAGCGGGCTGGTCCGTCCACCTCCACCCCGGCCACCACTGCCTCCAAACCTTCCTAGTCCGGTCTTTCAGGCCCATCAAACGCCAGTGGGCGGCAGGATTCGCCATCACCTCCCCCACTGGCACACCATCACTTCGGACATATGGGTTTTACAAATTGTCCGATGGGGCTACTCCCTCCCCTTCGAGACTACCCCTCCAGCCATGCTACCCCAGTACCACCGAATGTCGGGGGATCACTTGGCACTTCAACAGGAAGTCGCGGCCCTCTTGGCCAAGGGGGCCATCGAGCGCGTTCCAGCGCCAGAAGTAGGACGTGGTTGTTATTTCCACTACTTTCTGGTGCCCAAGAAGGACAAGGGCCTGCGTCCTATCTTGGACCTCAGGGACGTCAATCGCTTCCTCCGGAAGGAGAAGTTCAAGATGTTAACTCTGGCTCAGGTCTTGTCTGTCCTCGACCCTGGAGACTGGATGGTAGCGTTGGACCTGCAGGACGCATATTTCCACATTCCCGTCCTGCCGGCGTTACCTGCGGTTTACGGTAGGCCACGAGCACTTTCAGTTTACCGTGCTCCCCTTTGGCCTTACCAGCGCCCCTCTGGTGTTCACGAAAGTGATGGCGGTGGTCGCAGCTCATCTGCGCAGATCAGGGGTTCCAGTCTTCCCCTATCTCGACGACTGGCTGTTGAAGGCGGGCTCGCCCCAGGCTGTCGTCTCCCACCTCCAGACTACGGCCGACCTCCTGCATTTGCTGGGGTTCTCTATCAACGTGCCGAAGTCACACCTGATTCCCTCTCAGAAGCTCCTCTTATCGGAGCACACAGTGGTGACGGACGCGTCCCTCCTAGGATGGGGCGGCCACATGGGAGAGGCGGAGATCAGAGGCCTCTGGGCTCCGGCGGAGTCCAGGCTCCATATCAACCTTCTGGAGCTTCGGGCGATCCGACTTGCACTGAAGGCATTCCTTCCCTCTGTCATGGGGAGAGTAGTGCAGGTGTTCACAGACAACACCACCGCCATGTGGTACTGCAACAAACCGGGCGGGGTGGGGTCGTGGACCCTATGTCAGGAGGCTCTGCGCCTCTGGACATGGCTGGAACATCAGGGCATTTCCCTGGTGGTTCAACACCTTGCAGGTTCTCTGAATGCCAGGTCGGACAAACTCAGCCGCAGGTGCATGATGGATCACGAATGGCGTCTTCACTCTGACGTGGCGCAAGGTCTCTTTCAACAGTGGGGGGAGCCTTGGTTAGATCTATTCGCCACCGAAGAGAACGCGCAATGTCAACAGTTCTGCGGGTTGGAATTTCCAAGGCGGCACTCGCTCGGCGACGCTTTTCGTCGCGAGTGGAGTTGCGGTCTGTTGTACGCCTTTCTGCCTATACCACTTCTGCCCAGAGTGCGGAAGAAGATCGGGCGCGACCGGGCCCAAGTCATTCTTGTGGCCCCGGACTGGGCTCGAAGAGTTTGGTATCCCGAGCTACTCCGTATGACCATCGATCCCCTGATCCGACTGCCTCTTCGGGAGGATCTCCTGTCGCAGCAGCAGGGGACGGTCCTCCACCTGAACCTGTCCAGTCTCCACCTCCTTGCGTGGAGATTGAGCGGCGGCAATTGATTCCTTTCGACTTGCCTCCTGAAGTCTGTGATGTCATTCTGGCAGCCAGGCGTCCCTCCACTAAGTTGGTATACGCCTGTAGGTGGAACAAGTTTGTGGCATGGTGCACAGCAAAAGCTGTGGACCCCCTTTCTGCCCCTCTTTCTGAAATCCTACTGTTCCTTCTTTCTTTGGCCCAGCAGGGCTCTGCTCTGGGCACTATCAAGGGCTACCTTTCTGCTATTTCGGCCTTTCACAGGCTCATTTATCAGCCCTCTCTTTTCAAGTCCCCTGTTGTTAACAGATTCCTTAAAGGCATTACCCACCTTTTTCTTCCTGTTCTCTTTGTGATGCCACAGTGGGACTTGAACCTGGTTCTCACATACTTAATGTGCGCTCCCTTTGAGCCTCTTCACAACTGTCCTCTTCGTTTATTAACTCTGAAGACTGCTTTCCTGGTTGCCATCACCTCTGCTAGGAGAGTGAGTGAGCTCCAGGCTCTTTCTTGTAAACCTCCTTTTCTGTCCGTCCATCCGGACAAGGTTGTCCTCAGGACACGTCCATCCTTTCTGCCAAAGGTTGTTACTGCCTTTCACATCGGGCAGACCATCACTTTGCCCACCTTCTTTCCGCCTCCGCATCCTTCCAGAGAGGAAGAGAGGCTCCACCGTCTGGATCCAAAACGTGCACTCTCTTTTTACCTGAGTCGCACACAACAGTTTCAGGTGGATGACCAGCTCTTTGTTGGCTACGTTGGCGCCAAGAAAGGTCGGGCCGTACACAAGCGGACTATCTCCCGATGGGTCGTCTTGTGTATTAAAGCCTGTTATTCTCTGGCAAAGAAGGAGCCTCTAGGGCTGCCACTACGGCGTTGGGATGTGGTGTCCCCTTACAAGACATCTGTCAGGCAGCTACGTGGGCCTCGCTGCACACTTTTACTAAGCACTATTGCCTGGACAGCCGAGTCCGGAGAGACGGCTTCTTTAGCCGTTCTGTTATCCGGGACTTTCTGGTGTGATCTTGGTTCGCAGACCCACCACCGGGGTTGGTATTGCTGGGGTATCTATTCTAAGGTAAGGAATCTATCTCTAACGTGTTTCTTTCAGATGAACAAGTTACTTACCTTCGGTAACGATATATCTGTAAGAAACATTAGTTAGTGATAGATTCCTTACCGCCCCACCCATCCTCCCCGTTCTGCAAACTGATTTCTAGGGTTAAGGTCATCCCTTTCAGGGCCCTAGTTTCAATGCACCAGTGGTCAGTATCTTGCATGGTTCTGCGTTCCTGGCGAGGAAAGTTGTGTACAGAACTGACGTCAGCGCGCGAGGGCGGCATCCAAGTAGCTGCCGCGACGTCATCTCGGCGACCACGACGCCAACGACTGACGCGGAGCCGTACGACGCCACCTTCCGACATGCAGGGGTACTGCTGACAAACTTTCCGGATCCAGTCTGACGCCTGGGGATATTCTAAGGTAAGGAATCTATCACTAACTAATGTTTCTTACAGATATATCGTTACCGAAGGTAAGTAACTTGTTCGTTAAAGCAGTGTTTTGGGAAAACCTCACTTCTTCTTATGACATTTTATTGGCGGAGGTTGATTGGCCTCACCCATTTGTACTAGCTTCCTCTAGAGGGGAAGATGTTATTTTACCAAGTTTTTCAAAATATGTCCCTGATGAGGACAAAATGGCCTCCAAGTGGGCTTTAGCCTTAGCACCAGCATTATAGGACTAGGGTTCTCCAGTCCATGTGATCCCTTTGCGTTCTACGCCTCAGCCCCAACCACAGTATCAAATCAAACGAGACGCTGAAGCGCCCGTCAGTGAAATCTTGACCCAATTGGAATACCAGGGTGTGATTGAACCCTGTGTTTCATCGATGAATAATCCTCTTTTTCTGATATCGAAACCGGTCGGTTCATATTGCATAGTTTTAGATTACAGACATTTAAACAGTCACGTTCGTACCTTTGCGGTTCAGAACACACATAGCTCTGCGTTAGTGAATAACATTGTTCGCAAAAAATACAAAACCACCTTGGATATATTCAAAGGATTTTTTAGTCACTCTTTGGCTCCTGAAAGCCGTGATTTGACAGCATTCAGTGCGTTGGGCAACCAGCGCCCATATGTGAGATTGCCTATGGGATATAAGAATAGCCCTGGTGTGTTTGCAGCACACATAGTGTCCCTTTTGCATGAGATCAACCCTGATGCCTTCTCGTACGTCGATGACATATACTTGACGGATGATGAATTACAAATGCATCTTTTGCGTGTGGACCGCATAATCGCTCATTTTGCACACATGGGTTACAAATTCAATTTTGCTAAGTCTCACATTGCCTTCTTGGCCGTTCTTTTTCTTGGTTACGAACTCAACAATGAAGGTAGGAGGTTGGCCCCCACTTTCTAGAGAAATGTGCTCAATTGCAACCTCAATCTACTCTAAAAAACAAAAAAAACAATTTGCAATCTTTACTGGGTTTTTTTTAATTTCAGGAGGACATACATTCCTGATTATGCCCAGCGTATCAAACCTCTGTACTCATTGATACAACCTTCTTTTTCGGCTTCCTGTTAGCTTCCGGAACATACAGAAATTCTTCAGTCTCTGCAGTCGGATCTGCTTGCGACCAACTTCTTGTTAACGCAAAACAATTCTACTAATTTGGTCATACGGATTGTACCAGGCATGTTAGGCTTTTCTTACTTGACGTTTAATGAGGGGGACACTGTCCCCATTGCTTATAAATCGCATTTGTATACTCCTGCTGAGATGCGTTTCTCTTCTACAAAAAAAATGATGACAGCTGTCCAGATGGCGATTCTTAAGGAACGCTTTTTGGCTCAGGGTAAACGCTTTTCATGGTCTCGCCGGTACCTGCTTTAGAAGCAGTTACGAAGGCTAGTGTCCCAAATTCAAAAGCCTTGCATCCATGTTGGATACAATGGGCTAGTTCTTTGATGTCGGCTGATGTCAATTTCATCTTTGACCCTTTTTTACAAACACAGGAGTTTTTACAGTATGAACATGTTCATCCTCCTCCTTTATCATTACTCCCACTTGATCAGTACAAATGCATTATTTACACTGATGGATCTGCGCAGCCGGCCATTGGTTCTAAACATGCTTATTCTGCTGCCTGCGCGATTGTCGCAGGACAGATTGTTGATGGAGATTTTAAATCATCCTTGGTGCACACGCAGTCTCTTGGTGATTGCACGGCTGAATTGGCAGAGCTACGTGCTTTGGTTTTGGCTCTTGAATTTGCTGATCCTGATGTTCCTACTCTTGTAGTGTGCGATTCGTTTTACTGTGTACAATCCTTCAATGACAACTTGTTCTTCTGGACACAAAATGATTTTCGTGATTCTAAAGGTAACGCAAATAAGCATAAAACGCTTTGGGTTAAAGTGGCCGCTCTTAAGGAGCACTTGCTAGTCACACATGTTATCCATACTTTGGGCCATCAACGTGTGGTAGCACACGCTGTTGATAATTCGCTGACTGATGAGGCAGCCAAATCTGCAGTAGCCACGTGTTCACTAGGAGCAGTCACTAGGTCTATGACTAAAATTGATGATGATATTTTAGCAGCTATTGCTGCTACGAAGGAGGGAACAGAGTATCCCCAAGGTTTCCCTTCATGTTGTACATATCACTTGTCTTCCGATCAAGTCCCATTTGCAAGTATTCCCTCCGTTGGGGATCGGCTGATTCCCAACGAGGACCGCCGACTTTCTTTGATCATTGCCGCTCATGAAAGTGTGGCTTCTGCCCATGCCGGAGTAACTGCGACAATTTCACTTTTACAGCAACGTTTTTGGTGGCGTGGTTTATATCAACAGGCACGTAAATATGTTCTTTCTTGTGACATTTGTCAACAAATTCAGCCTTCTACTGTTGCACATCCTCCCCACACTCAGCTTTACATCTCTAATCAGCCGTTTGGCTGCATTTATCTTGATCACTGCGGTCCTTTGACATCTGACACTGCTTCTAAACACATTTTGGTTGCAGTAGTTTCGTGCACTAGGCTCCTTTGTGTTTGGCTGCAACGTAGTGCTGACACTCAAACTGTCATTAAAGATTTGCATGTCTTTTTCGGGACATTTGCCTGTGGCACCTTCCATTGTGACCAAGGTCCTGCGTTTGCCTCTAAGGCTTACCGGGATGTGATGAAGTCTCTGGGTATGCTGGTGCAATTTTCATCTCCATATCGGCCTGAGGGCAATTCTGTTGTGGAACGGATGAACCGTGACTTAAAGCAATCTTTGACGGCCAGAGTCTTAGGTACTGGCAGGGGCTGGCTGACTCATCTTTACGGATTCCAACGTTCACTAAATAATCTCCCAAGAAGATCTCTGGGTGGGCGGACCCCATACAAAATGCTCTTTGGCATTAAAATGTTTGTGCCAGACATTGATGGTCTAGACGTTGTGGCGGCTGCCGCAACCTTTGACGTAGATAACCATTGTGATATGTTACAGAATCTACAAAAACCTTGTGATTCTTAAGCGAAAGCCCAGTTGCCCTCTTCCACGGGATCCAGCGGTGCTGATTCCTGTTTCTGGCTGGCTACCTAAAGTTGGAGACCTGGTCCAAGAAAAAGTAGTGAAAAAAAAAAAGAATTTGGTCCATCATACCGTGAACCGGTCAGAGTCCTTGGTTTGAAAGGCACGCGTACTGTGATGCTGCCTCCTTTGCCTGGTCGTAAGGAGAATCGTTACAATTTCCATCGAACATGTCAAGCTACACCATATGGCCGATACTGAATAGTATGCCTCCCAGCATTCCACGCCGGGATCTTTCACTGAATCCGATGGCTCCTGTTTCTTTGACTACTCCCCAGTAAATGGAAGGGGAGATGGAAATTTCAATTGATTTTATTACCTGTTTTTCCTTCTACATCCACATCTGCGGATATGGAGTATGCTTCTCCTACAGTTGCAGTCATAATTGACATTCCTGAGAGTACCATAACTGAAACATCCATGCAGCCCATCCCCCGTTGTTTCAGCTGGGATCCAGTGGTTATTATATGGACCATACTAGCTTTTCCTCTGACATATCTTCCTCGTCATCTTCTGTGGCAAAGACCCTTACACGTACCAGTCTTTTCATCTTCTGGTTCAAAAATACTTACTTGGTCCCGCCCTGGACATATATCTAGATGGTGCTTACGATATTCCTTTTCATGTGGATTGGGTTTGTGACTGTTTTTCCTCTTGATTAATGGCCATTATTTATCTGAACGCTCTGCTGTGAACTTTGTTGACGGAGCTCTTGCACCTCATACGTCGTCACAGATAATGAAAAGAGACCAAGCCCTTGTCAATATATCAGCGTTCCCTGTTGTTGATGGCATTGTCTGGGATAAAGTATCATACGATATCCATGGCCCGACCGAAATTTTGAACATTCCGTACATCTTTCATGTTTTCTTTGGAGATGTGGTTTTGCCCGACATACATTCAGATGACTGGGATGTTCATGCCTTTCATTCATTGTTCTCCGATTTAAAATATTATGCTGCTTTTGACACTAAAGATTTGAATTTGGCTAATTACGCAGATTTATTCTGTTATCAACATTTTGGCCATCATTTTTTACACAAGACCAAAACCCCCGAGACCGTTTTTTAATTATACCCAATGGGAGCATTGCCCATTACCGTTACAGGGAAGTTCAAAGACCCAACAAAGTAAATTTGTGTATTTTTCTGGTTACAATTTGTCAGACCCACAGTCCTATTTTTATAAATTAAAGATGCCGCCCCAAACTAAATTTATGTTAACACACACTAAATTGGTTTATTCCATGTCCTTCAGGAATGATTTGTGAAGGGTTATGAGCATTGGAAAGACATAATTGATTTAAAATCCATTTGAGGTACTAGAGATTGGCAAGTGCAGGGCACTGAAACGTTGCATCGTGCATGTCTGATAGCGTCACAAATCTTATTTTTAAATGACACGGTTCAACAGACTACTTGTTTTGGTTTAGCCACAGCCAAAAATCTAAATGTTCCCTCCATTCCATTATTGGCTCCATATGATGCATGGAAAACACACGCTAACTACACAGTTGAAGACTTAGCCGTCTTATTTCAAAATGGCACACTTAACTCTTCCAATATTGACCCCTAGGGATGGTTAGTGTGGTCGACAACTTCGAATGCATGTCAATTACGTTTTTTGAATACTACAAAAGGTTTTACACAAAGTAGACCTGACCCGTGCTTCCCACATTCACATACAGTTACCACATATTCACACTGTCGTCTGTGAAACAACACCTTTCTCTTTTGTCAGGTGACATTGATTTGGCTGATTTTCTTTGAGGTCCAAAGTTCCCTCGAACAAAACTTTTTATTTATTCAGCTTATAATGAATTTTGCAAACTGTCGCAGATGGAGGATGCGGTGCGTCTCCGCCAAATTGACCAAGCAAATTTAGAGAAAGTACTTGCAGTGGTAGATAACAGCATTAATACACTGTCTTCCCGTATATATACTTTAGATAATATAGTATCATTTATCTGAAAGAGACAAGTTAGTGACAGATTCCTTACCTTAGAATATCCCCAGGCGTCAGGCTGGACTCCGCGCCGCACCAAGCCCCGGTCCCGGGAGAGGTCGAGGGGCCGGACGCGGAGTCCCCGCCGTTCGTCGGAATCCAAGTCTTCGCGCTCCTCCGGTAAGTCGAAGCACAAGAAGTCTAAGCGGCGTCATCGCTCTAAGACTTCGCCTCGCCGGTCGCGCGACTCGGCTGAGGTCCCTGTCGGCACCGCCCCCGCGGCCCCGGACGTGCCTGTCGAGTTGCCCCCGCATTACCCGTCCTACCCGGGTTCGGGGGCGACTCCGGCCGAAATACAGAAATTCCTGTCGGCCATGGCCCGCCTCTTCGGGCCTCAAGGTCCCTCCGGTGCGCCTTCGGGCCCCGCGGGCCCTGATGGGGTTGCTCCGGCGTCGCCGTCGACTCCGGTCCCGGCGTCGCCTGTCCCACCAGCCTTCGTCCCGGCCTCGGCTCCGGCCCCGGCCTCGACCCCGGTTCCGGTGGTGCCGCAACCCCCATCGACGCCGGTTGACCTAACCACGCCTCCGCCGACGCCGATGTCCCCGGTGCCGTTTCCGACGCCGTCCGGGGCTCCGGGCGGCGTCGTTCCCCGGTTCTCCCCGGGTCCGGACATGGAGCCGGACCGGCGTCGATGAGACCTTGGGTCCCTTATGTCCCTCCTCCTCCATATTTTCAACCTGAGGAGGACCAGGAGAGCTGGGAGGGGTCTGACGACCCTCTCACACAACAGTGCGAGTTTGACCCGGACTGGGTTGAGGAACTTGGGGATGCCAGTGGGCTGGATACCTCCCCGACTCTGGCATGCTGTCTCCTCCCGTGGCAACGGAGGAGGGGGCTAATTTTGCAACGGTGTTGCGTAGAGCTGCTGGAGCCTTAAATCTCCAGTTGCCTACAGTGGCCGTCAGGACTAACCTCCTGACTGAAGTGCTTCAGCCGGCGGCCTCCTCTTCGGAGCCTGTGCTGCCGTTCAACGATGCACTCACTGACGTTCTTTTGGGTGCCTGGTCCAAACCCACCACAGGGGCTCCTGTGGATAGGAACGTGGCCCGACGCCATCGCCCGGCTCCGGGCGATCCCCTGTTTCTCTCCCAACACCCCACCCCTGAGAGCTTGGTTGTCCAAGCCTCTGCCTCCCAAACAGCCTTCCCTACCGCCCCTCCGGATAGGGAATCCAAGCGCCTGGATCACTTTGGGAAGAAGGCTTTCTCTTCCTCCAGTGCTGGCTTGCGGTCTGTTAATACCGCTTGCCTCTTGGGCCGATACACCCACTCCCTGTGGGATTCGGTGGCTGATGTTTTGCCGCAGTGTTCTGAGGAGGTCCAGACACTGCTTACCCGCGCTATTGCGGAAGGGCGTGATGCGGCTAAATATACCATCCGCTGTGGCCTTGATACCGCCGACTCGCTGGGCAGATCGCTTGCAACGACGGTGGCGCTGCGTCGCCACGCCTGGCTGAGAACCACTGGTTTTTCAGGGGATGTCCAGAATACTCTCATGGACATGCCCTTTGATGGAGTCGGTCTTTTTGGTTCGAAGGCAGACCATGCGCTGGAGCGTTTCAAGGACTCACGGGCTACTGCTAAGTCCCTGGGCCTTGCTGTTGTGCGCCCTCCGCAAACGTCTGCTTTTCGCCCCTTTCGTGGCCACGGAAGGGGCGCCCAGTCACGTCCACAGCCCGGCCAACGGCCCGCGCAGCAAGCGCCTTCGCGTGGCCGAGGACATGGATACCGCCGTGGCGGTTCGGGCAACCAGCGTGCGGGTCAGGCCACCACCTCCAACCCGTCCGCGGCCTCCAAGCCCTCCTAGTCCCTCCTTTCAGGTGCACAGCACGCCAGTCAGGGGCAGGGTCCGCCATCACCTTCACCACTGGCGTCCCATCACCTCGGACAAGTGGGTCTTGGACATTGTCCGAAGGGGCTACTCCCTCCCCTTCGAGACCACCCCCCAGCCATGCCACCTCAATTCCACCGCATGTCAGGGGATCACTTGGTGCTTCTACAGAAGGAAGTCACGGCCCTCTTGCCCAAGAGGGCCATCGAGCATGTTCCGACCCCAGAAGTAGGGCGTGGTTGCTACTCCCACTACTTTCTGGTGCCCAAAAGGGACAAGGAGGACATGCGTCCTATCTTGGACCTCCGGAACGTCAATCGCTTCCTCCGGAAGGAGAAGTTCAAGATGCTCACCCTAGCTCAGGTCTTGACTGCCCTCGACCCCGGAGACTGGTTGGTAGCGTTGGACTTGCAGGACGCCTATTTCCACATCCTCGTCCTGCCGGCCCACCGGCGTTACCTTCGGTTCACGGTAGGCCTCGAGCATTTTCAGTTCACCGTGCTCCCCTTTGGCCTTACCAGTGCCCCTCGGGTGTTCACGAAAGTGATGGCGGTGGTCGCAGCTCATCTGCGCCGGGCAGGGGTTTCAGTCTTCCCCTACCTCGACGACTGGCTGCTGAAGGCGGGCTCGTCCCAGGCAGTCGTCTCCCACCTCCAGACTACGGCCGAACTCCTGCACTCGCTGGGGTTCTCCATCAATGTGCCAAAGTCGCATCTGATTCCTTCTCCACAGCTCCTTTTCATCGGAGCAGTTCTGGACACGACGCAGTTTCGGGCCTATCCTCCCGAACGGCGAGTCCGGGATATTCAGGCTATGATTCCGATCTTTCAGCCTTTATCCTGGGTTTCGGTACGGATGACCCTGAGGCTGCTGGGCCTCATGGCCTCCTGCATCCTGCTGGTCACTCATGCCAGATGGCATATGCGGGCTCTGCAGTGGGACCTGAAGTTCCAGTGGGCGCAGCACCAGGGCGACCTGTCCGATCACGTCCAGATCTCGGAGGGGACTGCAAAACAGTTGCAGTGGTGGCTCTCGAACCGGCAATGGGTCATGGGCAGATCCCTCTCCCTTCCCCAGCCAGAGCACACAGTTGTGACGGACGCGTCCCTTCTGGGATGGGGCGGTCACATGGGAGAGACGGAGATCAGAGGCCTCTGGTCTCCGGCGGAGTCCCGGCTCCATATCAACCTTCTGGAGCTCCGGGCGATCCGACTTGCACTCAAGGCATTCCTTCCCTCTGTCAAAGGGAAGGTAGTGCAGGTGTTCACAGACAACACCACCGCCATGTGGTACTGCAACAAACAAGGCGGGGTGGGGTCGTGGACCCTTTGTCAGGAGGCTCTGCGCCTCTGGACATGGCTGGAACATCAGGGCATGTTCCTGGTGGTTCAACACCTGGCAGGTTCCCTGAACGCCAGGGCGGACGAACTCAGCCGCAGGTGCATGATGGATCACGAATGGCGTCTTCACTCGGAAGTGGCGCAAGGACTCTTTCTACAGTGGGGAGAGCCTTGGTTAGATCTATTCGCCACCGAAGAGAACGCGCAATGTCATCAGTTCTGCGCGTTGGAATTTCCAAGGCGGCACTCGCTCGGCGACGCTTTTCGTCACGAGTGGAGTTGCGGTCTATTGTACGCCTTTCCGCCTATACCACTTCTACCCAGAGTGTTGAAGAAGATTCGGCACGACCGGGCCCAAGTCATTCTTGTGGCTCCGGACTGGGCTCGAAGAGTTTGGTATCCCGAGCTACTCAATATGAGCGTAGATCCCCCGATCCGTCTGCCTCTTCGGGAGGATCTTCTGTCGCAGCAGCAGGGGACGGTCCTCCACCCGAACCTGTCCAGTCTACACCTGCTTGCGTGGAGATTGAGCGGCGGCAGTTGATTCCTTTCGACTTGCCTCCCGAAGTTTGTGATGTGATTCTGGCAGCCAGGCGTCCCTCCACTAAGGTGGTATACGCCTGCAGGTGGAACAAATTTGTGGCATGGTGCACAGCAAAGGCTGTGAATCCCCTTTCTGCCCCTCTTTCTGAGGTCCTTCTGTTCCTTCTCTCTCTGGCCCAACAGGGTTCTGCCCTGGGTACCATCAAGGGTTATCTTTGTGCTATCTCGGCCTTCCTCAGGCTCCCTGATCAGCCCTCCTTTTCAAGTCCCCTGTTGTTAACAGGTTCTTAAAAGGCATTACTCACCTCTTCCCTCCTGTTCCGTTTGTGATGCCTCAGTGGGACTTGAACTTGGTTCTTACCTTTTAATGTGCGCTCCCTTTGAGCCTCTACATAACTGTCCTCTTCGTCTTCTGACTCTGAAGACAGCCTTTCTGGTGGCCATCACCTCCGCTCGGCGGGTGAGTGAGCTCCAGGCTCTATCTTGCAAACCTCCCTTTCTGTCTGTTCATCCAGACAAGGTTGTTCTTCGGACGCGTCCGTCCTTCTTGCCAAAGGTGGTTACTGCTTTCCACATTGGGCAGACCATCACTTTGCCCACCTTCTTTCCGCCTCCGCATCCTTCCAGAGAGGAAGAGAGGCTCCACCGTCTGGACCCAAAACGTGCGCTCTCTTTCTATATTGACCGCACAAAACACTTCCGGGTGGATGACCAGCTCTTTGTTGGCTACGTGGGCGCCAAAAAGGTCGGGCGGTGCACAAGAGGACCATCTCCCGCTGGGTTACCTTGTGCATCAAGACCTGCTATTCTTTGGCTAAAAGGAACCTCCTGTTGGGCTGCGTGCCCATTCCACCAGGGCAACGGCTGCTACCACGGCCTTGGGCCGCGGTGTTCCGCTGCCGGTTATCTGTCAGGCAGCTACGTGGGCCTCGCTGCACACGTTTACGAAGCATTACTGCCTTGACAGTCAGGTCCGGAGGGACGGCTTCTTTGGCCGTTCTGTCCTCCAGGACTTCCTTGTCTGATCTTTGTTCGCAGACCCACCACCGGGTTGGTATTGCTGGGGTATCTATTCTAAGGTAAGGAATCTGTCACTAACGTGTCTCTTTCAGATGCACAAGTTACTAACTTGTGTAACGATATATCTGTAAGAGACAGTAGTTAGTGACAGATTCCTTACCGCCCCACCCATCCTCCCCGTTCTGCGAACTGATTTCTAGGGTTAAGGACATCCCTTTCAGGGCCCTAGTATTTTTCAGACACCTATGTCAGCTTCTTGCATGGCTCTGCGTTCCTGGCGCGGAAAGTCGTGTACAGAACTGACGTCCGCGCGCAGGGGCGGCGCCTAAGTACTGCCCGCGACGTCATCCCGGCGATCACGACGCCGACGACGGACGCGGAGCCGCACGACGCCGCCTACCGACGCGCAAGGGTACTGCTACGCAAAAAACTTTCCGGATCCAGCCTGACGCCTGGGGATATTCTAAGGTAAGGAATCTGTCACTAACTACTGTCTCTTACAGATATATCGTTACACAAGTTAGTAACTTGTGCGTCATTGACATTGTTCAACATGAGGTGTCTGTTTTGTATCATGGTCAAAATCAGTTACGTTCTGTAATGCAGTTTGCTTGGACATTGCAAACACTCAAAAATGGAAAAGTGCCATGGGATTATTTGAATAATTCTGCAATGTTTTTGTCATTTATTTTGACTGATAAACAGGAGTGAACGTCCATGAAAGATGCCACATACACAGTTACATATTGAACAATTAGAACAGTTACCGTGTTCGGTCGCCGCAACTGAATCATCTGTGTGGTTAATACATGGGGTTATTTCACTGCCTATCTCACTTTTTCAGTTCACAGCATGCATGAAACATCATCCCGTTGGAAGATATGAGCTCCTTGGCAATAATTATATTCACGAATTATGGTCGTCACCTTTCACCTGTAGATGTCAGCGTGCAGATAAGAAAGTTTTCCTTACAGGGGAGGACTGCGATTCCACAGTAGGACATTCCCTAGTCTGTAAACAAGTTGAGCTTCACAGAACCTGTAACGTTTTGGCCCCTAATCTAGCTTGTTTTTTAAGAGGTACCCCTGTCCCCCCTATTATTCTCGTATTAACTTTGCTTTCTAACAGTAGTTATCTTATTTTGAATAACTACGACTGCTGTGGCTTGAGAGCTAGCGTCCCATATATAGTAACAGTTTCTCAATGAGTTACATGTTACAGCAATGTCCTGTTTCCACCCCCGCATGGGATTGTAGATAGTTCACTTTGGCCTTCCATTCCAACTTTGAAAACAGATTTCAACAAGCTAAGCAGACTCAAAGCGCTATTGTTTCAACAAGATATCGCTCTCACATCAGCTCGAGAGACCTTCGAATTGCAGGTGGCAGGAACCGCAAGTGAGATGCACTCGCTGCTAAATACAAATCTCCCACTCCATTTTGGAGAATTAATACACCAAATATTTAATGCGTCTGATATGGAGGGCCTTACTCACTTTTTTAAACTTGTGGCATCCGGCCTCGTTTCTTCCTTTCAGACTATTTTTGGAGTAATTCCGGCCTTTATTCATTCTATTTTTTCCAGCGCCTTCGGAGGGTTTTTCCTGGTGCTCCTGTTGATTTGTGGTGTGCTGGTTCTCCTGTTATTGCTTAGCAATGGATGCTCGATCTGTGGAGCTGCCAAATCCGGTCCAGTTGCAACTGTACCGTGATTGAATGCGGCAGCTCTTTGGTTCTATGCCAGTGAAGTCTTTTGCCATCGACAACTGGCTGACCTTCCGTTATGCCTACTTTACCTGCGTGCAACCTGTGTTCCACTGCCTCCGGTGCCCTTTTCAATGGGCTATGGATGTCTGCCTCTCCAATACCACACACTCTGCCCTGGAATATGACCTGTTAATGGGTCAGTTGAAGGCCCATGACCAGGAATGTGCCATGGATAGGCGTTTGGTGTGCGATCCTCTACTTGGACTAATGACAGATTTGAGTACCTGTGCACTTGCGCAGCGCCTCATAGACTGCAGTTTCATTGAGGTTAACGCAGGTTGTCCTGAGATGCTCCTAACAGCTTCTGGATATGAGGAGCATGTGTGCTCGTTCGACCTACTAAACTGGATGGCATACCTTTTTACAATGGAAGGGACAGACAACATTCTAGAGTTAATGGCTTTCTGCTTTACCCGCAACTTTTTTGTCTCTGGAGACCAACTATGAATGGATAGTATTTTTTGAGCGCCCAATTGGCAAAATGTTTTTGAACATTATAACCTTGCAATACGGAAAAATAAATTGGGCTTCATAATTATACCAATTGGACTCCAATTAAAACACTTTGCCTCTGCTTACCTCTGATTTTTGTTTTTCGCATAGGGCTAACGCCCTGGCCAAGGGGAGGGTGTCACGTGGCCCATAGGGACATTGTCTTTTTTCACTAAGTTAGCATGAGCACGCTGCAGCTTGTCTGCTGCTTTGCGCACGTTACTACACGCCTTTATTTTTGCAATAATTTCAATGACTGCTTTCACATGAGAACTCATCGCTGGGTTCATTCTCTGCTTGTTCCTGGGATTTTGCCTGAACATTATGTGCAAGGTCGAACAACTATGCCCCTTGTTATTTTGTTCTGGCCAGACCTTAGCCCTTATACAAAACATAGCGATGCAGCTGTTGTTTGGACAGCTTACTTGGGTTTTTAGTGGGGTACACGTATAGGTAACACACACTTGGAGAAGGACCTTTCCAGGGAGAAGAGCGAAACAGCACCTATGATGTAGATCTACCATCCATAGGCTAAGGTATGGGGTCTGCTGACAAAGCCCAGAGATCTTCTAATATATAATAATACTTCTTCTTAGCAAGTGGATGGAGGTTAGGCACTATATTCCTTTCTCCATTGTCTATTTATGATGACATCTCCCTTCATGATATATGGATTAGCTGCTATGCTGATTGTATTTGTACTATGCATTTTCCTGCTTGTGGTGGCACTTAAACTGCATGTTAGGGCACTTAGTTAAAATAAATATTTTAAACTATTCTGTGTCTCTGTCAGATCTTGTTGTGGGCAAGTACAAGAGAGTAAGCGAAAGGGTGTGTCTTGTTACCGCGATTCCTGGGAGATCTGGGAGTGTTGTGTTCTGGGGTGTCTAATTAGCATTTGCTTCTCTGTGAGTGAGTAGGAGAGCAAGTGAGACACTCTAGCTAGTCGGTCCTGGGTTCGTGGGTACTAAGGTGGTAGGAAGACCCAGTCCCTATACACCAAGGTCCAATATTCCTGTGCATAGTTCTGTATTTATTCAGACTCCCTGCAATAGAAGTGCACAGGGTCCCTGCCAACCAGGTTCCCTGTACCAGAGCTCCACAATTGGCACCACTTAGTTCACATATAAGTCCCTAGTGAAAAGTACCCCTGGTTCCAAGGGCTTTGTGGTGAAAGAGTGTCCCTAAGGGCTGCAGTAAGAATTGTGCCACCCTAAGGGACCCCTCACCAAGCACATGCACACTGCCATTGCAGCCTGCATATCTAGGTACAGACAAAACTGAAGAGTCGACATGGCACATATCCCTGTGTGCCATGCCAATAGACACTGCATGAGATATATAAGTAAGACTCCCCTCTAGCAGGTCTTAGCCCTAAGGCAGGGTGCACTATATCTCCTGTGAGGGCATATCTGCATGAGCAGTATCCTTGTCGATTCCTGGCTATTGTAAGTGACCAGGGAAGCTATATTAAGTACATAGGCTGGACACTCGTCATTACAAGTTCCCCAGCTCCATGATTGCTTTACTGAAGTATGAGATGTTCGGTACCAACCATCTTGTCCTAATAAACCTGCACTGATTTCAGTGTCAGATTTATTACAAATTGCACCCAGAGGACCCCATTAGAGGGGTCCCCTAAAACCTATCAACTCTTAGTGTGGTCACCGACTGGCCTAAGCTTGCCTCCTACCACCAGACAGTGTTCTGACCTCATGGGGTGGGTGCCTGTGCGCTCAGAGGTCAAGAACAATCTCAGAGGTCGAGAACAATGCCTTTCCTGGGTATAGGTGTTCACACCTCTCCTGGTCTGGAAGAGCCATCTGTGGCGGGAAGCTTCAAATGCCATGCCGCCTTTGTAATGCGACCCCAGTCTCTTCTGTTAGAAGGAGATGGTCCCCCTTCATGTCCTCACACCCTTTTGGTGGAAAGACAGATGGGAAAACTCAGCTAGAGTAGGAGACATGCTCCCCTTTGCCAACTCCACCCTTCAGGTGCTGGAGACGAGTTGGAGTACACCTTTTAGTGTCCACCATCTTGAAGATGGTGGGACTTATCCAATGAGGCCTAGGTCTTTGTCCCCCTCCCACAGGAGGTAGGCATAATTGAGGATGTAGACACCCCAGGTAAGGGGCCTATTGGACACTACCTATCACTCCCTT
Organism: Calotriton arnoldi; assembly: GCA_963921515.1. Classification (NCBI taxonomy): domain Eukaryota; kingdom Metazoa; phylum Chordata; class Amphibia; order Caudata; family Salamandridae; genus Calotriton; species Calotriton arnoldi. The sequence goes on along the minus strand of CAWUFW010004369.1, from coordinate 795,442 downwards.
GTAACACCCCATAATCTAGTATTTAGGTAAATCCCCAGACCCTGAACTTCAGTTCCTGATGACCTAAGAAGAGCCGGACCCCACAGAGCCGCAAAAGCAGAGAAGACTGCAGAGAACTACTGACTTTGCCCTTGCCCTACCAGCCTGTCTGCAGCCCTGGACGCTCCTGCTCCAAAGACGACTCGTCCTGCAGCCAAGCGACCTCAAAACCCTGGGAGGACTACCTGCCTTCGACAAAGATCAAGATCTCCTGAGAACAGCGGATCTGTTCACCAGCAACAAGCTTCAAGCAAGGCCTCTGTGACCTGAAGAACTGCTGAACCCTGCTCCCGGTTCCACCTCTGCACCAGACGCCTCCAGTCCGAGTCCAAGTGGCCCAATCGTTCTTCAGCGCTCCAGAGCCTGAGTCCATCGTGGGTTGACCCCTCCCGGACTCCTCAACGTCGTCTGCAGCCTCTGCACCCCCTGAACCGCGACCTGCTCCGGTAGGCTGCTTCCGACACCAAAGGCACCTGTCCGACCTTGGCCTCTGAAGAGGACCAAAGGTGTCCCTACGTCCACGAGCTCCTCAACTTACCTTTCTAGCTGTTGGTTTTCTCCGACCGGCCTCCTGGCCTATGCCTGCAGCCCTTTTCCGATTTTGCCTTTTTTCCATTGCTTTACATTAGGCACCTGACGCTGTGTTGGCACCCTGAACCCGCCACCCTTGTGCCGCTGGTGGTGTAGTGTTTGTGCTGCTTTGTACCCTGCCCAGTGTTTGCTTCAACCCCCGTCGACTGCCCCCCACCCCCCCCCCCAGCCGCTGTTACTTACCTATAAGCAGCATCTGTCCGATTGCCCCATTCTTCATTGAGTTGTATTGGGTCCCGACACCATATTTGCACCCTGCACCTGGCTGCCCCTGTGCTGCTGGTGGTGTACTCTTGGTGCTGAACGGATCCTTGCCCAATACTGACCTTAACTCCTGAAGACTGGTGTTGTAAGTCAATGTTACCTATTGGTATGCTGAATGTTTTCTTCATCATATAGGTTAACAGTGCAAAGTCTGAAAATTTCAGTGTGTCCACTTTTGATATTGAAAAGTATTTTCTCTTCAAAACATAGTTACCTAAGATGAAGTTCTGTGGTTCTACAAAATCAATATAACCAAGTATTATTTTTATAAATTTGTCTCGGATTTAATCATCAAGTGTGTTTCATTTACTGCCACTGTGTGTACAACAAATGCTTTACACTGCCCTCTGATAAGCCTAACCATTCGCCCACACTACCACAAAAGAGAGCATTCTGCGGATCCACTGGACTGTCTGTACACTGTACCTCTCTTTGGTATAGTACATAGAGAGCCAGCTTCCTACAGTGCCTATTTAACTGTTTCGACCTGAAGGTGCAAGGATACATCCCAAAAGGTTATCTGGTTGACTGCATGACACCAGTCATCGCATCATATTACAAATGTTGCACACATTCGAGACAACACATTCATTACTTCACTACACACTATACATCATGACCCTACTGAACACCACATCACACCTGTCAACACCCCTCCACCCCCTCCAACTCACATCATCGCTCAACACCACAGACCACCTAAATTTACTGTATTAGACCTATGCGTGTAGCACCCGTACCGGACTATAAACATGTAACCATTCCACAGACCTTCACCTTATAACATATATACCAGCATGCCACCCCCAAAATCACCTCTTTCTTGTAAGAAAATTAACCAAATGACTGGTTACAACATGCCAACACAACCCTCAGACCCCCAACAACACATCGACATGCAAGACAAAAGTGATCTCCAGCCACCCATTAAATCAAACTTCGAATTGAAAGTATGTTGACAAATAGTCCTCCCTATCCCCACTTTGGAGCAGCCCTATTGGACTGCATGCAAACTGCATACTTGGGGACTTGTGTACACGAGTCGGGTGACAGAACACTGTTCACAAGCATTTCTTATCACAAACATGCTGCAGTTCGGTAGAAGATCTAAAGATCCAACACTACATTAAGTGCACACACCGCTGGTTTTACCTGCTGTCTAAAACAGATCAACTAATTCAGAATGCCGACTGATGAATGATAAAAAAATTAACCTAGATCTACCTAATTTGCGAATGCTGCATTTTTTCGAAAAAGTATAATAAAATTGTCGTTACCAACATTTAATCTAAATGTTTTTTTACATTGAAGGGGGATTCACGTTTTGAGAGGGCACAATTTCCTTGTGAAATGGTAGGATCTGTAGCAATGGGACCGCTTGTTTTGTTCCTGGCATTTTAGTATTGGGGGAAAAGTGTGGTTTAGGTAATCAACCTAAACTGATGATGCTGGCAGCACTACTGCACTGCAATATGGTATATAAAAGTATAGTAAAATAATTCTCTGCTGTCATCCGTGCTTTTGCATACTGGTAATGGGAAACACAAGCAATGCCTTTGAAGCAGGACTACAGAAATGAGTGAAATTGTCAGATCATGAACATCAAACTTAAAATGTGCTTAGATCATCATCATCCTCTGGACAGCAGTTGTGAATGTGATGGTGAGGAAATGGAATATTGGGGAACAATCTGAGGTGGACCTGCAGCATTCTGAAACTAGAAATGTGCTTTCTCTGTAACAGCAAGCTTAGAAACAATGATTAATTCTTTGTTTATGCAGCTGCACTGTACTCAACACTGTAAAGTGAATCACAACCAGGGCAATCAGAAATTACCTCGACACCTTCTGAGGTGCGATTGTTCTAAATGCAGCCTGCTCCATTACTAATCACAATAAGAAAGGATTGTGAAACCAGAACACGTATGCAGGTAGATGACAACGCAATGATTCAAACAAATTTGAATGCAGAATAATAAAAGAATACTTATAAAAAGAATATGTGGCTGTAGATACACATGGTTTACCATACTCCCATTTAGCAGCTGGGCCTGGTGGCTGGTGATGTCCTTGGCTGGAGACTTGATGGTTCCTGAAGCCATTTGCCAGTACCAACGGAGGCCCTTGAGTGGCACTGGACTGTGGCTGGCCTTGTCTCCACTCTTGTGTTTGGGACTCGACGTGCGAATCATTCGGGACCGGTGCTCTTCTTCAACATGTTTATTTTTTAATGGAATGTCATCTTGGAGGTATGAGTCTCTTTGGCCGAAGGCATAGTCACGATCTTTGTGACAGCTGGTCTTTGGTGTGGGGGTCAATGTTATCTATGAACTGGTCGGCAGATTCACTGGTCTCCGGGCTGGGTAACTGTTGCGCTGCTGTGAGTCCAGACAGTGTGGTCTCCTCATATGAACACAACAGCCTCGGAGTCCACTTGGTGCATGTCTGAACGAGATGGCGGAAAAAAACCAATCTAACATGTAATTGGTGTGCAATGTGCAACAATAGAATGAGCCATACTTTGGAACTCTTTGAAGGAAAACAACTTGCAAACATCCGAGCCTAACACTAGATGGTAGGAGTATGCAAGAATATGCTAAGCATGTTTTTTTACAGTAAACAATAACCACCTTTTTCTTCGGAAATGTTCTTGTGCGTGAATAGCATATCTGGTACTCCTTTTTTGTATCACGGTACATGTCAGCATATAAAATGGGGACATTTTACAATGCAATGAAAATAACAGCTTGACCTCCTGGACAGCACCCTGAGCCAACAGTTTTACCTTACCTTGTGCGCCCTGTTGTCCTTCACCTCGTGTGGCCGTTCCCTTATCAGTGCTTTTCACCAGTGCTTTGTTGGAGAGTTTTCTTTGATCTCCGTCTTTTAGTAACTGCTGTTTGCTGTTGGGTTTTCACTTCAATTTAATGCCAAATTGTGAGAGTGCCCTTTTTCTGCATGGTTGCTCCCACTTTTTGCTGATCTGCTTTGACTGAGTGTGCCCTGGTCTCCTGCTAATCAGGTACCCAGGGCCTATGTTCTTTCCCTAAAACTGCATTGAAACCCAAACCCAATTGGCATCTCTGGCCACAGGTCAGCCCCTGGTAAATGGTACCACAGGTACCCAGGGCACTGTGACCAGGGAAGACCTCTAAGGGCTGCAGCACTTATTGTGCCACCCGTAGAGGTCTTGTAACTTTACACTCACACACTGCCTTTGCAGGCTGCGTGTCTTGGTGCAGAACAAAGTGAAGAGTCGACATGGCCCACATCCCTGTGTGCCATACCTACAACCCACTGCCCTGGCATAGATCAGTCACCCCTGTAGCTGGGTGCACTATACCAGTGGTGAGGGTACAGGTGCATGAGCCCTGTACCCCTACAGTGTCTAAGTCCATTCTTAGACATTGTAAGTGCAGTGCTGCCATTAAGAGTATATGGTGCTGGGAGTTTGTCATTATGAACTCCACAGCACCATAATGGCTACACTGAAAACTGAGAAGTTTGGTATCAAACTTCTGAGGACCTTAATCCCACACTGATGCCAGTGTGGGATTTAATGAAAAATGCACACAGAGGGCATCGTAGAGATGCCCCCTGAAAAACAACCTACCACTAGTGTCCAGGCTGAGTGGCTGCTTTCAGCTGCCACCACCAGACATGTTTCTGGACCCCTGGGTCGAGAGCCTGCTGCTCTCGGGGGCCTGAAACAATGCACATCCTAGAACGAGGTGCCAAGCCTCCTCCCCCAGGATGGGTATGGTCCACGAAGGGGAAGCTTCAAAGGCTTGCTGCCTTTGTGAGCTTCCCCAGGCCACTTGCTGCTTTCAGCAACTGGTCCCCACTGGTTCTGACCCCCACTTTGGGCAGGAGAACCGGCGGGAAAAACAAGTGAGGAAGAGCGGTGTGCCCACCTCTGCCAACTCCACCCCTCAGGTGGGGGAGGCGAGGTGAAGCACAACTCTGTTCCCGCCATCTTGCAGATGGGGGAACCCAGTCAACCAGGGTGAGGCTTATGCCCCCCTCCCACTGGAGGGTGGCATAATAGGGGGTATACCCACCCCAGGGAAGGGACCCATTGGTCCCACCTTTTACCTTATTGTAACGCCCCTAAATCTAGTATTTAGGAACACCCCTGAACCTTGCTTCCTCAGACAAGAAACCAGAAGAAGAAAAGAAGGACCGAACAGCTGTGCCGAAGCCAACGAGGAGGACGCCTACTGACTTGGCCCCAGCCCTACCGGCCTGTCCCCACCTCGAACCTGCAGAAGCGAAACCCCAGTGTGTCCTGCAGCCAGCAGCCTCAAGAACCCCGAGGACCTGCCCTGACTTCAAAATAAAAGACTCTCTCCCGTGAACACCGGATTTGTTCACCAACAGACTCCAGCTCCGGCAGGATCCGCGAGTCTGCACCACTCTGCACCTGACGCCCACAGCCCGAGTTCGAGTGGCCCAACACCACGAGGAGGTCTCCATGGCGATCCTGACCCGGGATCCGGTGATTCCTGACCTGCCTCAAGCCTGCAGCCCACGCCTGCAGCCTCAAACCGGAAGGTCCCCCCAGCTGCGACCAGGAGCTGGTAAGAAGATCTGACCCTAAAAGGCACCCCTGCACCCGACGCCCCACGGCCTTGGGTGGCCCAACCGACGGTGCCTAACCAACCCTCACCATCCCAACTTTCCTCTCCAAGTGGTGGTCGCACCCAGAAGACCTTCGTCCCGAGCCTGCAGTGTGTTTGCAAACCGGAGAATCCCCATTGAAAGCTACAGGGCGCCCGACTCCAAAACAGCACTCTGCACCCGGCCGCCCCAGTGCCGCTGAGGGTGCACCTTTTGTGTTGGCTTGAACCCCCATTTGCCCTGAGCTTAAGTCCAGGAGCTTTGCTCCCACAACCCAGTGGCCTGCTCGTAGGCAGCCACCAACCGGAGGCCCCCTAGCCCCCATTGGATAACATTGGGCCTCAACACTCTGCACCCATCCGCCCTATTGCCGCTGAGGGTGTAACAAGAGTGCATCCTTGACCCTGGGGAACTCCTGACTCTAACCCCAGAATACCAACTCCCACAATGGAATACTTAACTTTGAACCGATAACCCTATTTTCCTCCATAGGATAACATTGACTGTTTTTCTGTGAAAAGTTTCTAAGTGTGGAGTTGGGAAATCTATGAAACTCTTTAAAACTGTAACTAAATTTCAAAAACTCTTTTACTTACCCGTTTACAGGAAATGTCCCAGTGCAGTATCCAGGTATACTGCACTGTGTAAGAAAAGTAATCTGTAAAGTAATCTACTTGACATTCTACTAAAAGGCCAATACAAAGTATATGTACAGTATATCAAAAGCATTGCATTACTAGTAGCTCTACTGTAATCAAATCAAAGTGCATATACAATTGCAATTCAAACTGTTTACAAACTGCATTACTACTGTAAAGTACTTATTGCTTACCTGTGCCAGGCTTGCTTGGTTCTAGAAAATAAAATAACTAAAAGAATATTTTTATACAAAACCAATTGGTCTGAAGTTCAGTCTTTGAGTGTGTGACATCATTTGCTGATTGAGTGTGTACAACAAATGCTTAACACTACCCTCTGAAGCAGCCTTACTGCTCGACCACACAACCACAAATAGAGAGTAAAGTGCTATCTACTTTTACCTCTGCCTACCTTTGGGGTTCAATCAAAAGAATCCACCAATTGGGACTAGAAGTATAAAGGAAAGTGTGTTAGTCATCCAGGTGTGGATGCACACAGCGTTTGTTTAAATACCCCTCACACACCAAAAGGGCCCTTGGTGTCATGCTTCATCATGGGGTCTTCCGTCCCGCTGCGGGACGGGCGTGCTACGACCTACGACTACGCGGGAGCACTGATATTAACAATACTATGTGTGGTGATGGGGTAGTGAGAGGAGGGGTCGGGAGAGGATACGGGTAAGTGATTAAAAGGACCTGGCCTCATGGACTTAGAAGGAACTTTAATAGGTCATTGAGGCTGGACCTGTTAAAAAAGTGATGCGGAGAAATCCTGCCAATAATGTGCGGATGCTCCTATAGAGTCAACATGTTTCGAAGCAAAGCTTCTTCATCAGGACTAAGAAGATCCCCTCAGTATCCACTATGTTGATTTATCCCAAATGGGTGTGCTATATATACAAAAGTGATAAAAAAAGGAGCATAAATTGTATGCACTCTATACGATACCCAATAGTATCATGTAAATGTGATGAGCCGCGGGTTGGTGTTATTTCGAGGCGAGACTGGGTTGACCTTAACAACTACGTTTGGCGACTTTCTCCCCCACCCGTTACAAGAGGCTTAAGGAGCATTAACTCCTACATTACATAATTGACATTTACATGATACTATTGGGTATCGTATAGAGTGCATACAATTTATGCTCTTTTTTTATCACTTTTGTATATATAGCACACCCATTTGGGATAAATCAACATAGTGGATACTGAGGGGATCTTCTTAGTCCTGATGAAGAAGCTTTGCTTCGAAACATGTTGACTCTATAGGAGCATCCGCACATTATTGGCAGGATTTCTCCGCATCACTTTTTTAACAGGTCCAGCCTCAATGACCTATTAAAGTTCCTTCTAAGTCCATGAGGCCAGGTCCTTTTTAATCACTTACCCGTATCCTCTCCCGACCCCTCCTCTCACTACCCCATCACCACACTTAGTATTGTTAATATCAGTGCTCCCGCGTAGTCGTAGGTCGTAGCACGCCCCATCCCGCAGCGGGACGGGAAGACCCCCATGATGAAGCATGACACCAAGGGCCCTTTTGGTGTGTGAGGGGTATTTAAACAAACGCTGTGTGCATCCACACCTGGATGACTAACACACTTTCCTTTATACTTCTAGTCCCATGTGGTGGATTCTTTTGATTTATTTACTAAGCATTAGAGGAGGATATATCCGCCACAGTGTCCGTGTGAGACACTACCTCTTCACTCCCTCCTTTTGTTATATAAAGCTACCTTTGGGGTTCTACTGGACTCTGTGCACACTATACCTCACTTTGGTATAGTATATACAGAGCCAGCTTCCTACACAAATCTCTTGCTGCTTCATGGGAGAGAAACATTTGGACATGACTGGAAAAAAGTGTTATGCTTCCATTGCCAATTGTACTTGTGTTTGCTGTTTTTTTACTGCTTACTAGTTTGTCACACTCTTCACTTAAAAATTGCATATAAGTGCCATTTTATGTACCAAGGGCAGCGTTTGGATCTCAGCTGTTTTTTCCACTTAGGAAGTCTTAGTGCGTTTGCTCTAAATCAATCACATGTTGCACAAAACCACATTCCACACTTATTACAATTGTCTTGACTGAAAACACATTGGTCCTAATTTGTATTTTATTTTTAGGCACTCTTTCTCAGATGATCATTATGTGGAGTTTAGCAAGCACTCACAGGATCGGGTCATCGGCACTAAGGAGGACATTGCACATGTAAGTGCATGGAATTTGACCTCTTCATGCCTTCTGTGGAGTCAATGTTTCAATCTTGGTACTGTGCAAGAAACATGAATGTATGATGAGATGATTGACTCAGGAATGAGGGATGATTGCCGCAATGCTGCTAATGCAAAGGATGAATATCTGGTGTGGTTAATGCAACTGCAAACTGTAAGGTATAAATATCCAACTGTCAAGGGAAGGGATGTTTGTGTGTAAGGGTATCCCAAAAATCGGTGTCCAATATCTCAGTGGAGGGATAAAATGTCCCTTGTATTTTTACTTGGAAATATCTCCCAGTATGGTTTGTGCAAAAGGGAAAATAGACGTACCAACACTTTTCCTTTGGTGCATCTTCATTGATATTTGTGAACACACGTGTAAGATCCAGAAGCCCTTTCCAAGTGAGCTTTTTTATAAAACATATGTTTATCTGAAATTTCCTTCTTATTTTTAAAGAGCCAGTTAAATAATTAAATTGACCTTTTGGAGACACCAGCCTCTGAGCTGGATGCAGAGAGGCAGCACAGCCTCAGAGAGGCTTACCTGCATTCGGTCACTACCATTCACTGAGGGCATTGCTTTGGATGATGACTGACAGTTCATTGTTCCGCTCTGTGAAGTTATGATCCCCAAACATCGGACTCTGCTTTTTTCAAATTTGATTATTTAACTAATATTGGCCAGATGTGTTCAAAATTCAGCACCATTTAACCACTTTTGGTGCTGGCCTTTATTAATAGTTGGTATTGTGATTGAACACTGTTTTGGCTGTTTTTTTCTCTACAATGAAACAAAATAATAAATATATATCATACAGTTTGAAAGTGCTTTAGCCCTTCCAAAGGGTGCAAAGCTGTATAAGGTATGCTTAAATGTTACACTCATGATCAAGAGAGAGTTGGAAAAGATAGCCATGCTTTGTGTTTCTCTTACCTTTCTGACAGCCACATCATTTTTCTGACAGATACTTCTAACCAGACTCCAGTACAGAATTCCATATCTGCTCCGAGACTCGTATCGGTCCCTAGTTGATTGACTCCATGGTGATGCCGAAGGAGAATCCAGTACCGACTACAACATTTGACCACAAATCAGCATTGTCACGACCCGAACTGAGGCCCTGCTCTGAATATGTCTAAGGGCACATTGTCCCATACAACCTGAGTCTGAACTTATGCTTCTACTTACTCAAAGGCCCCCATTGTATTTTTGGCTGCGACTCTGACCAGAGTTTGCCACCACCTAGAGGTGACGATGGTAGGCTTGGAGATGATTTACCCCCAGTTTTCATGATGAGTCTTTATATGGACTTGTGGAGGCCAGTGGGCTTGATACTTCCCTTGTTGAATTTGCCTCTTGGGCTGCTCACAGAAGAGTTCTTCCTTTGCTGTCATAACTCGACGAGCAGCTGAGATCATGGACCTAAAGCTGCCTTCAGCTGAAGTCAAGAGAAATGTAATTACAGACGTTTTGTAACCTGGGCAATATCATCTGAGCCCTTGCTTCTGTTCAGTTAAGCCATTAATGACACCTTAGTAGTCACTTGGTCTAAAACATCTCTGTACATGCCGGTGAGTAGACAGCTAGCTGGATGTTTTAAACCGGCTCCTGATGACCCCGATTTCCGTACACAGCATCCTGCTTCTGAGTCTGGTGGTCCAGTCTTCCATCAGCAAGGTAAACTCCAGTTCATTCCCTATGGCTGATGACATAGATCTGGCAGGCAGGATACAGGTCATCCCAGGCAGCAGTCTTCTTCCCCTGTGGCAACAGCCTCCAAGCTGCTCTGTGGGAGGCAGAATCTTTTACTTTCTCCCACTGTGGCGATCTGTCACATCAGTCAGATGTGTCCTCCAGATTGTTCAGTATGGTTATTCCCTACTGTTTTTTTCTCTCCCAGAATGGCTCCTTCCCGTACTAGAGCGACTCTCGGAGGAGAACTAGTCCTTTCTAATGCAGGAGGTGTAAGCTTTACTCTAAAGAAGCCATCAAGAGGGATCCAGACTCAGAAAAGGGGACAGAGTTTTACAATTGCTATTTCCTCATTCTGAAGAAGGATAGAGGGCTTCGGTCTATCATAGATCTTCACATTCTGGATGCCATCTTACAGAACTACAAAATCAAAATGCTCACTCTGGCCCAGCTTTAGTGTACCCTGTATCTAGACAACTGTATGGTGGCCTTGCACCTGCAGGACACGTACTTTCATGTACTTGTCCTGTAGTACTACAGATGTTATCTGCGGTTCGAGGCAGGCCAAAAGCATTATCAGTTTGTCATGCTTCCCTTCGGTTGTCTTCAGTGCCCCTCGGATGTTCACGAAAGTGATGGCGGTGGTTGTAGCACACCTTTGCAAGTTGGGGATACCAGTTTTCCCCTACGTCGATGACTCGCTATTGAAGGCGGGTTCGCCACACAGTTGTGGAGATCCTTCAGACAACTCAGAACCTCCTAACATTGTTGGGGTACTCGATCAATGATCCAAAGTCGCACCTGAATCCTTTGCAGAGCCTTCCTTTTAAAGGAGCTCTCTTTGACACAGTGCAGTTCAGGGCCTTCTCTCTGCTGCAATGAGTCAAGCACTTTCGGGCTATGAGCCCCATGTTCTGAATCGGTCCTGGATCTCGGTGAGAGCAACTCTGATTCTTCTTGGCCTGCTAGTCTCCTGCATACTGCTTGTCGACTACAACAGGTGGCACATGTGGGCTCTGCAGTAGAATCTGAAGTCCCAGTGAGCCCAGAACCAAAAAACCTGTGAGATGCCATCCAGGTTTTGGAGGGGACTGCATGCGATCTGCAGAGGTGGCTGCTTGACCACCATTGTACCAGCAGACCCTTCTACCTTCCATACCCAGGGCTGACGGTGGTGATGGATGTGTCACTGCTGGGTTGGGGAGGTAATCTAGGAGAGAGAGTGAGATCAAAGGAGTCTGGACTCCAGTAGAAACATGGCTCCATATCAATCTGTTAGAGTTACAGGCCTTTTGTCTAACGCTGATGTCCTTCCTTCTGTCCATCAAGGGAAGGCTGGTACACTTTCTCAGAGACAACACCCCACCATGTGGTACTGCAACAGACCAGGTGGATTGGGGTCCTGTGCATAAAGCTCTGTGCCTCTGATGTTGGCTGAAGCATCAGGGCATATCTTTGATCAGGAACCACCTGCCGTAATCCTTCAAACATCGTGGCGGATGATCTCTGCTTGCGGTGTCTGGCCATTCATGAATGGCATCTACATTCAGAGGTGGTAGAGGGCATCTTCTGACAGTGGGGTGTACCCTGGCTAGATCTTTTCACCAGTGTTGCAAATGCAGTCAAAACATTTGCGCATTGGAATTCCTGCAAAAACTGCTGCTAGGAGATGCATTACTGCTGGAGTGGGGCACAGGACTTCTGTTCACCTTATTATCTCTGCCTATCCCGCCCTGAGTGCTCAAAAAGATCACAAGCTCCTGGGCCCAAGTCATTATAGTGTCTCCGGATTGGGCCAGAAGAGTGTGATACCTCAAATTCTGGGCATAAGCATCTGTCAACCCATCAGGTTGTCACTTCAGAACGATCTTCTGCCACAGAAGCAGAGCAGGGTTCGGAACCCAACCTGCATAAGCTACGCCTCGATATATTGAAAGTAAGCAACAGCAGTTGACTGCATTTGATCGGCCACCTGATGTTGTAGATGTCATCCTAGCTACCAGGAGTCTGTCTACGAAGTCCATTTATTTTGGTTGCTGGGACAAATTTGATTCCTGGTGCAATGCCCCACATACAGAGCCCTTACAGGTGAAGCATTCGTTTGACCTTCCATTTGTTTGGTCTTTAACCAAGCAAACCATTGCAGTGGGCACTCTGAAAGGTTATTTGTTAGTCTTTTCAGCCTTTCCAAGTTTACAGGACCAACCGCTGCTTCCTTAACAACTAGGTCTGATGGGAAGGGCATTTTTCCCATTCGGTCCTGCAAGATTTTCTGCTCTGAGCCTCCTCCACTGACCCTTCACCTTATGGAGGTACTGCTTTGGTATATATTCTAAAGGTGAGGAATCTGTGGTTAGAAGAACAAGCTATTTACCTTCAGTAAAGCTCTTCCTGGTGGATACTGTCTAGCCTCGGATTCTTCACTGCAGTTCCACCTCTTCATTCTGTGTAGTGGTCTATTTTTACCATCTAAAGAGTCAAGCAAGTAACTGACATTGGCATATAGGGAGCTCCACTCGGTCACTTCGGGGTTTAACGAAGCATACACGTAGCTGTACAGCGCCAACTAGCAAGGTATAGGAGCACTGCTATGAAAGTTTCCCGATCCAGTCTGGCGGCTGGGGAATATTCTAAAGATGAGAAATCTAAAGTTAAAAAGCATATCCACCAGAAAAAGTATTACCGAAGGTAAGTAACTTGTTCAGTGGTGCCTATTATGTAAAAAAATATCCAGTAGGACATTGACAGATGGGAAGAAATTTGCCTCATGGCTAGGGAACAGTTTGCAGTTTGTTGTTGTAGATCATTCAGTGCACTCTCTTGCCTTCTAAAATTTGGAATATTACATGTTATTTTACCTACGAGTCATGCTTTCGTTTTTGAGCTTGCAACGGATATCTTGTGATCCTATCCTTAAACCTACAAAGCACCAGGACACAGACTCCACCCTACATATTTTTCTGCCGTCTGATTCGACTCATTTGGATGCTCTTTTGACACAGCCGCACACTGAACTTTGACACTGGCAGTGGAGGAAATTGGAGATACACTTAACACTCAACAACAAGATTTTTGAGGCAAATAGCCCTAATGGTCTGGGGCGAATCGTATGCCAATGACTTGCTCGATGAGAGGTCATGGATAGCAAGCCTTTTAAAATCTAGCACCAGTTGTAAATCCAGATTCTGTCCTACCAGCAGTGTGTGTGCAAATTCTTCTTGCCAAGGGATCACAATGAGACCAGTTTCTCAGCGTGTAAGAGATTTGTTTTGCTGCGAGAAGAGGATTGTTCATAGAATCGATAGATAGTGGGTGTATTAGTCTCATGGACCAAGAAGCCTCTAATAAGTCTCTGAAACTGCCTTCTCTGAGGAGTTTGACCCCACTTCACAGGAGAAAGTTGGGGCTTTGATTCTTGTGGCATGATTGATCATTTTGAAGAGTGGGACCTGTACTATGTAGAGGACTCTGACTTCAGGGGCCATTATTCTCCGAACCCAATAAAAATCCCCTTACACAAAGGATCAAGAGTTTTGACCTCAACAGGGGCCTTTGCTCTAATAATGAGATTGGCCTCATAAGAGAATCATTACCTGTTACAGAGTTTTCACTGAAAGGGTTGCCCTTGAGGCTCGGAGAGCACAGAAAAGGGCATTGATCACCCACAAACCTGAAAGGTATAGAATAAGCTTAGCGGCGAAAATGCAGGACCCACCTTGCCTTCCTCGACCTGAGCATCTAAAGCAAATTATCGACTCAAAACCTGATCTGACAATTAGACAGGAAGCTATCTTCAAAGCCATCAAAACCTGAAGTTAAGATGATTTATAATGATCCCAACAATGGATATTTAGTTGCCTTAACATGCATTGAGTGCAGAAAGCTTAATTTTGAGGAGTCGACCATGCCTAATATCGGGCTTACACAAAGCCTAGAAAGACTAAGACTTCTGACACAACTACAGAATACCTGCTTAAGTAGTCTCCACATTCAATTAAGAAATGATCTTTTTCTAACTGCATAGTGTCTCAAATGATTTCCAGCTCTCTGAATAATTGTGTAGCATTTTGCCTCACCTTAGCTGGGTAATTGTCTAACTGGTAGTCAACAGCTGAGTTAACGTGATATCTGTTCCACTTGTTCTGTTCTGCCAGTAGGTCATGTTGTGTACCCTCAGCAGCACCCTTGTCCTATTCACAGTATGAATTTGGATGGATCTATATGCAACCTAGGCAGACAAGAAATGCCAGAGTTACACCTCCAGATTTCCAAATCCCCAAACCCTAGGTAAGGCTTTGTTGACTGATTGGTCGGCGATCTTTTCATATTCTTTTCGGCTCTCCCATTTATCCTGTACTCGTATGAAAAAGGAAGCTGGTGTCCATAAACATGATGCTAATTAGTCCCACATGGATACGACAGCCTTGATATAGATCCCTCTTGGAGATGTCAGTTTACCTTCATCAAAAGTTGCTGTGCAGGATTAGATCTTGGCACAAAAAGGGGCTTATATCTACATCAAGAACCAAAGTTACTCAGTCTAGCAATCTGTCTGCCTATTTTGGATACATTTAGCTTCCAGAAAAATGTATGGTAGTTTTTAAGGAAGCCAAGCGGCCCACAACAAGAGTTCCAATACAGCCAAATGTACAAATTTTAGAATCACTGTTTAAAAGTACGTTTCAGTTTAACCTATTGTTGAATATATTTTAAACCTACAGAAACAGGACTCACATTTTCATGCAATCTTATCTGGTAGCAGAAACAGCTTACCTAGAAAACGGAGAACTCCAGTCCATTTTCAAAGCCCCTGTTGTAACAGCCTTTATGGAAGTATTAAAACTAATAATTGTTCAAATGGTTGTCCCATCCTGGGATTTAAGTGTGGGTCAATTCATCTTATGTGATCACATTTTCAACTTTTGTAATTTACCCCAATCTACTAGTTGCCATGGTAGGTATTTTTCCTTGTTGCAGTCACTTCCTTGGGTAGTTTGTGATTTTGTCATTCCATGAGTCTTACTTCCAGGTGCATAATGGCAAAGTAGTCCTCTGCGTACATCCAGTTTTTTTGTTTTTTATCAAAGGTGGCTTGGTCATTTCAGATCAGTCCAATCTATTGAGTTAACTTTGGGTTTCTTCTCTGCTCTTTTCCAGTAACCCTCAAACGCTAGAGAAGAGGTCTCAGTATTCATTAGCTGTAGGGCGATCTCTAATGTATTATGCAGATTATACGTACATGCACAGTAAGGAAAATGAAACATTTTATTGTTCATTTGCACAGCTACGTTTCGGAAACTCCAGTTTCAAGACTTGGGTGGCTAGAGGGATTGTAGATGTGTTTAATTCTGTTATGATAAGGTAAAGTGCACACTTTCTACCACTCCTGGAGCTCAACTCATAAGAAAGGGGCTACATTGGCATTTTAAGCAACATACTAGCAGTTACATGGTCATCAGAATGCACTTCCACTAAGCATTACTGTGCTAGTATCCAAGCAAGGAAGGAAGCCTAAATTGAACATTCCTTAAGAACCTTTCAACAATGCCTTTTCAGCTTCATGCAAGCTGCCACGTTAGAGGGGTAGCACAAGTTTACAATCTATACACTGTATGTAAACTACAGCAACACATGTTACAAATGGAATAATTTCGTTATCTATACCATTCAGTTTGGAGCTTGGTCCTGTCGCAGCTTTGCTTGAATTTTCCCACCTCCACAGATGAAGGGAACTTATTGAAGAGGCAATGTTGTTTCATACTAGTTTTCCTTTATTTTCTTTACATTGCTGTCTTTATGCAATCTCACACAGTATTTGGGATTGGAGAGAAAAAAACGTTAATAATCTAAGGTGGAGCCTGTCTCCTAGTGCATTGATCATAAATTATTCATCCCACACAGTAAACCAACAGCATTACTTAAGCCAAAAGCAACTTGGAATATTCCAAACTGAATACTAGATGCCTGGTAAGTTTTCGTCATGTGATCTGCAACACTACAAGTTCAAACAGAGTATTACAGGTCTTTCTTGAGCATGTGAATCTGCTGATAGTGCTTTCAGAACCAAAAAGTCTAGAGATGCTGCTATCTCTACATCATTTTTTTAGAGCCCATCACCCTGTTGCTCAGTGTAATGCATACCATTTTGAGAAGCATCGTGCAGACTTATCAAATTGAGCCAAAGTTAGAAGATATTCCAAAACTGTCTTTCAGGAGAGATGGATTAGAAGATAGCAGGTTCTTTGCTTCTGTTTGGAAACCACTTTTACAACCCTAAATAGCATTTAAGAAATGGCATCACTGTTCTTGGTTGACATCAGCTGCTCTCCCAATTTAGAGAGGCTTACAGGCGCATGCTGGCAGCGTAGACATTTTTTACCATAGTTGTATTCCTCGGGGTTTAGAGCGATTACCAAGAAGGACCAGAAGAGATGCCTAGGGCATCAGAAGACCCAGGCCATACTCGTTAGTCACATAAACCTACTTCCATTACTCTTGACTCTTATCATGGGAATATGAACCAGTGCCTTATAAGTTTAAGCTACATTATCAGATGCTAAGACCTAGAATAGGATTCTGCTCTGAGAAGAGGAAAAGAAAACTAAACCAAAATTGTTTTTCAGTAAGACCGAGAGATTTGCCTGTGCCAGTCATGCCTTCTTGAGTATCCACACCTTCAAGAAGGTGTCCTAACTTCTAATGGAGTGCATGTTTTCCCACTTCTCAGAGTTAATACCATGAAGCATTTAACCAGTGAATGACTGTCTCACAAACAGGTCACAAAGAGAGTTGTTGCCAATTGTGGAAAACCTACATTCATTCTGCAGGTGCAAACAAACATCTTTGGAATTCTACATGCTCCTACACCTCCAAAGTCTCTGATTTATTCTATGCCAGACATACTAAACTCCACTCTGGGCATGGCAGTGACAGTAGTAGCAGCTAATCTCTAGATGCCAACATGAGGAAAATTGTCCTGCATCAAGACATTCTCTGTTTTAGACATAATCTGCCCACAGTGAACAGAGGTCTAGGTTCCCGTCCTCGTAATTCTCTGCCACACTGAACAAGTCAGGCATTGTGTGGTGGGCATGATATTGTATGCTCAAGGACAAAAAAGCAATCTCTTTGAAATCATGAGTGGGGGGTAGGGTCATTCATCTTCAGCAGGTCTGCAGATCTTGTGGCTATTGGGAACTGTCATTGCATTTTGATTATGACCTATGCCATATTTGGTTATCATGCAGATGATGAAGTCCACAGAATTACGCCTAAACAACAACTTCATAGTGGAAAGTTGAAGGAAGAAAAGAGGAATTTATAAGCTGTGATAGAAGGGACACTCTGAAAAGAGACTCCTTTTGGTAGGAGCAGCAGTAATCAGAGTTAGAGTAACTGCAGACCCCACCGTAGCAAGGGAGGAAGGATTCTTTCCATCAGTAGTAAATTCATCTTTGAGCAGCCAGTTGCAGGCCTCCAACTAAAGGAAAGCTATAATTCTTTTCTTGTCACTACTTTCACTCACTTCGGAGGGAATGTGGCTTGATATCTTGAAATACTTTCCAGCATCACCAAAAACAGCTGAGGGATGAATATTGTACAAAATGAGCCTGCTATGTTTCAAACGCAAATCTTCAAATATTCCAACCCTAGAATCAAGCACACCTTCTTCACAAGTAACCTTTCTCTCCACTCTAACCTCTGTCCCCCGTCTTACCCACCCATATCTTCCCACCTTACATGTTCCATACTCCTCCTCCATAATATTTTCTTAGTCCTCCTCACATAATTTACCTCTGGTCTCTAACATCGCTGCTTCCTCTAACATTCTGTGCTAATCCCTATCTTGCCTCTTTCATACTCCATGTTCTTCTGCAACATTCCCGTTTCACCCCCTAACTCTTTTGCTCCCTCTTGCATCTCTTGACTCAAGCTCTCATGTAGCCTTCCTCTTGATTCTAAAATATCTCGTCCATCTATCCTTTCACTCCCCAGTCTCCACAGTACACATTATATCTATCCTTTTTACTGGGCACTTCATACCCCTTCAAGCCCACTCCCTATCTCCCCCCTTCAGAATACCCCACTCCATCCTACCTGATGAATCAAATAAAGGCAGCTCATTCACTGCTTCACTACTTCTACCCCCCCTCCCTCCCCCACACCACTGAGATTGCAATCCACTCCTCACCGATTTGCAACCTGGACTCCCTATCTCTTTCACATTTTCTAATAAAACTCAGCTCTCCTCCCTCATTAACAAGCCCCATCCCTCTGCCTCTCCTGTGTCCCTTAATCCAAATAAATGCCTAGTCCACCGCTTGAAGCAGGAAGAAGGATCTTCCGTCCACAGCTACCTTCTGTAAATGTTTACTGCTTCTGCTCAAATTCTCCTTTTCTGTATTTTTCCACTTCTCCTCTCCAACTATTGTCATTATACAGTGAGCAACCCTAACTTTCCCGGATGACTCTACATTAGTTGATACAGCAAACAAATGATGGACGGAATGCTGACAATGCAAACATTCTCCCCCAGTCAAACGATCTGGGTTAAATCCATCGTTCTTTTGCCCACTACGCCACCCCAGTTTGGACCCAGCCATATGCAAATCAGTCTTGACCCTGTGCCCCATGGGAACAGTCCAGACCGAACTACCAGGCCAGGTCCTCCCTGGACCGGAAACAAGCATCCTGGGACCGGTTTCAGGGTATGTCATCCTTCTTCAGCCAGGCTAGCTTGAATCCAGTGGCACAGTGAGCAAGGGACCCACGTCTGGGCATACCCATCCCACTTAGGGCGAAAAGTGTTACAGCAAACAAATGATGGACAGAATGCTGACAATGCAAACATTCTCCCCAGTCAAAAGATCTGGGTTAAATCCATTGTTCTTTTGCCCACTACGCCACCCCAGTTTGGACCCAGCCATATGCAAATCAGTCTTGACCCTGTGCCCCATGGGAACAGTCCAGACCGAACTGCCAGGCCAGGTCCTCCCTGGACCGGAAACAAGCATCCTGGGACCGGTTTCAGGGTATTTGCATGTGGCTGGGTCCAAACTGGGATGGCGTAGTGGGCAAAAGAACGATGGATTTAACCCAGATCTTTTCACTGGGGGAGAATGTTTGCATTGTCAGCATTCCGTCTATTTGTTTGCTCTAACACTTTTCTCCCTAAGTGGGATGGGTATGCCCAGACGTGGGTCCCTTGCTCACTGTGCCACTGGATTCAGGCTAGCCTGGCTGAAGAAGGGTGACATACCCTGAAACCGGTCCCAGGATGCTTGTTTCCGGTCCAGGGAGGACCTGGCCTGGCAGTTCGGTCTGGACTGTTCCCATGGGGCACAGGGTCAAGACTGATTTGCATGTGGCTGGATCCAAACTGGGGTGGCGTAGTGTGCAAAAGAACGATGGATTTAACCCAGATCTTTTGACTGGGGGAGAATGTTTGCATTGTCAGCATTCCGTCCATCATTTGTTTGCTGTAACACTCTACATTAGTTGAGTCACTATTTTCCAGTTAGATCATTTACTTTACTTTAGCAATTTATTGTATTGTAGTAGCTGTATTTCTATTTCATGTCAGCTAAACAGATTTAACTAGCAAGGATTTGAAGAAGGAAAGCCGTGGAATAAAACATGTTCCTGATAACACAAAACTATCTGATAACCTTAACCCCCTGCTCCCTCTCCCCCTCCACCCCATTAACCAGTGAACAATAATCATCTTCATATCTATGATCTGATTTTGAACTCAAAGTTGGACATTTTGTTTGTCACTGAAAGCCTGGCTTGAAGAGCCCATATCCTCAGTAGTCTGAGAGTAGCCCTCCTTGATATGGAATCTTTAGCTGTAACCCACCCAGGACCAATAGAGGGGCATTAGCAGGTCAAATCAACAATTCCTTACAAGATCACAAGCCTGCAAGATTTTGTAACAGTGGAGTGAGGGCCACACATACCCTCTACTCACCCTCACCTACTTTCTGTTAGTTATTCCTTCTGGTGTACAGCCCCTGCCAAACAACCAAGCTTTCAGAGCCTTCCTATATGCCATCCCTGATATAATTTTAAATCATTTCAACATTGCATCCAAGATGACTTCAAGTCAATAATACTTTTATTTGATTTCGTTAAAAATCATAAAAGAGTGGAGAAAGCACTTAATACAAAATGGTTAAAAAATGGGGGTTCAAAAGGTACAAAAGCTTAAAACATAATGCGATCATGTACTCAATCGTCATCAATAGTTAATACACAAAGTATTACGTTTGTAATCAGTACAATTTTAAGAGATGCGAGGCGGTTCAGTGAGCAAAAATCGGGAAATAATACCAGTGCAAATGAGGAGAGTCCAAGCAGTCTTTTCAAAGCCACTCGGGTTCATTCATTTTTGTTGTCTAATTCTTTGGCTGCCATTTTCCAAAACGTAATGGCTTTGCAGGATAGTTCGATTGACAGGCCTCCAAGGCATTGAATGACTGCGGCTCTGCATGTCCTTAGTTGGTTTTTTCTCAAGTGCTCACGGAGGACAATTTTTCGAATTTCTAAATGCGAGGGGCAAATAGGTGTAGTAGAGACTCTTCTCCTTGTCCGCACAACCGGCATTCTTTTGTCAGCCATATATGCTTCCATTTTGGGGTTAGATCCTTCGTGGGGAATGACACCAACCGTAACATCGTCAGATAGTGCTTTTTATGATGTGAAAAGTGTTCTGACAAATACGGTTGTGGTTTAAGCGTCTGATAAGATTGAATCACTGCCCAAGCATGATTTTTCTTATAAAATGCAGTTTTATCCATTAACAGCGAGATTCGTTTAGTTGCACTGTTCACTGCATTTTTAAACCCAGAATAGGAGTTATTTGTGTACCATGCCTCTTTGAGGTGTAGGTCCGCGAGTGATTCTTTTAGGACTGTGGCGATGGAATTATTTAGCCTCACTTGCTTTTCAATTTCTTCCCAGCAAAAGTGGGCTAGTGTGTTATCTTCTGCTTGCCTCATCCGCCAGTAATATTTGACAACCACCCCTTGTCTGGCTGGTTTCTGGTTTTTAAGCCCTTATTCCAGTCGAATTTGGGCCTGAGAGATGTGCCTGGGGATTGAATACAAACTCTTGAAAAAACTCGACTGGGCTTGGTTTAAGGCGGCAGCGTCTTTTGTGTACATAATTTCCGACCCATACGATATTGTTGGTATGAATTTTGCTGCGATTACCTTCAGCAGGTGCCCGCTTGAACAGCCTTTTAATTTTTTCTCTAGAGTTTTAAAAGCGTAGAGGAGTTGTTTTGCTTTCCCTTGATCTAGCTGTTTAAAGTTGAGGTTATGATCGAGTTGAAACCCTAGGTATTTATAAGACTCCACCTGGGATATTGGTTTATCATCTAGATTCCAGATGAATTTACCTTTTGACCCTTTTTTGTGATGTTTAGAGAAGCACAGCACCTTGGTTTTCTTGAGGTTTATTGTTAATTGAGCTGTGATGGTGTAGGCTTCTAATTGGGTCATTGTTCGCTGCAGACCTCTCGGTGTTTGTGATAGAAGAACGATATCGTCCGCATATTGAAGGCTGGTGATTGGTGTTTTGCCCAGTTTAGGGGGGTCAGATCGGACTTGTTGAAGATGTTTCTCGAGGTCGGCGGTGTAGTTATTAAATAGGCAAGGGGCCAACACACACCCCTGTTTTAGTCCGTTTTTTGTTCGGATCTTGCTTGTTAAGCTGCGCCCGTCTCCTTTTCTTATTTGGACCCACGTGAATGAATGAATGAATGACAATTTGTTGAGCGCGATAGCTACCCTTAGGCGTCCTAGCGCTGCGGACAATACGGGCATGAAAGACACTTGGGGCTGTCCGGGTTTATTGAAACAAAAGTCTTGAGGAGCTTACGGAATGAGAGTATATTAGACTCCGATCGCAGATGCGGGGGGAGAGCATTCCATAGTTTGGCCGCGTTGTACGAAAACGAGCGGCCACCACATCTAGTTCTTTTTATCCTGGGTACTTTGGCAAGAAGAGAGGAGGATGACCTAAGCTGTCTAATCGGCCGGTAGGGAGTGATCAGCGGTTGATTTATGGCGGGGCCTGTCTTCCAGAAGGCCCTGTGGCTGATACAGAGGGCCTTGAATTTAATTCTCTCCCGGACTGGGAGCCAATGTAGGCTTCTAAGCCCAGGACTGATAGGAGATCGACGGGGAGTCTGAAGAAGCGTTCGAGCGGCGCAGTTTTGAATGACCTGAAGCTTATTCAGAGTGGATTGTGGGGCTCCCAGATAGAGGGCATTTCCGAAGTCCAGGCGTGACAGAATAAGGCCCTGGACCATGATCTGTCTCGCCTGGAATGGAAGTAAGGGGAGAACCTTCCGAAGCAGCCTCAGTAGACCATAGCAAGTGGCCGCGAGTTTGGTTGCTTGGTGATTGAAGCTGAGGGTGTTATCCAGCCATATACCCAGGCTCTTGATCGTGTCCTTGGGCACTGGGGCAGGACCAAGACAAGATGGCCATAGTGGATTCATAATGTACTTGGGAGCATTGCCTAGGAGCATAAGCTCCGTCTTGTCTCCGTTCAGCTTTAGGCAGGATGCTGTCATCCATTTAACCACCTCCTCCAAGCATTCACTCAAGTTGTTATGGGCTATGTTAGGCCGATTGAGAGCCACTACTAGCTGAGTGTCGTCGGCATAGGTGATGATTTTTATGCCGAACGGACGGACAATTTCAGCTAGGGGGCTCATATATATGTTAAACAGCGTGGGGCTCAGGGAGGAGCCCTGAGGCACCCCACAGCCGAGAGGTTTGCTGGGGGAGGTGATTTCGCCCTCGAAAACCTGAAAACTGCGGTCTGCCACTACTAGCTGAGTGTCGTCGGCATAGGTGATGATTTTTATGCCGAACGGACGGACAATTTCAGCTAGGGGGCTCATATATATGTTAAACAGCGTGGGGCTCAGGGAGGAGCCCTGAGGCACCCCACAGCCGAGAGGTTTGCTGGGGGAGGTGATTTCGCCCTCGAAAACCTGAAAACTGCGGTCTGCCAGAAATGACTTGAACCACTTGATGGCATTTCCTGTTACTCCCAATTTGGAGAGTCGTATTAGTATTTCGTGGTTTACAGTGTCAAATGCGGCGCTTAGATCTAAGAGAATGATTGCTGCCGCACCCCCTTGGTCCAAGATCATTCTGGCTTCTTTAGTTACTGCAAGGAGTGCGGTTTCGGTCCCGTGCATGGGCCGGAAACCCGTCTGAGAGAGATCGAGCAGATGGTTGCTCTCCAGAAAATCTGTCAGAATAGTGTTGACATGTTTCTCCAGGACCTTGCACAGCCATGGCAGTAAAGAGATCGGCCGATAATTACTGGGGTCCTCCTGATCCAGATTGGGTTTTTTCAAGAGGGCCTTGACCATGGCACATTTCCAGGGTGGCGGCACTGTGCCCGAGGACAAGGAGGCATTAAGCAGGTCAAGTGTAGTGGGGAGAATGTTGCTGATCGCTGGCAGCAAAGCATGCGGGGGCGCCGGGTCTAGAGGAGAGCCAGATTTCACCTGATGCATGATAAGATCCAATCTAAAGGGGTCCAGTGGGGGAAAAGTGCCCAGGGTAACTAAGGAAGGAGGGGCCATATTTAAGGGCTGGTCGAGTGTTATGTCTGTTGGAGGGGCGGGAAGGAAGTGTATATTGTTAGTATTTTTTGGAAAAAAACTCTGCTAGGTTATTACAGCGGGTTTGTGCGTTATTCATATTTGGTGACTTTTCCGGGAGTTTAAGAATAGATTTGGCAATTTGATATATTTCTTTTGGTTTGGAGGCAGCTGCTTTGATTTTTTCCTCAAAGAAGATTGATTGGGCGGATTTAATTTTGTTCTTATAATTTTTTATTGCATCCCTGTAAGCAGATTTCTTAGAAGGGGAGTAGTCTAATCGCCACTTCCTCTCAAGTTTTTTACAGCTTCGTTT
This sequence comes from Calotriton arnoldi, assembly GCA_963921515.1. NCBI lineage: Eukaryota > Metazoa > Chordata > Amphibia > Caudata > Salamandridae > Calotriton > Calotriton arnoldi. Next base: position 771,433 of record CAWUFW010004369.1, on the reverse strand, counting down.
CATTTCCCGTAGAGTGGTGGAGTACCAAGGTGCTGTTACGGTGCAGCGCTTTGTTGCTAGGTTTTTTGTGGGGAGTACAGAGTCCAGAGAGTTAAGGATCCAGGTATTGAATTCCTCATTAGCTAAAACGGGATTAGGGTTTTTGGGTGGCCTGGAGGTTTCAAGAGTTGACAACCAACGGTCCAGAGGAAGTCTGGACCAGTTCCGTGTTTTTCGTGTCGTGAGATTTGTGGGGATGTCAGAGTCAGGGGTGGTCCAAGTGATCGGGATCAGTGAATGATCCGACCATGGAAGCGGGGAGGGTGTTCCGACTGTGAGGTCCATGCAATTACTAAAGACAGGGTCTAATAAGTGACCTTTGATGTGGGTGGGGCTGCGGACCAGTTGGTTAAATTGCAGTGCGGCGAGGCTCATGGTTGTTTCTGATGCGAGATGGTCGGTAGCATCATCAAAATGAATATTAAGATCCCCTAAAAGAGTGTCAGCTAAAATGGAGGGAAGGGTATTTAAAAACTCTCCGGTGGGCGATATATGAGTAGGCCGGAAAAGGTGGTTGTGGGGGAGAAATCAATGGCGAAGGGGAGACTTTCACAATCTGGTATCAAATTTGGGGAGTGACGGCACTCATAGCAATCCTTAAAGATGATCGCTAAGCCTCCTCCTCTGCCCTCCTTACGGTCCGCTCGCTGTATATGGTAGCCCCGGGGAAGGGTCTGAACGAGGTCTGGTTCTGACTCAGCATGGAGCCAGGTCTCTGTCAAAAAAAGAACATCTGGCTTGAGTTCCTCTAAGAGGATGGCGATTTCTGTAGAGTGTTTAGGGAGTGACCTGCAATTTAGGAGGTACATGGTGCGCTGAATATTTTTCCTGCCCAAAGTGGGCTGATACTGAAATCCACAATGGGTGCAGGAAGTATGTTTATCTGCCATATCCCAAGCATATTGGCAGCTGGCCGGGGTGGGACTTCTCAGCTTGTAGAGGGATTGGGGGCTGTAATTCCTAGAGTCTGGAGGAATTCGGGCAGGGTGAGTGGCCCCTGGCCCCGGCCGGCTGCGGACGGGCTTGCCTTTGGCGCGCCGGCGGTGCGCCCGCTGCGCGCGTCCGCTGCGCGAGGCAAATGGCATCCCAGTTATGTAGGGGAGGGGAAAGGTCAGCTGCAGATCAGCTGGCTTGCCTGGGTGCGCCGGAAGTCCTAATTGCTTCCTGTAGTGCCTGAGTTTCCCTCCACTCAAACCGAACAATCGGCGGTGGACCGGGGAAAGCACTTAAAGTAAGTACTATCAAATACAAGTGCAGAGTGATTTATTGTGACAGGCCTATAATGTTAGAAGCAGCAATACGGCGAACGTGATTTTATAAAAGCAATTCCTTTTGTAGGCAGTGAGATGAGCAATACGATATGCAGTTATTTTTCTTTTTTTAAAGGAGCCCTTTACCAGGCGCTCCTGATTAGTGCTATGATGCTACAAGGATAAAACAACAAGACGACGATCGAGTTTTAAAAGCAATTCCCCTTTTAAAAAGTAGTGAAATGAGCAATGCGCTATGCAGAATTAATAAGCCCTTTACCAGGCACTCCTGATTAATGCTGAGAGGTCTCTCTCACACCTGCGCGCGTGTCTGAGTAAAGGTTGATTATCGCCTCCAGAAGTTTAGTTGGTGCCCCCCAGCTTTGCATTTTGGCCCATAGCTTTGCCCTCGGTACTTTGTCAAACCCTGCTTTAAGATCGATAAAGCACATGTAGAGGGTACATGATTTTGCAATAGCCTGATTGGCTAAAAGTGTGACCGCGGAGATGTTAGTGAGGGTGCCCATTCCAGCCCGTAAACCACTTTGGTGTGTTTGGCATCAAATTTATACGGCTCACCCAGTCTTCTAGATCTACCAGCAGGTTCGAGGTGTAAATCTTGGCTTCAACGTCAATAAGAGCAATCATTCTGTAGTTAGCTGGGTCTGAACGTGGGCCAGATTTGTATATGGGATTTAGGATGCTTCCTCGCCAGGATTCTGGGACCGTGCTTGATGATAGCACGTGTGTGAATAGTGGGGTGAGGATATCAGACCAAAATGAAGGGTCATGCCGGAATAGTGCATTTGGCAAACCGTTGGGTCCTGGAGCTCCCTCAGGCCTTAAGTTTTTTATGATTTTGAGGACCTGCTCTTGTAAAATCTGCGGGGGGGTTCTGGCGGTTCTAACTTCGATGTATCGTGGACTATTCCTGCGGTAGGGGTTCCGTAATATGTGACACCTGAGGGTGGAATAGCGTTGTATGTTTGTTCAATATGTGCTTTCCAGGTTTCCTCCATTATGTCCGAGTTGAAATGTCGGTTCTTACCGTTTGATAGCTGGTTCATTATATCCCAGAAAAGCTTTGAGTCTCTGTTTGCTGACATGGAGGAGTTTTGTCCAGAGATGTTCTCTGAAATCCTTCTTAGCCACCTTGATGTCTCTTTTTAGGTCTTTTCTTGATTTTGATATTAGGGAAAGAATATCCTGAGAGGATTCTAAGCCTCGAGTTCGTAGTTGCCTTAGATATTTATTCAGTTGATTTTTTTTGTTTCCTTAGGCTGTTAGTGAACCACGCTGCACCCGCTGATCTACCTGCTTTGCGGCCGTTTCCTTGTGTTGAAAATTCATTGTTTAGATCTTGAGCAAAAGATGCCCAGGCCTTTATACATGATGGTTCGACTTTGAAACTCTCCAAAAGAGCAGTGCATGTGTCCATGATGTCACCAATGTTTTCCTTTTTCCAAATTAATCGTCTCAGGTTATAGCAGTGCGTTTGTTGGGACATCGCTTTATCTTTTGTTAAGTTAGCCGTGCTTAAGAGTAGAGTGAAGGTTTGAGGATGGTGGTCGCTTTCTGTCCTTTCTTTAATTTCGAAGTTACGGATGTATGAGAGAATGTCCTGATCTATTAGTGTATAGTCAATAATTGAGCCTGTTTTTTGCGTCACCCTGGTATATGCAGGAAGGCTCTCTGATGTAACTCGTCCATTAAGCACGCCCATTGATAATTCTTCCAGCAGGGATGCACATCTAGTACCGTGTGTATCGCGTTGTTTGCTGGGTCGGGTATGGCCTATTGATCTTTCTTTCCTGCCATTTAGTAGGTTCATGTTGAAATCTCCTGACAGAATGATGTTAGCATGTGGGTGAGCAAGTTTAAGAGTGTCCAATGTTGCTATTAGAGTATCGATATTTGATCATCGATATTTGATCTCTTTTGTTTGGGTGAAGGATGGATGTAGACGTTCAGTATTAGTAGGCTGAAGAGGTTAGAGGCCGTTAATTTGATGCATAACATCCAAGTTGAGTCTAGATCTACTTCGGATGCTTGCCATGGGATGTAGGTCGAGACGTAGATTGAAAGGCCTCCTTTAGCTCTTCCATATTTCGAGTCTTTCTTGGCCGGGTTAAAGTATTCTTTATATCCTACTACTGGTGAAAAATGTGTCTGCCATGTCTCTTGAAAAAGAAGTAGGTCGTGCTGTTTGATAAATTCCATGAAGTCAGGATCTTCTAGTTTTGTGCCTAGGCTGTTCACGTTCCAGGAACAGATGTTACTACCGTTGTCTGGTATTGTAGCTTTGGTAGAATTTGTTCATGCCATCCCTTGGTGGGTTCCGGCTGTGTTCAACTTTCTTTGACCCGTGCTTTTGACTGCTTCGGGGTGGGCGAAGGTGATGGTAATTTTCCTCCCCGTTTGGTTTATGCCTTTTATTGGGCTGTGTTGTTCCGGGCCTTTCGCACCTCTCAACATGCCCTCTGGTGGATTTAGTTGTAACGGGGTTGGGTAACGGGGGGGAGCTTGCTTTTTTATTTCTATGCCCCATTTAGCAAATGAGTCCTGCTGCTGCCAGATCTGCTCTGTGATGGAATTGTCGAAGAAAGTTGCTTTGGTGATTTCACGACCAGTTGAGTCGGGATTAGGTCTAAATTCTATGCTTTCTAGATTGCCCGTGTCGATATGGCACAAAGAAGGGAGTGCTTTGAATAGTTTTAGTATTACGCTTCTGTTGAGGATGTCATGAGTTCCTCTTGATGCGTAATGGGGAATAAAATCCAACTGATTGTTGTTGTCGATGATGTCAGTAGAGACCAGCCCGCGTTCGGTGTCTTGGCTCTTTTCAGTTTGTTTTTCCTCTGCGGTTCGTCCCGGGAAGATCGGGCAGAAATTCTGAGCGTTTCATGTATTGTTTTGTAATCGTGTATCGTTGTTCATTGCAATCGTTGTGGCGCCACTTCCCGTGCGGTAGCTGTATGTTGTATCGGGTTGCTCCTGTCCTTACTGTTCCCCTCCTTGGACAGGGTTGCATCCTTTGAGCTGGTTTTGGTGGGTTCTGTCATGTTTCGTCCGGGAGTTGTTTTTGGGATTTGTGTAGCCTGGTTTGTTGAATGCCGTTTCTCTTCCTTTTCAGCGGGCTTGAATATACTGTATACATTTACTGGCTGCGAGTGTTCCATTATAGATTGGTTATGGCTTTTTGAGGTAGTGGGCTTGTTAATAGATGGGGTTGTCAACCTCGAGGCTGACTTTCTCAGTATTTGTAGTTATTGCGTTGTCTTCGCTTTGGGTCGCATCTTGCTCCTTCGTCGCGCTGGTTGCGTTCGTTGCCTGTCTTGTATTTTTTCCCTTTCTGGCCTTTCTCAGGCGTTTTCTCTCCCGCTTGGATAATGGAGCTGTTACATTTGCTTCATTTGCAGGTTGCTCGTTGCAATGGTCTATTGGTGGACTGGTCGAAATGCCTGTGTTGCCCGAAGCTGTTTTTGATTGTGGTGTATTTGTGCTTCCGGGTGTTGGAGCGAAGTTAGGTCCCAATTCTCTTCCAGTTTGCACCTTTAGGGGACTAGGATGAACCTGATCCACTTCCTTCTGTGTTTCTTTGGCTATCTTAGCTGGTAAATTAGTCTTGGCTGAGGTGTCCCTGGCGACCGCCAGTAATTCGGACATTAAAGTTGGAACTACGGCTAATTGATCTATTATTTGGATGCAGTGGCAGTGACTCATTTGATAAGTTGTTTCTCGATCTTGCTGCACCCTCATGATCATCTCATTAAAGTTTTGCAGCTTTTGTTCCACCCCCTGAACATAGATGGCTAGAATGTTTAAAAGGTCCACTTGGGCGTCTAACTTATCTGCATGGTAGGTCATAGCTTTACCGATGGTATCCAAGGTGTTTAACAGATGCGGCCAGACTGCAGAGGGTGGTGGGCTGGCTACCTGTTCCTGTAGTAGTAGATGCTCCGAAGCCGTAAAGTCAAGAGAAACTGAAATTTCACTTGCTTTCTCCCTTTTTTGCGACTGCGGCACCATGGGAGAATTTTCGAGATTTTTGAATTTAAAGGACTTGTCATTGTGTTGTTTGAAAAACGATGATTTCTGACCGCTTCGATGGACTGATTCCAATGAATGACGTGGCGAGGCAAATTGGTCTTGCTTGTTGGTATTTGCTTCGACAGAGTCGTCTGCGAGTGAGGCCACCGGCGGTGTGTGTGTGTTTCTAAAAGGACTTAAGATGTTTGTGCTCGTCTGATATGTTGGGACGGCTTCATTGTTGCAATTGTAGCTGAGTGACGATTGTTGCTGCCGCTGCGGTTGTAATTCTGAGATGAGCGGGTGGCAATGTATTTGTGCTTCGATGGCTTTAACTTTGTAACTTTGTCCACTTTCTAAAAAAGGTTTGATTGTTTGGAATTGCGAGCCCTGGGCATCACTTTTTATTGCGTGATCAAAATCTGGTCCTGTTTCCCAAAGTTCTACTATTTCATTATTATGACTCTTGCTGCTCCTGTCCTGAAAGGTGTTCGTTTCAACTTCACTTTGAACGTCATTGATGTCGTTGCTGAAATTGATGTGTTTGAAGTGTTTAGGATCGTTGCGGTCCTGGTTATTCTTGACGGTTTTTGTGGCCACTTTTAAAAAATCTGTGTCATTTCCCGTTTGCTACTGTTTGGGCATGAATGGTGCCTGGTCGATGCCGATGGGGTACCTTTCTTGCCGCCTTCATGAGTGGCGTGCGGGGCAGACTCGGTGACTTTTTTATTGATGGTTGACTTTACGCTTGACAATCCAGAGGTTGATGCAATACCCCTCGGTGGGGCTCCCAACACGTGCTGCTTGTCGCTGTTTGTTTGCCTTGGCACTATTTGGGACGTTCCTCCCTGCGTGGTTCCAGATGGAGTGCTGGTAACCTCCATGACCAACCCCAGGGGGGCATCCGTTTCTATTTCCGTTTCCCATTCCATTTCTTTTTGGGGATTTTTAGGATTGGCTAACGCTTTTTTCTCCACCCCCCTCGTTCTTCCAGACCTCATGATTAATTATTGCCCACCCGCCTGGCAAACTGAAACTGAGGATTTTGGCGGTGAGTTTTGGAGAAGATCACTTTTGGCAGGTGGCTGATTTCGTTGTTAAATGCGTTTTTTTTTTTTGTGGGCTTTGTTTTGTGAGGTAAGTGATGGATTTATGAGTTTTAGCCAGTGAGGACAGGCCGCTGGGGGCAGGGGCAGTTGGGGTTCAAATCGGAGTCACCTCACTCCCCCTCGCTCCTGCCCCCCCGTGCCAGCCATTCTCACCGTCTTCTCTGCCTGTCCCTGCCTCCACAGGTTCGCCGTCAGCAGGCGTGCAGGCGCACTCCTTTCTCACCGGGGGGGGGGCCTCTTTGCAGTTATCTCAGCTCACCGGACTCCGCGGCTGGTGCTGTCAGCTGCTTGCTGCTTACCACCACCTCGTGCCTACCTCTTCCCCTCTCATGCGAGGCGTGTGGGCGGCGGTACCGGAGCCTCAGGGGCCGCAGAATCTCGGAAGACCAGCGCCGTACAACTCGGCGGCCCCTGCACAGCTAAGGAGAAGCGAGCAGTCAGGGTCTGGGGGCAGGGTGAGCGAGCGAGCAGCTCTGGTGGCTTACACTGCTCAAGCTCCGACCCCTTCCCGAACTGCGTGCTCCGTGCTCCCGCTCTGTGCGTGTACGCGTGACTCCTCCTCCAGTACCAGCTTCCGGATCCCTCTGTCAGCGTCTGCCTGTCCTCCTACTGATGCCAAGATGACTTGAACATGTGGTTCGACAGACCAACCGCTCCCAGTCCTGATCCCTCACAACTAACCTAGAAGCCCTTCACTTCTCCCTAGTCATCTTTTGACCTAATCATAACTCTGGCCACACCTTTGACACAGTCTTCGGTCTACCTGGACTGTTCACAGCAACTGGAAATCTCCATTATGTATGGAGGGACTAGCACTAATCTCCTTATGGTTAGTCTAAGTAACAGTGACAAGTTCACCTCTAAACAGTGGAACAAATTCAACCTCAAGATCCTCTGATCCGCAAGACCTCAGCCGGAGTAAGATTCTTTTCCTACCTCGCTGCGAAGACCTAGAACTCTCTACCTCTACATCTCAGGCAATCGCCTTCACTGCCTCAATGTAGGAAGGCCCTCAAAACCTGGCTCTTTGACTGAACTTTAGAACCTCCGCGCCTTGAGACCCTAACGGTTGATTAGCCGCGCTCTATAAGAACCCTAATTGATTGATTGAACCTCATGGCACTCAACCCTCATCTCTCCTGCTAAAATAACAGAAGTGGTTCAGCTCTACAAATTGATTTCTGAAGGCCTTATCTGAATCTTTCCCTTGAAGGTCTTCAGTTGCCCTAGCCATTGACCTAAGACCCATTGGATCAACAAAGAGAAAGAATAAAACGGACATTTTTGCCATACAGCACCAAAGAAGGAAATCTTTCAATCAATGCTACTGAACCCTCTTCCAGTATCTTACACAGGGACAGTAAAGCTTCCTTCCAGAAGGCAAAACGAGATCTCCAACAACAAATGCCCTAATTAGGCACTCTATATAATTACAGAATTTCAAAACCCAAAATGCACAATCAAAAAGACTTGCTACTCTCAAGCCTTCTACAACAAGTCTCAGATTCAAAAACAAAGATGCTGTCAAAACACCTGAAAAGACACCCAATGTCCAGTCCATGAAGACCATGTTCAAGACAGCTTTGCCCACCAGCAGTCATCTAGCCCTAGCCGCCTTCAAGCCACTCCCAAGAAGCTTGTCAGAGCTAATTCCCTATAAGGCTTTCTGTCCTATTCCTTTGCTACTCAAATCTTAAAGGACATATTACCCAACAATTAAAGTCTCCCCTTAAGAATTATTTTGAACAACTCTAGCACCAGGCACCAAGCCTTTCATTCTCCATATCACCAATCATCAAGAAGAATAGCCCACTAAGTATTCTCCTATAATCTTTTCTTGGGAACACCGCCATCTTGGGTAGCGTTCTAGTTGCTCATTTGCACTCTCACTATTTAACGGACGAGATGCAAGCGCGCGGTTAGTTACGAGATTACCCGCTGCGCGTTTCACAGGGATAGTTGAGATATTGAATTGCTGTGACTTGTGAAAATATAATTGCTGCTTATATCTTGCTAATTGGGCATTGTGTCACTTTTTAAAATTACTTTTAAAAGAAACTTTTTTACTTTTTGCTGCACCTACAATTCCTGCTGCACTTAGTCACTTTCCCTTAACGCTCCCTTGATGTGCTGGTGTACTTGTATGTCAGAGCGAGTCACCGGAAGCACCGCCATCTTGGGTAGCGTTCTAGTTGCTCATTTGCCCTCTCCCTATTTAACGGACGAGATGCAAGCGTGCGGTTAGTTACGAGATTACCCGCTGCGCGATTCACAGGGATAGTTGAGATATTGAATTGCTGTGACTTGTGAAAATATAATTGCTGCTTATATCTTGCTAATTGGGCATTGTCACTTTTTAAAATTACTTTTAAAAGAAACTTTTTGCTGCACCTACCGTTCCTGCTGCACCTAGTCACTTTCCCTTAACGCTCCCTTGATGTGCTTGTGTACTCGTATGTCAGAGCGAGTCATTGAAGCACCGCCATCTTGGGTAGCGTTCTAGTTGCTCATTTGCACTCTCCCTATTTAACGGACGAGATGCAAGCGCACAGCGCGCGCGCCAAAGGCAAGCCCGTCTGCGCCCGTCCGTGCTCCGGATGCGCTCAGCGCCAGCTAAGTTGCTCCAACTGCCTCCCGTTTGGTCTATTCTAGAGATGAGCTTGTCCGACTTGATACTCTGAGAGATAGGACCATGATTAATGAAAGTGGCACTGGCGGTAAGAATTTCCTTAAGAAAGCCATATTAGAGACTCTTAATTGTGGATTGATCAATGTTAGATCCCTGGCTAAACATTACCTGGAGATTTATATATTATTGGAAGATCATAACCTCGATGTCCTGTTTCTTACAGAAACTTGGACACGAGCAGATAGAGAAGTTGAGCTGGGCTTAGTCTGCCCCCCAGGTTATAAAATTTGCCATAAGCCCAGGCTGGATGGGAGAGGGGGAGGAGGAGTAGGATTTATTCATAAAGACACCTGGAATATCACCCCACTCTGTGTAGAGGATATTCCGGGGATTGAATCACTGGGGTTATCACTTAAGGATACCAGTGGTGCTCTATGTACAGGCCTACTTTGTTATAGACCACCAGGTGGAGCTGCCCATGGTTATCAAGAACTGATTGATGCGATATATAATTTATCGCACTCTCATTCTAAGTTACTGATCCTTGGAGATTTTAATCTCTGGGAGAATGGTACCCTTGACACAGCTTTTAAAGAGCTTTGCCAGGCCTGTGAGAATGTTAACCTCCAACAGCTGGTACTACATTCTACTCATCAGAAGGGCCATGTGCTTGATCTTGTCTTTGCTGGTGAAAAAGACACAGTTGTAAAGGACATACTTCCGTTATGCTGGACAGACCATTTTTTGGTTTTTTTCTCCTTAAAAGTAGCTAATCGCCAAAAACAAGCTGCTTATATGACCGTTACTCGAACTAGTAGAGAATGGTCTAAAATACTAAAACTAGTGGATCTTCCCCGGCTTGTTTGATAGATTTGTCATTTCTGATTCAGTGGAGATGAACTACTTGAATCTATGTCATCAAATCACCAATTCGTTAGATCAGTTAGCTCCCCTGAGGAAAGCCAAAAATTGTAAAAAGCCCTCTGCCCCCTGGTATAATGAAGAGCTAAGGCTGATGAAGACTAGTTGTAAACAAGCAGAAAGGAAATGGAGGAGGAATTACCTAGAGACAGATAAAGTAGCCTTAAAAAAATCTGCTTTACATCTATAAAGAATCGATAGGCAAAGCCAAGGCCAAATATCTCGAGGAGACCATTTTACATTCAGCTAATAAATCTCAAACTTTATTTAGCCTAGTAAGAGGTTTGTCCAACCCAGACTGCGCAAAATCTAAAATTCCGGCATCACAAGAACTATGTGATGAGTTAGCAGTCTTTTTTGAGGAAAAAATCAATAAAATTTTAAATGGGCTAAAATCCTCTACGGATGATGATGCGCACCAGTATACTGGTATGACACTTTAATAAACTGGTATAACTGATAGGGAACATATGACACTTTTGGATCAATTCCAGGTTCCCTCACAAGAGGAATTTAATGCAATTGCAGCTGGCATCTCCTCAGGTTCCCCTATGGACCCACTTCCACATAAGTTGTGGAAACTGTTTGGTAGTGAACTCTTTCCGCATCTGTATCAAATCTGCTGTCAATCCCTAACCAATGGTGTAGTACCGGACTGCTGGAAAAAGGCGGTTGTCTCTCCACTGTTAAAAAAGGCTACACTGGATCCCCAATGTCCCTCCAATTACAGACCCATCTCCTTGCTACCGTATCCGATTAAGATCTTGGAGAGGGTAGTGAGTAAATCTCTTTCAAAATACGCTGAGGATAATGAGCTGCTGGACGAAGACCAATTTGGATTTCGCCCTGCACACGGAACCGAGACTGCCTTGGTGGTAGTCTTGGATGACCTGCGAATGCGGGCTGACAGCGGTCAGACAGCCTTTTTAGTGCTGCTTGACATGTCGGCCGCGTTCGATACGGTTAACCACCGGATCCTGATCAAGAGATTAGAGGAGATGGGTGTTGTGGGTAGGGCTCGGGACTGGCTGCACTCTTATCTCTCTAATAGGCAGCAGGCAGTGACCCTGTCGCCATTTACCTCTCAGAATAGAGATGTTAAACATGGGGTTGCACAGGGCTCGGCTATCAGCCCAATTCTGTTTAACCTTTATCTTCGACCACTCATTATCTTAATAAAATCATTTGGCATTGATGTCATAAACTATGCGGACGACACTCAGCTTGTCTTCTCCGTTGAGGGCAATAAAGCAGTGCCTTTAGAAAAATTCCACAACTGTATGCCCAGAACTGCAGAATGGCTGAAAGAGAACTCATTGGAATTTAATGGGGAAAAAACTGAAATCCTGTGCTGTACCGCAGGTAAAATTCAGCGACCACTCCCAGTAGACTTCTGGCCAGGCCCGGCTAACAACTCCTTATTGCCCGCTAGTACAGTGCGCAATTTAGGAGTGATGCTGGATAGCAATCTACAATTGGATTCCCAGGTGAATAAAACGGTGAACACTTGTCTATCTCTGCTCCGAGCTCTTCGGAAGATTCTCCCGTTTTTACCTACTCTTGCTAGACCTCAAGTGGTGCGGAGTATTGTTCTAAGCAGAATGGATTATTGCAATGCACTCCTTCTAGGTGCCCCAGCGTCCCTGATAAAAAAAATTACAAAGAGTACAGATCATGGCGGCTACGTTGGCGCTAAATCGACCACGTAGAGCCTCGGCCTCATTGGCCTTAAAGGACCTACATTGGCTGCCCATTGCGCAAAGAGTCCAATTTAAGGCACTCTGTATTGTCTACAGGGCAACACATAAAACTGGACCTAAACTGTTGCAAAGGAAATTTGTATGGTATTCCCCTGTTAGACATTTGCGCTCTTCCTCTGCTAATCTGGTCTGTGTTCCCCATGTCAATAAAGCTCGAATGGGTGGCAGATCCTTTAGCTTTACAGCATCTAGACTTTGGAACACTCTGCCCAGGAGCTTAGACAACTGAACACTTTGTCACGCTTCAGGAAGGAACTGAAAACCAGATTGTTTCCCAGAGATTGATCCTTGCCTATCTCAGTTTAGTTACATGCAGTGGATGATTGGTAATCTAAGCGCCAGGATACCCTTGGGGTGGCAGCTGCGCTATATAAGTGTGCCTTACATTACATTACATTACTCCCTCTTTCAGCTACAACAGTGCTGTGTCTCCCGGCTCCTCTTCAATGCCTATGTGAGCCCACTACTGGATCGCATCTAGTCTCTCAGCCTAGCATGCTACATTTAAGCTGACGATAGTCTGATCATCCTAAACCTGGAAAACCTAAAGGACCTAGAGATCTTGGGGCTAGACCACTGCCTCCGAGCCATCATCTAATGGCTGCTGAATAGTCATCTTAAACTGAACTCTTGAAAAGATAAGATCCTAATCTGTTGCAAATGGAAGAACTACCTGCTGACAACCAACTGACTCTAGGAACTACGTCCAAGAACAATACTGTGTAGGAAATCTTGAAATTATCAAGGGATTGGTGCCTCATCCTGTTTCCCCAAGTGAATTCAAGGTTTACTCAGTCATGTATTTTCTCTCATCTGCTTTTCAGCGATCTACATTCGCATACGCTTAGAATGGCATCAACCTTAGACTAAGAAGCAGCCCAGCAGATAAAAAAAAAAGCATCTATGGCATACTTTGGCATGTGCATCCATTCACATATTGCTCCTCACTGGAATCTAGCTGCCACTATCAATACAATTCCTCACAATACAGTACATTACTTTTTTCCAACCATTTTGATCACTACCTAGTATAACTCCTCTCTGAACAGTTACTAAACATAGCAAAGCCTAATGCCAATAGACAACTTTGACTTTGATCCCCAAGCATTCCTCAACTATAAAAGCACTCCGATTTTGAAACCACTTCAGAAATTTACGAATGATGGGAATGGTCTGTACAAATTTACTTAACGTAACCAAGTTAGGAAGAGGGATTGGGAGTGTGTGTCTGAGGCTCTGATCAAAGAGTGGTGGTGCAAACCCATAGCTAAAATATGGCAAAGGCCCCACTGATGATCCCTGGAAAGACTACAGCATAGATTCCCCAAGTTATCCAGATCTAAACCATTATCCAGTCAGGCCCTCGCCCCTCCTATGACACCACAGCCTACCATGAGGTCTTTCGGAGAGCTGCCTTTCACAAGGTTGACAAGCATGTCACCCAGGGGTAGGATGACTTTCTTCTGGAGATGCTTTCCAAACCCGAGTGCACAGTTAAGTTATTCCCCATGCTCAGGGGCATGCTAAAATCTGCCCCAATAATTTCAAAGAGCCTGTTAGGGATGGGATAGTCACCATGAGGGTTGAGAAGAAATGTAAACCATTTTCTAGCAACCGAACTTAAAGTTCGAGGCATGTGAGCTGCAGAGCTCACACTGTGCATTAGATTGCCATCTGGTGTTGGGCTCGATGCTTGCACTTTGTTGTTGTCTTCGAAGAAGTCTTTGTAGTCATGTGATAGGTGACTCCTCCTTTGGACAATAGTGCGCATGGGCATCGACTCCATCCTCAGATTGTTTTTTTCCGCCATCGGGTTCGGATGCAACTTCGACCCTCCGGTTCGAAACTTCATTTTCAGCGTTTTTCACGACTTGAAATCAACATCTCGACGTCCCTTCCTCGATCTCCTTTCCAGCCGTCGACGCCGTAAGGCCTACTGCCCATGGAAAGGGCGCCCTTCCGGAAATGCCCCCAGTATGGAGCAAAGTTCCCCCACAGTGACCACCACGAGGTCTGTAACCTGTGCCTCTCACCTGACCATAACGAGGCCACCTGTCCAGCCTGCGCTTCCTTCCGCTCCAAAAAGACCATTCGCGATCGTCGAGCCCGAAGGCACATCATGGCGCAACGGTCCGCTCTGGAACCCGTCAATATCTTCGATGAGGGTCCCGATGTTCCGGAGGAAGATTCCGAAGACCTCACTATCATCTCGGAGGCAGAGGACTCAGACGGTTCCATCACTCCAGGGCAACGAGTGAGTACTACCGCCCCTGCCCCAACCCCACCTGCAAAAACGAAGGCACCGGTCAACACTTCGCCTGCGGGCCCCAGTCGCGACCGTAAACGTGCTTCGGATGCCCCGCCTTCCGGCTCGGCGCCGAAGAAGAAAATAAAGCCTTCCGGCTCCTCGGCACCGACCAAACCACACGTGTCCATTCCACAGGCACCTTCGGCGCCGAAACCGAAAGAACACCCGGCGCCGAAATCCGGTTCGGTCCCAAAATCCGCCTCCAAGCATGCGGATCACTCGGCGCCGAAACCCAGGCTCCACGACACAGCCCCTAAACCGAAGCTGTTCGAGCCGATAGCTAAGCCGAAGGACTCCCCTACGCCTTCTAAGACAAAAGAACATCCAAAAAAGCCATCACCGCGCTCGGAACCGAAAAAGTCGGCGCCAAAGCCAAATATTCAGGAGGAGGAACTGTTTCGACCGGATCCCATCGATCCTAATCAACAGAAAATACATATTAATCCTAACACTGGACATATCTCCTCTGTGCCACGCCACAAGCCTGTCCCTCCAAACAAGGACTCTTCTAATTCCCCTATGCCTCCTTCTTCTCCTATACCTCTATCTAACACCCCTCCTCTCCACATCCCTGTTACACCGCCTCAGCCTGTAACTTCTCCACCACATGAATATCAGGACGACATGGGGTATGGTGATGACCCTGATAATCTACTTCTAGACCCAGATAACCCACCACAGGACGACTGGGGCTACAACGACCCCCTAGATCCTACAGACCTCCCCAGCCCTCCACCTTATCCCACAAAACCATCTCCACCAGATGATCACATTGGTTTTGGACAACTTATCCAAAGGGCTGCTGTCTTTCACGGGGTGCATATAAACACCAACCAACCAGAGGAAGATTTCCTTCTAGACACCTTTGAACAGTCTCAAAAAACTGTTCAAACTTTACCCATGATCAAAGGTGTCATTAAACATGCCCCTGAAATATTCAACGACCCTGTAAGGGCCAGGATCCTTAACCCTAGAATAGATAAAAAGTATAGACCTGCCCCTGATGACCCCGCCTACATCAAAGGTCAGCTCCCTCTTGACTCCCTGGTCGTCTCTAATGCTCGTAAACGAGCTAATTCCCAAACTTCAGGGGATGCTCCGCCCCCTGACAAAGAGTCAAAATTATTGGATTCATCTGGCAAACGTGTAGCTGCACAGGCCACCAACATCTGGCGCATAGCTAACACCCAGGCACTACTAGCTAGGTACGATAGGGCCCACTATGATCAGCTAGAGACCCTATTGCAACACCTACCTGATCAGTACAAGACACAGGCCAATGACCTCATTCAGGAGGGCAAACTTATTTCAAATGCCTCCATTAAGTGCGCCCTGGATGCAGCCGACACTGCCGCTAGGTCCGTCAACACTAGCGTACTCATCAGACGGCACGCCTGGCTCCGTATTTCAGGTTTTAAGCCAGAAGTCCAAACTACCATCTTAAATCAGCCATTTAACCAAAACCAACTCTTTGGTCCTGCTGTTGACACAGCACTGGAAAAAATGAAAAAGGACACTGACACTGCCAAGTCAATGGGAGCATTGCAGTCCCCACAACAACGTGGCTCCTTTCGCCGCTCCTTCTACAGAGGGGGCTCTAGGAACACCACAGACAATTCCTCTTCATATAAAAGCACCACCCAAACCTCTCCCAATAGAGGATACTTTAGAGGTGGTTACAGAGGCAACAACACTAAGGGCAGAGGTTGAGGTAATAACAACACCCGTACCTCCACCACTCCTAAACAGTGACTTCCCTCCACTTCCCCCCGACCACACCACCCCTGTCGGGGGACGGCTATCACAGTTCCTACCTGTCTGGAACTCCATTACAACAGACAGGTGGGTAAGACAAATTATCCAACATGGCTACTGCCTGGAACTAACAGCTACCCCCCCCCAACATACCACCCAAGCAGCGTCCAATGTCCGCAGACCATCTTACGCTTTTACAGCAAGAGGTACTTTCCCTGCTTCAAAAGCACGCCATAGAGCCAGTTCCTCTACTACAGCGGGGCACAGGGGTTTACTCCTGTATTTCCTAATCACCAAAAAGGATGGCACTCTAAGGCCTATTTTAGACCTCAGACCCCTCAATCAGTATATACATTCAGATCATTTTCACATGATCACTCTCCAGCAAGTGCTTCCCTTACTACAACAACAAGACTTCCTTGCCACATTAGACCTCAAGGACGCCTATTTCCACATTCCCATACATCCTGCTCACAGGAAGTATCTAAGGTTCGTACTCAATGGACAGCACTACCAGTTCAAAGTACTTCCATTCGGAGTCACCACTGCTCCAAGAGTGTTTACCAAATGCCTTGCAGTAGTAGCAGCGCACCTACGAAGACAACAAATACATGTCTTCCCATACCTGGACGACTGGCTCATCAAAGCCAGATCATTCAACCAGTGTGTCCAACACACTCACCAAACAATACAAACATTACACAACTTGGGGTTCACAGTAAACTACACCAAGTCGCACCTTCAGCCCTCCCATATACTTCAATATCTGGGAGCCACAATAAACACTTCCACTGCTCTAGCTTACCCCAGCCCAGCCAGGATAGCCAGTATACAAACCCTTATCCCCAGGTTTCAAATACAACACTCTCTCCCAGCCAGAGTGTTTATGCAGCTAATCGGCATGATGGCATCTTGCATTTTCATCGTCCCTTATGCCAAACTTCAAATGCGTCCTCTACAGGAGTGCCTAGCGCGCCAATGGAACCAGGCTCACGGACATCTTACAGATCTGGTGTTGGTGGACAGCCGCACACATCGCTCTCTGCAGTGGTGGAACACCAAAAATGTGTCCAAAGGGCGGCCGTTCCTAGAGCCGGTTCCACAAATAGTACTAACCACGGACGCATCACTCACAGGATGGGGAGCACACCTGTTAGATCATACAACACAAGGCAAGTGGACCACTCAACAGAAGCTGCTCCACATCAACCACCTAGAGTTACTAGCTATATTCCTAGCTCTCAAATCTTTTCAACTCCACGTACAGAACAAGGCTGTCCTGATCCGAACAGACAACATCACAGCCATGTACTATATACAAAAACAGGGGGGACACACTCTCCACAACTGTCCCAACTGGCACAGGACATTTGGAGGTGGGCCATTCCACAAAACATATACCTTCTAGCAGAACACCTACCAGGGGTTCACAATCAGATTGCCGATCTGTTAAGTCGACAGATACAACAGATTCACGAGTGGGAACTACATCCACAAGTTCTTCTACCTTTTTTCCAGATGTGGGGCCAGCCAGACCTAGATCTGTTCGCCACACACCAAAATGCAAAATGCCCAACCTTCGCCGCCAGGTTTCCACACCCGCTGTCCCAGGGCAATGCGATATGGATGAACTGGTCCGGCAGATTTGTGTACGCTTTTCCACCGCTACCACTGATCCCACTTGTAGTACGCAAGCTCCGACAACAGTCTCTAAAAATGATACTAGTAGCTCCCACATGGGCACGCCAACCGTGGTTCACCACACTACTAGAACTATCGGTAGTCCCATACCAAAGACTACACCTCTCCCCATCAATGCTAACGCAGAGCCATGGAGAGATAAGGCACCCAGATCCATCTCAACTGAACCTTGCGATTTGGCTCCTGAAGTCCTAGAATTCGGTTACCTTAACCTACCGCCAGACTGTATGAACATTATTAAAGAGGCTAGACGCCCAACTACCAGAGCCTGCTATGCAGCAAAATGGAAAAGATTCGCTATTTACTGCACTAACAATCATATCCAACCATTACAGGCCTCCACGCAAAACATAATTTGCTACTTGCTACATTTGCAAAGATGTAATCTTGCATACTCATCCATACGTCTGCACCTCGCAGCCCTTGCTGCTTACTTACAAAACAGGCAACACTTATCACTCTTTAGAGTCCCCGCCATTAAAGCCTTTATGGAAGGCCTTAAGCGGATCATACCTCCCAGATTACCACCTTCCCCAGTGTGGAATCTTAATATAGTACTTACCAGGCTCATGGGACCATCTTTTGAACCCCTACATAAATGTGAACTTCAATTCCTTACATGGAAAGTTGCGTTCCTGATTGCAATCACTTCTCTCAGGAGAGTCAGTGAGATACAGGCTTTAACTATACAAGAGCCCTTCTTACAAATACATCATAATAAAATAGTTCTCAGGACAAACCCAAAATTCCTTCCCAAAGTCATTTTGCCTTTCCACCTTAACCAATCGGTAGAACTACCCGTGTTCTTCCAAAACCCAGATTCCGTGGCAGAAAGAGCTCTCCACACCCTAGATGTCAAGAGAGCCCTTATGTATTACATTGACAGAACCAAGTCTTTTCGCAAAACCAAACAATTGTTTGTAGCTTTCTCTCCACCACACAAGGGTAATCCCATCTCAAAAGCCGGGGTTGCAAGGTGGATTGTTAAATGTATCCAAATCTGCTACCAAAAAGCCAAACGCACATTATCAGTTCCCCCTAGAGCGCACTCAACACGCAAACTAGGGGCTTCCATGGCATTCTTAGGGAACATTCCCTAGAAGACATATGTAAGGCAGCCACATGGTCTACAACACACACCTTCACTAAACACTATTGTGTTGATGTGCAAGCCAAGCAACAAGCTTCAGTGGGCCAAGCTGTCCTTAAAACCCTTTTTCAAACTACTGCAACACATACCGGTGACCACCGCTAGGGAGATACTGCTGTACAGTCTATGCACAGTGTGAGCTCTGCAGCTCACATGCCTCGAACGGAAAATGCTACTTACCAGTATGCATCTGTTCTTGGCATGTAGAGCTGCAGATCCTCACACGCCCACCCACCTCCCCGGGACCTGTATGTGTTCCAGTCCTATCTTAATTAGATACACACACATGGACATCTCTTTCCTTTTCTACTAACTCCATCACTCCCCAATATGGCGAAAAACAATCTGAGGATGGAGTCGATGCCCATGCGCACTATTGTCCAAAGGAGGAGTCACCTATCACATGACTACAAAGACTTCTTCGAAGACAACAACAAAGTGCAAGCATCCTAGCCCAACACCAGATGGCGATCTAATGCACAGTGTGAGGATCTGCAGCTCTACATGCCAAGAACAGATGCATACTGGTAAGTAGCATTTTCCTTCTCCAGTATTGGGGTGTCTTTCATAGATTCACATTCTTAAATCATTCCCCGTCGTCGAAGTGGGAGTCCCACGGTACATAAAATAGCAATATATATATATATACATAGTATAACAGTAGCATAGCTAAAAAAATTCCATAGGAAGTATTGTAGCATAGCAATCAATAGGAAAAAAACTTGTCACTTTATTAGCTCGTCCAAGTCACTAGATATAGTCCAAACTCCAGCCAATCAGGCGTCAGCACCCTCTAGAACCTTCCCCCCCCCCCGAGGCTTAGACCCTCAGATTTTCTACCGCACGTCATGTGAAGGGAGTCTCCCTGAGCTCTGCTCAGTACTTCAACTTTTCTCTTCAAGAATTCTACTTACATCTTCACTACAATGTCTACTACTAAGAGATCACTCTTCAGACACTGTGAGTCGTGTGGAAAATTGCGACTTCACTCTGAGGACCCACACAAAAAGTGTATTTACTGCCTACATCCTGACCATCAGGTGAGAGATTGTAAAATATGTAGGACTTTTCCTCAAAAGACCTTAAGGGACAGAGAAGGACGACTACTTCTGTGGCTACAAAAGCTAAAGACGAAGGATGACCCAAAGAAACTTTCGTCGACGGACGCTTCTTCGTCGACGGGAACCTCCAAAGATCTATTGGTTCCGTCGACGCCTGCCTCGTCGACGCCTGCCTCGTCGATGCCTGTCCCATCGACGTCTGCTCCGTCGATGTCTGCTCCGTCGATGTCTGCTCCGTCGATGTCTGCTCCGTCGATGTCTGCTCCGTCGACGGTTGCTCCATCGACGGTTGCCTCGTCGACGACAGTGAAGCCTTTGCAAATGGAGAAACAAGTATGTCTTTCGTCGGCGGAATCTCTGGTATCACCTCCAGGTTTGATGTCTCTAGTGCCTCTGAAGCCTTCAGCAGCTCTTTTGCTGCCCTCGGAACCAAGGAAGGGCTCTTTGCTTCAACGTAGACAGTCTTCAATGGACCTTTTATTGCCAATACAAGCTTCTCCTAATCTTCCAGTGCAGCTGTTTGATTATGGGGCGGATGAGGAGGATTCAGAGGAGGATGGTAGGTTTCGAGCGGCTCGTAGTCCTTCAGAGCTCCTCATTAAGTGCCAGGACATAGATGATGAACAAGACTGACTATTACTCAGAGCCAAATATTCATTCAGAGTCTGAAAATCCGGCTGCACAGATGCCTTTGTCACTCATTTCAAATTTGCAACACATGCTGGATGACTACTACCGCCGTTTTCCTCCTTCAGAGCCAGCTTCTTAGATTCCTCAGACAGAGGGAGTTAGATGATAGATCCCTACTTACTGAGTGGGACAGTTACCAAATCCAGACTCCGTCGCCTACCACTCGTACGCCTGTTGACTCTCCACCTGTGGATATAGGTGAATTTCATGTCCTCATGGACAGATCGGCCAAGAGATTTCATCTCCCTATGGTCTCAAAGGACGAGGATTGGTTTTTATACGATTTCATAAGTCAAACCACAGAAACAGGTTCGGGCGATTCCTATAATTGATTTCATCTGGCAGGAGGGTTTGAAAGTCATGAAGACCCCTGCCTCCATTCCTGCAGTCCTGCCGCGCTTGGATAAAAAGTACAAGGCACCAGACAATTCACCAGCCTGTTTAATTGGTCAACCAAAGCCGTATTCGGTTATTTCGCAGGCGGCTCAACGTCGTGCCAGGAATCCCTCCTCTCCTTTGTCGGCTCCTCCTGATCGAGAGGGCAGACGCCTTGATGCCATTGGGAAAAAAAATTCCACCATGGTGGCAACTACTGTCCGGGCGGCTAATTCCTTTGCCATTCTAGGCCGCTATGATAGGCAAATGTGGTCGGACATTTCTCCCTTTATTGATCTGTTGCCTGAGGACTCTAAAACTGAAGCTTTTAAAATTCTCCAAGAGGGTGAGGGGATCTCTGCCGAGATCATTGACTGCGCAGTAGATGTCTCTTCCACGGGTTTTCGCCAACTGGCAGGAGCAGCAGTCCTCCGAAGGCAGGGCTGGTTAAGAGCTACTTCCTTTCGCCAAGAAGTGCAAACAAAAATTATCGATATGCCTTTTGATGGCGAATCACTTTTCACGCAGCACATAGATGACGCCCTCCAAGCAATTAAAAAAGATACTGACACCGCACGTGCTCTTGGCACGTTCAATTTAAGAAACCGCCTTTTCGTGGTACGAGGGGTCGTGGTTCCTCCTATTCCTTTCGAGGAAGTTACAATCAGAACAGACAGTACCAGTCTTATCAGGGACAACAACGTTACTCTTCCTCACAGCAACAGCAGACGTATCGTCAACCACCAGCTGCCTCTTATAAGCAGTACAGAGGAAAATCTTCCTACAGAGGCAGAGATTCCTCAAAAAAGCAGTGACAGCCGCCACCTGCCGACCACTCTACCCAACAACCCAGCCAAAGTTGGAGGACGAATCTCCCATTTCTTCTCAAACTGGTCTGCCATCACTACAGATCGATGGGTTTTGGACATAGTGTCCAGAGGACACACCCTAGAATTTGTAAAAACTTCCCCCAAATTCTCCTCCCAGAGGTCCTCCTCCTGCCCATCTGAAAGAACTCTTATGCCAAATCAAAGTCATGTTACAAAAAGGAGCGATCGAAGTGGTTCCAAACTTACAAAGGGGTACAGGTTTCTATTCGAGATTCTTCCTCATCAAGAAAAATCGGGGGATTGGCGCCCCATCCTGGACCTTCGTTCCCTCAACAAGTTCCTCAAAAAGCAATCATTTCGGATGTTGTCTCTCCAAGAAGTACTTCAATTTCTATCTCAAGGAGATTACATGACAACACTGGACCTCCAAGATGCCTATTTCCATGTCCCCATCTTACCCAGACACAGAAAATTCCTGCGCTTCAGAGTGGCTGGCAGAGACTTCCAATTCAAAGTCCTCCCCTTCGGCCTCCTATCTGCGCCCCTAGTGTTCACCAAAGTTTTGGCACCGGTGGCTGCACACCTTCGTCAAGCGGGCGTCCAAATATTTCCCTACCTCGACGACTGCCTCATAAAGGCGCAGTCGTTTACAGTTGCAACGAGACACACTCAAACATGCCGGTCTCTGTTTCAGTCACTGGGCCTGTCCATAAATATGGAGAAGTCGCACTTCACCCCTTCTCAAGTTCGGATTTTCTTGGGAGCCATGATAAATACTCA
Organism: Calotriton arnoldi; assembly: GCA_963921515.1. NCBI lineage: Eukaryota > Metazoa > Chordata > Amphibia > Caudata > Salamandridae > Calotriton > Calotriton arnoldi. The sequence goes on along the minus strand of CAWUFW010004369.1, from coordinate 749,046 downwards.
GACAGCAAAGGCGTATGTATCAAACGAAAGGCAACAACGAATTTCCAAACTGGCATCTCTTCTACATGCAAGAAAGTCCGTTTCTGTTCGACAGTTCAAGTCGCTTCTGGGAATGCTATCTTCCTGCATCCCTCTAATTCCCAACTGTCGTCTCAAAATGAGGCCCTTACAGGAGGAAATCGACAAAAAATGGCAACAGGTCTCAGGGTCTTTCGACGATGTAATCGTCATCACATCCCGGATGCACAAAGCTTTGCTATGGTGGACGCACAGGACAAACATCTCAGCAGGTCGCTACTTTGTAGCGGACGATCCAAGTTTCATCCTTACAACAGATGCTTCCCTCGAGGGATGGGGGTCGCATCTTCAGGGTCTCACAGTCGAGGGAAAATGGGATGCTCAGCAACGAACTTGGCACATAAACCTTTTGGAACTACTGGCGATATTCCTGGCGCTAAAATCTTTTCGCACCCTTCTTCAAGGTGCTTCAGTGTTGATCCGGACGGACAACACGACAAGCATGCATTATGTGAACAAACAAGGAGGCACAAGGTCCACTTTGCTGTCCCTACAGGCCCAGCAGATTTGGAACTGGGCGATTCAACGTCAAATAACTTTAACAGCAGTTCATGTTCCGGGAGTGTCCAACATTCTAGCGGACTCCCTGAGCAGATCAATCTCATCCAACGACGAGTGGGAACTTCATCAGCCAACGCTGGACAACATCTTTCAGCTGTGGGGACGGCCCAACCTGGATCTATTTGCGACAAGTCGGAACCGCAAATGCCCATTTTACGCAAGCTGGCTTCCCCAACCAGGGTCGTACGGGAATGCCTTTTTGATGAACTGGTCAAAAATTTATGCTTACGCTTTTCCGCCGATTCCTCTAGTCCCAAGGGTGCTTCGGAAGATGCGGAGGGACCCATGTCGCATTCTTCTCATAGCCCCCAGATGGCCTCGCCAGATTTGGTTTTCAGAGCTGCTCCTTCTGTCGGAGGGCGATCCGATTGTGCTTCGTCCAATTCCGGATCTTCTGATGACGGACCAAGGACAAGTCTGCCATCCGGATCCAGCATCTCTAAAATTGGCGGCTTGGCGCCTGAACACTATAAGTTTGCCAACTTAGTGATTCCTTCGGACTGCAGGGAGGTCCTTGCTAACGACAGGCCACCTTCCACTATCAAGACGTACAAACTTAAGTGGAAACGGTTTTGCCTTTGGTGTGAAGCTTCCAATGTTCACCCGGTTCATTCTACGCCAGAGCAACTTTTGCCTTTTTTCTTACAATTAGCTAAATCTGGGCTATCTCACGCTACCCTTAAGGTTTTTCTGGCTGCAATTTCCAGGTTTCGACAGGATGGTTCCAACTCTCTTTATTCTTCTAGAATAATACAACAATTCTTCAAGGGTTTATTTCGGATGTTCCCACCAATTCGACGTCCACCTCCGTCTTGGCATTTAAACGTTGTGTTGACTCAACTCATGAAGTCCCCATTTGAGCCCATCCATAGGGCTGATCTAAAATGTATTTCTTGGAAGATTTCATTGCTTTTGGCTCTTACTTCTGCTCGACGAGTCAACGACATACAGGCTTTTACTATTAAACCACCGTTTCTTCAATTCACCAAAGACTCAGTGGTGCTCCGCACTAACCCGGCATTTATCCCAAAAGTGCCTTCTGATTTCCACTTAAACGAACCGGTCATCTTAAAGACTTTTTTCCCTAATCCACAGTCGCCAGCGGACAAGGCTTTACACTCTTTAGATGTCAAAAGGTGTTTAAAATTTTATCTACAAAAGACAGCCAGTGTTCGAAGAACTGATCAACTATTTGTTGCTTACGGCATGATTCGTAAAGGACATCCAGTAACCAAATAGACTATTGCACGATAAATATCTAGTACAATTTCCTTTTGTCATCAACAAGCGGGAAAGACACTTCAAACAACGGTCAAGGCACACTCTACCAGAGCAGTCTCCTCTTCGACTGCACTTTTTGCCGGTGTGCCTCTTCACCAGATTTGTAGAGCTGCAACATGGTCTAGCAGACACACCTTTACCAAACATTACTGTCTGGAAGCTGCAGACAATGCGGACACAGCCATGGGGCAAGCAGTGCTATGTAATCTTTTTAATTAAGGTGAGCCTCTGTTTTCTTCCCTCCTCCTACACAGAATGTACATTATGATGTATGTTTTTTTTTAGATATATATATATATATATATATATATATATATATATATATATATATATATATATATATATAATCATACTATGATGTATATATTTTGCAATTACTGCTATCTATTCTGATTCAAGCATGTGAATCTATGAAGGACACCCCAATACTGGAGAAGAACATAAGTTACCCACCCACCTCCCCTCAGAGGCTCCCCTCGTTTACTTGACTATTATGTCACTCTCGTGCTAGAAAATCTGAGGGACTAAGCCTCTGGGGGGGGGGAAGGTTCTAGAGGGTGCTGACGCCTGATTGGCTGGAGTTTGGACTATATCTAATGACTTGGACGAGCTAATAGTGACAAGTTTTTTCCTATTGATTGCTATGCTACAATACTTCCTATGGAATTTTTTAGCTATGCTACTGTTATACTATGTATATATATATATATTGCTATTTTATGTACCGTGGGACTCCCACATCGACGACGGGGAATGATTCAAGCATGTGAATCTATGAAAGACACCAATACTGGAGAACCACAGTTTACAGGTAAATAACTTATGTTCTTATGTGGCAGGTTCCACCCAACTCCCTGGTGGTGAACATTGCCTGCAAGCAGGTCTCTGCCCACGCCACTGGTGATGCTCCTCTTCCAGATAAAAAGAACAAGAAACTAGACGTAGTGAGCAAGAATTTGGCAGTTAGAGTGGTAACCCATTGGCAGATAGCTAATTTGGTGCTCTCCCGTCCTGCTACAACAGGGCACAATGGGAGGAGATGCAAGAGCTTCTAAAGCACCTCCCCAAGCTGTGCAGAAAGTGTAGAAAGTAGATGGTTTCTGAGGGCAAAGTCATCTGCAATGCAAGCATTCGCTGCTGTACGATGCTGTAGACACAGTTTCTATGGGCATTAATACCAGTGTCCTACTCCAGCACCACCTGTTTCTCTGTATCTTTCTGTTCAAGACTGCGGTCCAGCAGCATCTCCTCACCTCCTGTTGGGTACTTTTTCCATCCCCAGGTTGAGGAAATGCTTTAGAAACTCAAAAAAGATACAAAGATAGCAAAATCTATGGTAGTGCTTAAATCCAGTCTGTACAGTGGCTCCTTTCGTGTCATCAACCCAGATGTAGAAGGCTACCTTGCCCAATCCTCCCCTCTCCTGCTAGAGACAGCTGCAGGCTTATCACCAGTAAGAAGTGAGAGAGTACTATAGGATCTCCTACAGAGATAACGGTTTGGGGTAAAGGCCCCAGCAAGGGAGTTGTCACTTCAAAACTATGACTTTGCCGCATCCCAAACAATCATGTCACCTGTTGGGGGGAGGATGTGCGACTTCCTCTCTCGCTGGAGGGAAATCATGTCAGACCAGTGGGTAGTAGCCGTATTCCAACACCGCTGTACCCTCGAACTACACACTACTCCCCATAACATTCAACATTGTACATATACTCTCGGCAAAGAGCACCTCTGCCTCCATCAAGAGGAAGGTCAGGCCCTCCTACAGAAGGGCGCTATATTGAGGGTATCTCACAACATCAAGGGCGCAGCGTTTACTCTCTACTTTCTGATTCCCAAAAAGAATAGCTCCCTTAGTCCCATGCTTGATCAGAGGCCCCTCAGCCATTACTTCCTAACAGAACATTTTTGCATGCAAACCCTTTAGGATATCATCTCCATCCTTCAACAGGGTGACTTCATGACCGTGCGCGATCTAAAGGATGTGCCTGTTTCCACATCCCCATCCACCCTGCTCATCGACAGTACCTTGGTTTGTGATAGGTGGAGATTACTAGCAGTTCAAAGTACTTGCTTTCGGCTTCACTACTGCTTAAAGGGTTTTTACAAAGCGCATTTCAGTGGTGGCTGCGCATCTTTGAAGGGAGGGCATGTCTTTTCCTACCTCAATGATTGGTTGATCAAGAGCAGCCACAACCTGCTGCGTTCATCCACACTCAGACGGTGGTGTCCCTGCTCGACAGTCTGGTCTTCATTATAAGCACTATCTGATAGACATCTAGCCGCAGATTCCTTAACTTAGAATATCCCCAGGCGTCAGACTGGATCCGGAAAATTTTTGCGCAGCAGTACCTCTGCGCGCCGGGGGGCGCGCCGCCTGGCTCCGCCCTGACGTCGTCCCCAGACATGATGTCAGTGGAGCTACATAGGAACCCCCCGGCGCGCTGACGTCAGTTTTCCTTTTCCGCGTTCCAACGCGGATCCGGGATTCAGCTGTTCCTCTGGCCTGTTTTTCTTCAGGCCCTTTTTCGACGTCCTTTGGCGTCGGGGAACATTGTGCGATGCCTTCGGGCTTTAAATTGTGCGAGACTTGTTCGCGTCAGATGTCGGCGTCGGACCCGCACGCCATTTGTATGTGGTGTCTTGGGTCGCACCACGACTCCGTGGAGTGTGCCGCCTGCCGGCAGATGCGCCCGAAGTCGCTACGGGAGCATCGGATGAAGCTCTTGGCCGCCCGGATTTCCCGTACAGCGTCTCCCTGACGTTCTCCGGTTGGTTCTTCTCTCAGCGTCCGCTCCCGGAGTCGATCCCGCAAACGTCGCTCTACAGGTAAGTTGAAAAAGTCACGGAAGTCGAAGTCCTCGCTTCCACGTGACGATGGGGGGCCATGGTTCCCGTTCCCTCACGGAGCCGTGCGCCCCGGAGTCAGCCTCCCTTTACCCGCCCTTTCCGGGTACTGGTGCGACTCGGCCCCAGATGGAAGCCTACTACAAGGCTATGCACTCCATCTTCGGGTCACCTCCTCTCCCTGTCCCACAGTGGAGGTAGGCATTCAGGTCGGATCTCCGCCGGCGGGTTCGCCCTCGGCGCCGACCGAGTGCCTCGCCTCCGGTGCCGTGCCGGCGTCGGGTACCAACCCTGATGGGTATTCCAGCCCCCCGTCGAGCCATTCTGCCTTGTCTCCGCATAGCCCCTGGCGGCTCCCTGCGTCGACATCGGCATCATCGGCGCCGGCGGCCGAGTGCCTCGACTCCGGCTCCGGAGTCGTGCCGGCTTCGGGTCCTAACCCCGATGGGTGTTCCAGCCCCCCGCCGAGCCATTCTGCCTTGTCTCCGCATAGCCCCTGGCGGCTCCCTGCGTCGACATCGGCATTAGCGGCGCCACCGGCGCCGTGCCTGTCGCCACCTGGTCCTCAGGCTCTGTCTCCACGCCTCTCCATGGTGGGTTTGACGCCTTTGCGGCGTCGATCGGCGTCGGAGCGGTGTCGTTCGACGCCGGAGCGGTCGCCGGCACCTGTCGGTTCTCCGCTTCCGGAGGACACAGGCCGGGTATGCCCGGACTTGTCTCCACGCCAGTTGCCTCCAATGCCATGCGGGCAGTGGGCCCTTGTTCCTCCTCCTGTGGGACGTGTCAGCTTGCAACCGTCCCCTACAGATGGGCTATTGTCACCCCCCACCACGCCCACTGAAGCTGGTACTTTGTTTTTGAGGGGTGTTCGTAGGGCTGCAGCTGTTTTACATTTGCACCCTCCTTCTGTCTCCTTGTCCTCCGACCCATTATTGGATCTCCTCCACCAGGGTGTGGTAGATATTGAGCCCTTGCTGCCTTTTAGCGGCTTATTGTTCAACGCCCTTCTCGGGACATGGGCACGGCCCTCTTCAGGAGATGCTGTTGACAGGGCTGTGGCGCATCGACACCGTCCGGCCCCTGAGAGCCCAGCCTGTTTGTCCCTTCAGCCTGGGGCTTCCGGCCTCGTAGTGCAGGTGTCTTTGGCGCAACCTTCAGCTCCACCTCTGTTGCAGCCTCCTACTAGGGAGTCTCGTTGGTTGGAGGCATGTGGACGCGGCATTTTTGCGTCCTCTAGTTCAGCCTTACGTGCTCTGAACACGGCTTGCGTCTTTGCCCGGGCTTCTTCTGCCCTTTGGGACTCGGTGGAGTGTCTTTTGCCTGCCCTCCCTGTGTGTACTCGCACTGACGTAGCTCGTCTCCTTCACGAAGGCCGAGAGATGGCGCGCTTTACTGTTCGGTCCGCCGTTGACGCTACCGATTCGGTGGGTCGGGCAATGGCGAGGTCCGTTGCTTTGCGCCGCCATGCTTGGCTGCGCGACGGGGGTTTCCCCGAAAATGTCCGTGACAGTCTCCGGGACTTACCATTTGATGGTGTGTCCCTGTTTAACGCACATGCGGACTCTGCGGTTCATCGCCTTCTGTCTACCCTTCCGTAGTGTGTCTTGCTTCATGTTGGCCCTGGTTTCATGCTGGAATACCTGAACGCCCTAAGCGGCTTCTCGCCGTATTTGCTTTCTTTCATGCATCAGGTCAGCTGCTTATGTGTCTGAGTCACTATAGCCTAGTGGTTCAGATTGCACGCCTTCGGTAATGGTGTATCTGGTAGAGACGTTGTCTAGCCGCAGATTCCTTAACGCCCACCCATCCTCCCCGATCTGCGAGGACCTGTTCAGGTGGGGTTTCTGCATTCGCCTCCCTTGGAGTGGCTTGTCCTTCTACGGGCAGTGTCTTTCGCAACCCTCCTCGTCAGGCTTATTCTTTGGATTTACTTGTTCTGCTTCTCCCAATCTCATGCTTGGGCGATAGGTTCAGGTGTCTTTCTGCGTTTTTTCACATCAGTTTCCTCCAGTATGGGGCCTACTGGTGTTCTCTACCCTGCCACCCACCTTCTCCGTTCCACTCCTACAGTCCATTAGTTTTGAGGTCTTTCTGGCCTGTTCCTCAGTCCAATGGTTCTATCATAGGGGACACAGTCTCCCTATTTCTTTCTTTCTTCTTTAATCCAGTGGGTTGGGGCTTTCTTGCCTGTCGCTGTTGGCTCCTTTCATTACCCCTTTTGCCTCAGGAGAGAACATTCTCTCGCTTTTGTGGGGTTGCTTTTCATTCCCTTCATCTAGTGCAGACTTTCTGTCGTCTGCCTCAGTCTTCTTTTTATACGTCTATTTCCCTCAGGGGTGACCTTCACTTCGCTTTTGCGAAATAGCTTCTCCATGTATTGCTCTGCTCTTTACTTTTCAACACCTTTCAGTCAACAGTGCTTCTCACTGTTGTTCATGGTGCTTTCTCACCCATTTTCTTTTTTTATTCGCACACTGTTCCCATACTCTCACAGTTTTGCTGGGGGCTCCGCGTTGTGGCGCGGAAAAGTTCCTCTGAAGAAAACTGACGTCAGCGCGCCGGGGGGGTCCTATGTAGCTCCACTGACGTCATGTCCGGGGACGACGTCAGGGCGGAGCCAGGCGGCGTCGCCCCCCGGCGCGCAGAGGTACTGCTGCGCAAAATTTTTCCGGATCCAGTCTGACGCCTGGGGATATTCTAAGTTAAGGAATCTGCGGCTAGACAACGTCTCTACCAGATACACCGTTACCAAAGGTAAGTAACTTGTACACCAAGCTCTCACCTGCAGCCTCTTCAAGTTCAACCCTCCTTAAGGTCAGTACTAGACGTCATGGGCAAAGCTTATCCAAGCCAACAAAGCGCCTTAGCCTTTTCGCACCTGCTTCCTCTTTTTCAGTCAACTTATAGTACCACTATCAGGCACCTTCTAGAAATGGTCTTCTGTATCGCCATCGTTCCTCAAGCAAGGCCCCACATGCTCCCCCTTCAAGAGTCTCTCACAACTCAGAGGTTCAAGCAGACTGTCACTGGGAAGGTCAAGTGTTGATTCAGGCCAAATTACACTATCATCTGAAATAGTGTAACAAAACTACTTTTTGCAATGCAGACCCTGTATCGCAAGTGATCATTACCACAGACTCCTCTCTCGCAATAAACCATTCAGTAATAAGCCCAAGATAGGTCAGTATTCCTTGATGCAAACCGTTGTATGTGAAAATGAATGTGAAAAAGGCCACATGCAACACTGGGTAGAAGTGGGTAAATATTCCAAAAACATGGGAGAAAGGTGCCAACATAGGAGCTGTATCACTCCTCGCTGAATATAGCAAGGTGGAAAACAGACCATGCTCCTAGTCCAGAAAGAACAGTACAATATGGAACAAATTATCACCAAGTAGGCACCGCGCATCAACCCATTACAGTTAAAGCAAATACAAAAATTGACAGGCGAAAGACACACCAAGAAACTTAAAGGTAGGGGTAAAGCAACTCATAACCATGCATCTGATAGAGACATCTAGCTGCAAATTCCTTACCGTAGAATATCCCAGGCCTTAGGCTGGATCCGGAAGATTTTTGCTCGAGCCATACCCTTGCACACCGGTAGGTGGCGTCAGTCGGCTCTGTGTGACGTCGGCATTGTCCGCACCAGAAGTGAAGTCTGTTTCACCTATATAGCCACCACCTGACGTGCGGACTTCAGTTCTTTTCTTACCGCATCAGCTAGCGCTGATTTGTGAAGAGAGCTACCCTCTGTCACTTTTTGACAGGCTTTTTTCAACGTTTTGTCAACGGTTATTGGTGTGTAGATTTTTTCCTCAATGTCGAAGAAGACTTCCGGATTCAAAACGTGCGGCGCCTGCCATCGCGCCATGTCGATGATGGATCCATACTTAATTTGTCTCTGCTGCCTGGAGTGCGACCACGACTCAAAGTCGTGCTCCAACTGCTTGGCCATGGCTCCGAAGGCTTTGAGGGAGCATTTGGCTCCACGCCGCGCGCCCCAGAGGTCTTGTTCCCGGTCAAGAGGAAGGTCCAGGCATTGCTCCGGGAGTCTTAAGTCCTCGCCTCCCCCCCCCCCCCAGCTCAAAGTCATAGGGTCAGTCAGGTAAGAGGCATAAGAAACACAAGAAGTCGCAACAGAGGAGTCTCAAGGCTCTAGGCCTCATTCTGCGGAACCTGTGCCTGGGTCGGCTCTATGCTTCCCTGCCTTTCCAGGAGCGGCCGCCACCCAGTTTAAAGAATTCTAGGACGCCATGTACCTCATGTTTGCGACTTG
>CAWUFW010004369.1:0-135000 GCA_963921515.1 Calotriton arnoldi | reverse complement strand
AAGGTTATGTAGGGTGGATAAAGCATGTGCGGTGTTTCCTTAGGAAAAGGAGACGAAGAGGCGAATGGGTTCAGGAAAAGCTAAACAGAGGTATCACAGCAGTTGGGGATAAAGGAGAAGGAGCCAAGTGGCGGCACTAAAGAAGATACTGAACTCTTGGAAAGAAACATGAAAATTAAATAGGTGAAACAAAGCAAAGTGATTTTGCCTACTTGTCTGCCTAAGTATAACAAAGGATATTAAAAAGCATCCCATTGTTCCCGCAACGTGATGTAAATCATCGGATATTCGCAGACCCCACTTTTCTGAGTTAATTTACTCCAGTCCTAACATGCGTGAGAGGGAAACCGAATTAGTGTGGGTGGCAGAAGAACACAGCCAGCAGTGCAGTGCCCAGGCAAAAGAGCATGTTCAAGCAACATCACAAGATGTAACAAGCGCGCGCTCGCGCTGCATAGATGGGGGCTGCAACGGGAGAAAGAGGCGGAGGGAGTTGTGTGCGCGCGCGCTGCGCGCGAAAGCACTTTATGAGCCATGACGGCTCCTAACTGTATGAGATTAGAAAGGCAGATGGCGGCTGCGCGCGTTCACGCGCACATGCACGCAAGCTTTAGGCCACAAGCAAAAGCTTGTGGTCGCATTTCTGAAATCCACTACTAAATGTCTCGCCAGACCAGCGCATGCGCTGGCTCAGGCGAGACCTAAAAACTGTCTGAAAGCATACATTTTGTCTTTAAACAAATATTAAATGTCATACTAGTTTGTGGCACAAAATAGAATTACGTTGTGTGCGGCTGTGCACCATGCATGAGCAGAATGCGGTCACTCTTAGTAAAATCAGCCAATGGCTGAAGCGGGCTGAACCACTGCACCAAGCTATATGATGTAGTGCCATTAAATACAATGGGGTAACCCTGTGTCCCTCAGAACTTGGGTGAACAATGTCGCTGCTCTATTATTAATTTAGACAGCACTTAATTTTATGGTAGACCGCAGTGCGGTTTTTCCATTCATTCCTCTATGCGCACAAAGGGATACATTGTATTCAGCTTTGCAAGAGTGCGATCCACATCAGATAGCACCAAGACTAGCTACAATGTTTCTCCTCTACAAGAGCCACTAGATGAAACCATGTCCCATTACGCCTCATTTTAAGACCAGGCGCGCTGGCAGAGACTAGGCCGTGCGTTTCTCCGTTTACCTCACCGTCGCCACCAACCCAGTGCACTACCTACACGCTGGCGTCAAAAGTGACGGGGGAAACTGGCTTTATCTAGCTGCGTTTCTAGACCGTGCTTCATTCTATTGAAGCGAGGCTCAGAGACGGAGGCTCAGAATAATTGCCCCGTAGGTGAGTTTCTTTCATTAAGGAGTTTTCTGGAAGTCGTTAAGCTATTACCTTTTGTATTTCAGGAACCCGTCTGGGTCTTCCAAAAAATGCATAATAAATTGTTTAGATTATTAAATAGAATCCATCCTGGATCTATTTGAGACATCCCACGCAACGCAATTCCACTGGAAGACACAGGCGTCCGTTCTTCTGCTGGTTTTAAACTGAAAGTAAGGGCGCTAGGATGCCAGCACCCTTAATTCATGATACTCTCAGTATCCTACTTAAGACTTACCATGATACATGTATATCCATAGGTTCTGAATTAAGAGATACCCCTATACTTCATTTGCTGTAGGATTCCGGCTGGGATCTACAAGCATGCATCACCAACGGAATTTTGACCTCGAGGAAATTCACTTCATCCCCGTTGGGAGGTGAGAGAAAGTCCTTTATATTATTAATAGAGACTTTTTGCCCTCAGTTTTCTCTAGTAGCGCTAACACACTTGTATGTGTTCACTTATAGGGGCCTTCCTTTCACTTTTCGGCATATTGTTTATGAAGACCATTCGGGCTTCTTCCCTTCTGGTCCCCATCAGGTGAGCTGTGATTTTTTTCACCTCTCCCCTATACGTTGCATACATACACCAGTCCTTACTCCCAAAAATGTTTTTGTCATACAGGCTGCACTTGAGTTTTATGTCCTGAAGGAATCCCGCCTCAATGAGATAAAGGACTCTTCTTTAATGGGTCGAAACGGCAACAATATGTGCTCCTCACCCGCTCTGAACACGTATAATAACATATATGACATACTATAGGTGCAGACTACACAAAGCAACTACTAAAGACACTATATATATTTTTTGTATACAAGTTTGTTTGATTTTGTTCATTGTATGTTTCTTTCACTTGTTCACAGTTCACCTACATTTTACCAAATTGGGCAGCCGTGTTGTAACGGGTGTAATATTGTGAGTATACTTCGCTATATGACTAACTATACGAAGTTAATATTGATTCCTGTGTGTGCGTTTCATCATTTATTGATGTGTCATTATCAAAGGACAAAATAGCCTTCAGGGTCGGATTCACAGGACTAGGCATTTGCTGTTTAAAGAAATTATTGTTGTATTCCCCCGCAGAACCCACTATAGCTATATAACAAAACAACATATGCTGTAGTGGGCAGGAGCAATGTGACTGACAACAGACCAATGGCTGAAAAGGGTTGGCTAAAAGCCTCCATATGCAAGTATATTACATGTATATTTTTAGTAACATCAAAAAGGTTGTGGCTTCCAATAGCCCAAAAAAAAAAAAACACACACAACGTATTCACACATATATCGGCATGACTTTATCTCTCTGAAATGGCAAGTTTGTTAACTGACTATGATTGCAAGCAGTCAATGTTGCTCATATGTCAAACGTTGACCTGTTCATGGGCAATGCCATTTTCTACAATCCTTTCAGTCCTATGCTACGATCGGCCACCTCAAGCTCGGTGATCATTCCTAGAAAGCTTCACGGGGCAGTCGCAGTTTTGTATATTCCACTTGTAAACTTTGGGAATAGACTGCTCTTTTTTCTTAAAAGTCAGGTCAACTTTCTCTGCTTTCTTAAGCACTTAAAAACCCAATTGTTCTCACTTTCCTTATAGCTCTTATTGTTCCACTGTTAATGGTATTAGGCTGGATGCAAGGATCATGCTAGGGCCAAGATGCCCTAGGGCATTTGGGCGCTTTAGAAAATTTCAAAGCGCTTCAAATCAACCAATGCTCTTCTACAAGTTTTTATTTATCTCCATTCCCATGTGGGCACATTTGCTGCCCCTTTACTCTACTTTAAAGGGTTAATCATAGGTGCATTCATTGTTCTTTCCCAATATTTGCCTTTTCTCTCGAAGCACCCTCCTCTCACAACTAAAATAGTTGCCAGATCACTCATGGTTACCCGCATTCCAACTAGTTTACAGGCCCCCTTCACAAGCTCAACTATTAGCAGGGCCACTGGAATTATGTGGCAGGGTTGGGCCTAATTATGCAGCAGGGTTACCTAAATTATGCAGCACGAAAACGCAAGTTATGAGCCGAAGCGCAGCACATTTTGTGATAGTGCTATTTCATTATTTTGTCACTTTTACACTTAACACTGTCTGGCATAAGTTGCACCTCATTGGCACCTGTTTAACACCTAATATAGCAATTGGCAACAGAAGAGTGACCAGTCAACCTTTGCAAAGGGCCTTCCACTGCGCTGCAACAAGTGTTGCTACATTTTTAGTAACTTTTGAACTGTTTGAGCTAGTAACAAATGTTTTTGTTAAAATCTGCAGATTACATAGCATACGATGGATTATGTGGTAAACCCATACATATGCGAAAACGCCTAAACTGCACAATCGCATTATTCCAGTGGCTCGGACTATTAGCTTTCCCTACACACCGAATCTCCTTAAGCATGGCGTCTCATCCATCACATCAGTGTTCAGTTTCAGCCAGTGGTTTCCCATCCAATTACAACCCCACAAATAAACATACTAGGAGTATCTGCCAGGGCCCACATGTCATGCTCCAATAACCCAAGAATTACAAGGATTATGTCAGCATTCAAATAAAGGGGATACCTGGGAGAAGGTGGGCTGAGCGGAATTTCTTAAAGTCAGGTAGGCTGTGGAAGAGGTGTCTGAGAGGAGGTATGCGTGGGGAAGCTAGCCAGCAGCAGGTACATGTAGTGGAGCTAACCAGCGTACATGTGGTGGAGCTAGCCGGAAGCAGGTACATGTGGTGGAGCTAGCCAGTTGACAGTGAAGATGTCTTGCCGCAGGTTGGCTGTCGCGTTAGCGGGTGGGCTCTGGGATCTCTAGCAGCGCGGGGGGGGAGAATACCCGGTGGGCCTAGCTATCACTGCGGGTGGATGCTGGGCGCACCAACAAGGTACGGGACAGCTTGATTTTCCTGGAGAAATCTATCGAAAGTGGCGCTGGAAGCGAAACTCAAAGAGAGGTGGGGTGAGAGTTCTGAACAGTAAATAGACCAAACGGTAGGGGTGTCTCTTCAGGTGGCGAAGATCAAGCACATAAAACTTCCTATTGTGATTTAGTCTCCTCACCTTCACAATCTCCCTGACGCAACGTCAGAGTTGCTCTTGGCACATGAACTAGCAATACCAGAGCGGGCAGGAGAACCCCGATCCTTAGCGCACTCATCACGCCGCTGAATGTCGTTGCTCCGGTTTCGAAGTGAAACTCCGCACCGGCTCCTGGATCCTAAACCTCCACTCATCCAACTCCGGCCGCCCACAATGCTTTCTCTCATTGGTTATGGTAGACAAACGTCAAAACGCTGCACTCATCCATTGGTCGCGGTTTGCTAGATCCTCCACGACACGCTCTTCGATTGGTAAGTTTTGGATACAGGGTGAAGTCTCCGGGCTTTGTTGGCGCACGGTGATTGGACGAGGTTAAAGACAATTGAAACACTAGACCGACACGTCCCAGGAAGTATACGTTTTCGGTTCAGGGCGAAAAGGCAGTGGTTTATTCAGCGTTATATTGTATTGTATTGTAATTGCATTTATATAGCGCTTACTACCCCTGACGAGGCGTCGAAGCGCTTTTTCGGCGAGTAGCACGCTACTCCGGGACCCATAGAGGATTAGTGTTGAATTAGTATAGTGAAACATGCAAGTACATTTTAAGTGGTGGATAGGTTAGTCAGTTATTTGGATTTGGAATGATAGCAGAAGGATAGAGGAGGAAAAAAAGGTTTGTATTTATATAGCGCCTGTTACCCCTGATGGGGTGTTGAAGCACGCTACTCCGGAAGCCCATAAAGGATTAGTGGTGAATTAATATGGTGAAATATGAAAGTAGTTTCAGTGGTGGATATTAGTCAGTTATTTGGAGTGAGAAGGATAGCGGAGGGATAAAAGGGAAGAAAGGTTTGCATTCATATAGCACTTGTTACCCCTGATGGGTGTTGAAGCGCTTTTCTGGCGAGTAGCACGCCACTCCAGAACCCATTAAGGATTAGTGTTGAAAATTAGTATAGTAAAAATGAAGTAATTTGAGTAGTGGATATGTTATTCAGTTATTTGGGTAGAGAAGGGTAGGTGGCGGGATAGAAGAGGGAAAGAGGTTTGTATTTATATAGCGCTTGCTACCCCTGATGGGGTTTTGAAGCGCAAGTAGCACGCTACTCTGGAACCCATAAGTATTAGTGTTGAATTAGTATGGTGAAACATGAAAGTAATTTTAGTGGTGGATATGTTAGTTAGTTATTTGGATTGAGAAGGGTTGGGGAGGGTAGAAAGGGAAAAGGTTTGCATTTATATAGCGCTTGTAACCCTGATGGGGTGTTGAGACGCTTTATTGGCGAGTAGCACGCTACTCTGGAACCCATAAAGGATTAGTGGTGAATTAGTATAGTTGAAAATGGAATTTGAGAATTGAACATGTTAGTCTGTTAATTTTGATTGAAAAGGATAGTGGAGGGATAAAAGAGTGAAGGATTTTTTTTTTAAGGTCTTAGCAGTAGGAGCAGGCTTTTGGATGAGTAAAAGGGGGTTTTGGAGGGGAGGAGGGGAGGAGTCAGGGAAGAGTTTAGAAAGGTTTGTTTTAGTGGATCGGTATAGTAAAAGAGGTGTCAGATGATGCAAGGAGGGTAGAGTAGGAGAGAGTCTAGAAAGGGTTATTTTGGGGATCATAGTAGTGGTATGGGGTTTGGGATAAATGAGAGTGTGGATGTAGAGGCTATATTGATACATGTATAGGATGAGAGATAGGGTAATGCATTGGAAAGAGTAGTAGAAAGAAGTTTGAGATTAGTCAGAAAGTTGGGCTAGAAGATATATTGAGATAAGTATAGGCTGAGAACTAGGGTAGTGCCTTGGAAATGCTAAATTAGAAGAAAGTGATAAATATATAGATCCATAAGTACATTGAAAGTATATAGATACATAAAGGAGGTAAGTATATGTAGATTAAAGATATTGATAGAGGCACAGGATGAGAAATAGGGTAGTGCATTGGATATGCTTTTTCAGGAGAAAAGTAACAGAGACACAGATCCAAGTACATGGAAGGTACATAGATGCACAATGGAAGTAAGTACATGTAGACCAAAGATGATATTTATTTATTATTATTATTATTATTTTTTCTCTCAACAACATAATTATTCTACATGTTTATACAAAGCAATACACAAAGATAGGTACATGCCTATAGTGAAAACAAATGCTTATATACAGAGGGATATGCTGTAAATTTCTGTTTGCGTATGGTGCTTATGTGGGGAAGAGCCAAATCTTGAGTAGTTTTCTGAAGATAAGGTGGTGGTCGGTGGATCTTATGTTGGGGGGTAAAGAGTTCCATAGCTTGGCTGCTTGAACAGAGAAGGATGTGCCACCCATGGTTTTTTTCTTGTATCTTGGGATTTTGAGGCGAGATGCTCCTTTAGAGCGGAGGTTCCTCTGTTGAATGTGTTTGGTGATTTTATTCCTGATGAAGAGCGGTCCCATTCCATGTATTGCTTTGTGGGTGATACAAAGCAGCTTGAACGTGGATCTTCTGGCAACCGGTAACCAATGCAGGGCTTTCAAGGCAGGGGAGATGTGGTCTCGCGGTTTGATATGCAAGAGTAGTCTGGCAGCCGAGTTCTGAATCCGTTGTAGTCTTTTCATGGTTGTTAAAGGTGATCCGTGGTAGAGGCTATTGGCGTAATCGAGTTTGGACAGAACAAGGGAGATGGTAGCTTGGACCTTGTGCGGAAATCCTAAATGAGGGAAAATTCGTCGCAGCGTTTTTATAGTGACAATGCTTGATCTTGCTAGTTTGCCACTTGGGCATTCATCGACAGCTTGGAGTCCATGGTCATTCCGAGGTTTCTTACTTCCTTCGATACTTTAGGTGGTGATCCCAGTTCATTAGGCCATGCGGCAAGCGGGTTGTAATGTTTCCAATCGCAACATTTGAGTATTTCCGTTTTTGAAGTATTCAATTTGAGATGGCTCCAAGTCATCCACTGATCCACGGCTCTGAGACAGCTGAAAATTGGTGATTTTCCAATGTCTTTGGGGCATTCCAGTTGAAGGAGTATTTGCGTGTCATCTGCATAGTTATACACGTGAGGTGAAATTTATTGATCAGTACTGGTAATGACGTCATGTAGATGTTGAAAAGCATGGGCGAGATGATAGAACCTTGAGGGAATATAGTAAGATCCAGTACAGTGAGGCCAGGGCCACTGGGATTATGCGATTCTGGGGCTGCGATTTATTTCGCATAATTATGGATTTACTACGTAAGCCACCAACTTCTGCATAATGGGCATATTTTAACAAAAAAAAATATTTCCAACTCAAATGGATCAAAAGTTACTTAAAACATGGCTAGATGTGTTCCTGCGCAGTAGAAGTCCCTTTGCAAAAGTTATCTGGTCATATTTCAATTGCTAATTTCTGTATTTGGTTGTTAAACTGGTACTAATGAGGTGAAATCTGTGCGCATTATTACCATGTGTAAAACGTACAAAAGAATGAAGTGATACTATCAAAATATGTGCTGCATAATGCCTTCATAATTTGCCTTTTCTCGTCGCATAATTTAGTCAACCCCACTGCTTAATTTGGTGCTCCCCTGCCACATAATTCCAGTGGCCCTGAGTAAGATATGCAGTAAGTATCCAGCCTCCTCTCCTACTGTATAGCGCTATATAGTTGGAGTTGTGGCAACTGGGGTCAAAGCTAAACCTTTCTTTGTCCTGAACACGTCCGGAGCTCACAACAATTGCTTGCCCTACAACAGCACAGTGCGTCATAGTACTGCTGTATGAGCAGTGCATTGAGCCGGTGGTTTCTGGTGCTCGGCACCAGCACTTAATCGTCAATACCAGCACTTATAGCACGAACTCGGAGATGGAATTGGAGCGCTTTTCATGAGCAACAGTTAAGGACACATTCATTTTTTGTAGGCATGGGGAGAGAAAGTGATTTTCCCAGAATCACAGGATGTTGAGCCTACGCTGAAACTTAAACCTGGTTCCCCAGCTCCAAAGCCCTTGGCTCTGGCCGTTATGCCCCATCCTCTTCCCAATTGTAGGGTTTCATGACTATTAGTTAATTCTGCTATAGGTGGCGCTAATAGGAGCAATGGGCTTGTGCTAGGTGTCTCCTGACGAGAGCCCCAGCACTTATGTTTTCACAAATTAACCACTGTGTATGAGCCCTATATGAGCTATGGGAGTAGCTGATATAAATATGCATTTGTACAATTTGCACCTTCTGAAGAGAAAAATACCAACTACTTGTTCATGCTTTGATATTCTGAAAAAGCAGGAGCTGGTGCTTGAATAACATGTTAATGGGTTAATGGGCTTAACCGACATGTTGCTAGCACTAAACATAGAGTGGGCTTTGGACCTGCCCCTTTCAATCATTGGCTTTTATCTACTAGCTTATTTCAGCCATTGGATGTGGACTTTGCCAATCACATCTAGGCTGAACTCAGTGAAGAATTCATCTCTGAGATAGTACTATTCTTTTTTTGAGTTTCTGCTTTCACTCCAGTGGTTGCACTGAAGTGCACGTGGGACTCGTTTACAAGTAAAACTCCTGTCTTCTCTTTCTGGCTCCCAGCTGTGTGTCTCGCACTAATGAGCTTATGGTATACGTGTTAGCACATTAAACCTATACACATTGGCTTTGCCAATGCTTAAGTCTGAGTTATGACAGCACAACTGTCAATCAGACCTATGGCAAACCATATACATAAGCAGCCGCGGTCCGTGCACGTAACACCGGTGGGGTGGTGGGGCCGGGTAAGGGGGGATTTTGAGGGACGATGCTGAGGGAAAATGAAATAAATAAATAATTTTCCCTCTGCATCGTCCCTCCAAATCCCCCCTTACCCGGCCCCACCGCTGTTACCTGCACGGACCGCGGCTGTACATAAGTGGGCTTTGGGTTCACCCCCTAAAGCTGCCAAGGTTCCCAGGTCCATGCATGATTTGCTGCTCCAGTACAGTTTTTTTCCTTTGAATTCTGGGACTTGTAGTCCTGCTTTATAATAGAATAAACATGACTACAAGTCCTAAAGTTGTAAGAAAAAACCTGAACTTAAGCAACACATCACGTCTGAACCTGGGAAACTTGGCAGGGCTGCACCCCCTTCAACCATTGATGCTGTTTGATCAGCCTATTTCACCAAGGGCCGATTGGCAGATTCTTGCCAACTTGCTCACTCTCTCGTCATCGGCACTTTCCTAAAAAGGAATGAAAACCAACACCCAGAACATGTGTGGAAAAAATTGTATATATATGTGACCTAAAAACTACTTACTGTGTATGGTACACAGTTAAACACATGTGCTCCCTATAGATCCCCATCAAGGGAGGAGAGCTTTTTCCTCATAAGCACTACAAAGATTAAAAATGAGTTACATAAATGCACACTTCATTTGTCCTTAATTTGTAGTGCACGCACTCATAATAAAAACCATACCACGTTTAGTCCATTTTAAGCTGAACGGCCGACATGTTTCATTGCCACTTCAGTTTTTGGCAAATTCATCTGGGAATGGGGACCAAATTCCACCTTTAAAATGCACCAGACCATGTGGCTACCAGGTGGACACATGCAGGCTACATGCAGCAGCATAGGGAGAAGTTTACACTCAGTCGCCGCCGTGCTCGGCGTCTTCCACGTCTGAGTCACCAGGATGTTGAGTGGAGGGTGCCCTTGATGCCTGTTTTTTCCTCTAAGGCTCCTTCTTTATGAATAAAAACTTCAAAATACCAGCCAAGTGGTAACCATAGGTGTTTTTCTCTACTTTTACTGACTTAAGAGGTTGAGCTGAAATATTCATTACTCCTTCTAGGCTAGTCTTAATGCAGCATAAAGACTGGTTGATAATTAGAGGCACAATTATTCCTTGGAAGCATTATTAGTGTGTAATTGGCTTAGTGGACTAATGTGCCCATTGGAGGGGCCTGTGTTTGACATCATGGTCACAGGTTCAAATCCCGCTCAGTCCACCCAGCCTCTCACTTTTCTGAGTTCGATAAAATGAGTACCGTTGAGTAACAATAAACATCTGTTATTCAGCGCCAAGATACCCTTCTGGGAATGGGCGCCTTACAACTACACATGGTATGTTATGTAATAGTGGATGACCAACGTTGACGGGTTGTATCAAAGTTGCCTTCTCCCAAAACATTCCAAATGTGATTAATGACTTGTCAAAGGAAAGACGTTCTCGAATAGACTAGCGCGAATAACATAAAAGCATTACAGCAATATTTTGGCTTTTTCCATCTGGAAACTTTCTCAGTCCCAGTGCAAACTAATGAGAAAATTAGTGTCTCATGATGTGTTTTATAAATATGCTTCTTAGCTGTTCTCAAATGTTGGTTGTGTGCACATCCTTACAGCTTCTCTGTTTCTTACAATATGAAATTCAAAAGATCAAACATTACATTTTGTAAGGATTTAGGGCCAGCTGCATCAAAGTTTTTTTTCCATTCTGTCTCTGTGGGAAATGGGCCACTGTTTATTACCTTTGTGTATGAATCATATGTACATTGGAAGCAGGGCTGAAAATATAATTTGGGTGACTGATTACACTCTACCATTTCAGTGCAAAGTTACAATTAATAAAATAGTCCTTCTGGTAGGCTAGTGGTTTCCTTGCTCTATTTCCTTCTTTGTTATGTTCACTTTGACTTGCTCGTTTGTTACCCTCTCTGTTAGTCTGCAGAGAATTGTGTACTATCGAAGCCACCTGGACCTAGATGCCACACGGTGTTCAAATTGAACTTGTGTATTTAATAATTGTCATGAGCAGCCAAAAGCTGCAGGAACCAATTATCATTTCTATCAGAGTAACTGTAAGTCTTTCAGAAGGCTCGATTTGGTGCTGAGGGCACATGGAAAGTAGTGCAGTAGTAGTACTTTATTGTATAGATTTTAAATCAAATCAATCACAATACAAATAACAATTACATTTCTGGTGAGAGAACAGTAATAAAATATTAAATATACCAAGAATAAAATCAATATATATTAATGTTTCACAATAGATAAATATTTGAATTCAAAGTTAAGAATTTGATTAAACATTAGATGAATCCTTTAGTTTTCTGATGTTGGCAGTTCTAAATGAGGGTTCGAATGATCTAAAAGTGTAGGACATAGACAAATAATGTGTGGAAAAGTCTTGTCCTTCTTGTTACATAGACCACATACTCTCTAAACTGGAATATAAGGTAGCCTCAAATCTGAGCCTGGGTTAATGGCATGATCTTTTTCTCTTGTGTTGTGAGCTTTCGCTATAGACACCAGAACATATAGCGACTTTATGAATTCCCAAAACGAATTACCCTCAGGACCTCTCTCTCTCTCTCTCTCTCTCTCAGTCTCTCTCTCTCTCACCTTACCACTGTTTCCCCAGTGGAAATGGTACATACGACTTGGATGATCTTCATATCTTTTCGTCATTCCTAGCCCAGTGTAACTTTCATTTTCTAGCTCCTCCACCAGCATTTACAACTGATCAAGCCAAAGTCTTGTTTATTCTAATGTATTTATAATGAGACGCATTGGCCTGGGCTACTCCTCTGATGCTCCATCAAAATTCCTGTTTACTGAACTACAGCTTGCCCCTGAAAGATTTCAAAGTTATCTTTAGCAAGAAACAAGAAGGAACAACCAAAGTGGGATGCCCATGTGGGGTTATTAATGATCAAACAGGGCTCACAAGATTTGGTTTCATATATGAGTTTGGTTAAACAATTGTTGGCTGAGGTCGTCTAGACGAACGAGGCAGTGGCTTCTGCCTTTTACCATGGCCTCCGAGAAGAAACTAAAGAGCCCTTGGCTCTGGTGCTAAATCAACCCGAATCCCTGAATGACTTGATTGACTTAGTATGATAGATCGAATCACAAAAGGCATTGTTTGGAAACATGAGACGTGCCTCAATTTGATCAAGCGAATTCCAAAGAGTCTAGTCCCTTGTCTCCTCCTGAGATGTCTGGGGAGGAACCCATGCAAACTTGTAATATGAGAAAACCTCTGATTTCTGATGAGAGGCAGCAAAGAAGACACAAATTATTGTGTCTATGTTATGGGGGAGCAGGATACCTTTTATATAACTGCCCAAAGAAGCTGGGAAACTTTTGGGCTCAACCTTTGATAGCACACCCTGGTCGAGACCTAGCATAGATAAGGGGTTTCCTTCTTCGAAGACTCATTATTATATAGCACTAGAATTAACAACTGTATCAGGCCCTTAAAAAGTGTGGGCCCTACTTGATTGTGGAGCCTCTAGGTGCTTCACGAATATTGCATTTCAACAAGCTAAGACAGCTCCTCTGTCCTCATGCACCAATCCAGATTAATTTGCCACTCTCGCGGTGTGGTTGCAATGGGACTCTCCCATTTCTGAACAACTTTCCTGGCAGTGCTACTGCCAGGGCCCAATTGCAGAAGAGAAGCATGTATCTTTCTAATGTCTGCTCCCCACAGATGCCCAGGGTAATCAGTTGAGTTTTCCCTTTATTCATGGAAGCAAACTGGATGCAAAAACATAATCCTCAGATCAACTAGGCTACAGTCAGCATTAATTTCACAGACCTATTTTGTGAAAGTCACTGTTGCCCGAAGAAGGGTCTACTCAAAGAAAAACCTTTGTCATGCTTGACAGTGAAGGAGCACGATTTTTTTAATATAAAATCTGTTCGATGAATTTCCTCAAATGCATGTATTTTAATAACATACGCAAAACTACTAATATGACACGAGAGTGTATA
This sequence comes from Calotriton arnoldi, assembly GCA_963921515.1. Lineage (NCBI taxonomy): Eukaryota > Metazoa > Chordata > Amphibia > Caudata > Salamandridae > Calotriton > Calotriton arnoldi. The sequence continues at coordinate 121,856 of CAWUFW010004369.1, read as the reverse complement.
ACATGAGAAAATGTGCACAACGCACAATAGTTGACTTTTCTTAGCTAAAATAATGTGAATATCGCTAACTGAGTGTTATTCTGTCTTCCTAACTGCAGAAAATAAACAACAAAGATTCTGTCTCTTATTCTTCGTGAAAGTAGTGTAGGTTTTTAGAAATAATTCTCTCTTTTGCTAAAATAAATGTAGGCCTCAGCAAATGTTTGATAGGGGATGTGCTGCTGTGCTCCTGTGCTTTCTGCCCTTGACGAAAAAAGTAACTAATACTTCCTCAGAATGAAGAAAACTGTATAGTTCTTTCCTGTCTAGGCAAGGATTTGTATGTATTTATTATACAAATGTATCTAGGTTCTTCCTTCTTCCTCTCTTGGAAGTTGTACAATTTTATTCAAAGAGTGTTTAGAAATATTGCTTAGGTCATTGTCAGAAGACAGCCACACCATCGTGTTTAGCCAATGAAAATGTTTGTAGAGAGTAGAGAAAGTAACATTTTAGCTAAGGAAAGGAAGTAGCGTACTATAGAGATTCCTGTGGGAAAATGCTCCTCGGCTTGTTCACAAGATTCGTGACCTGACCTGCATTCGTGGTATGCCACATGCCGTGCTCATTCCTGATTCTCTGGCTGGCAGATCCAACAGCTCCTAAGTGACCTTTCCTATAGACTTTGCACATCATCGGCTGATGGTGCTGCCCCTGCTATACTCTAACTGCCGTGGAGTTAGCATTTCGAACGAATTGCACGCTGTGCATTAGTATTTCATCTTGTAAGTGAGCTATTGTTTCACTGATGCTTTCCTCTCCCTCTCACTCCTCTATACCTGATATTCTGATGTTTATTGGAAGATGCGTGATGATTATTGTGAAATCTATTCTGTATTCAATGAACCAATTTATGACATTCTAGATTTATCGTGTTTGTGATTGACCATTCATATTATGAAATAACAATGAAAACTAACAGAAAAGTAATAGAGTCTGTCTTTATTTCAGAGTTATTGAGTTATTTGGATATGTTTATAATGACAAATGTTTAGCGTATTTCTTCATTGTAGGTCCTCATGGAGAAATAGCATTCCGTCTTTTATTGTTTAGTCCCTTTTAGCTCTACCAAAGATTCATCGGAGGACCTTCGATATTGCTAAATATGAGACAATGATTTATGGGCCTGTCATTAGAGTTACGCTTCTGATTATGGTATAGTGGTTGGTGTGGATAGATAGCTAATAGAAAAAATCCCCAACGCTTCCGCTGCATCAGTTTTTGGTAGTTGCATTGGATGGTTAGTTTAGATTAAAATACTAGGTAATAAAGAGCCGGAGTTTAGAGACAGGACAGATTTAAACAGTCTATGATATATGTGAGTTCGTACCATTATGTACGTTGAGGTTTGTTGAATCTCAATGGAATTGGTGGGTCCGTTGTTGGCCTGAGATCCCGGGATAAGCTTAAGGGCTGTCTTAGTGTGGCATACACTAAGCTTTATGTGCGTTGTCCGCTAGTAATGCAGTACTAGGCGGTCGTCGAACTGAAAGTTACTGCACAGGTAACTTTGTTGAATGAAGTAGTGGAAGTTTATTTGGGTCACTTCGGAAAACGCAGCTGGGGAAGTCCCGAGAATTTTTCACTTGTAAGAGAGCAAATTGCGCTAGTTGAGATTGTGCTGGAGTGTAGAGATTTCTTAGAGTACATGAAAATACTTTCGTATTTCTTTTAGTGGAGCAGACAAGCTGTGCTTATGTAGTTCGTAACTGTTCGTTAAAGACTTCAAAAGACATTGACGCTGATTTTGTAAAGGGAGGGTCAGTAGAAGGAGTGATACTGACATAATGAAGAGCCGCGCTGGTATTGGTCAGTGGTGAGTATACGTCACCAAAAGTGCCGCGCTGCTATAGGTTAGTTAGTGTGAGTCGCGCTGAGAGTGGACAGCGTAAAATAACTTTGATTGGAAGCAAAGAAACATAACACAGAAGGGAGATTGTAGATTTATTTACTAATACGAATTTACAGAATTAAAAAGAAAATCATGAAGATAATTAAATTGTTGAAAACATTGTTTAGCAAAGATCAGCCAAAAGCGATTAGAGAAGGTGTTTCTCTAGCTCCCGAAGGTACGTCTGCATCATTTATGGCAATAGAAAGGGGATACCCTACTTGTACTTGGTTGGAAAATTGGATGAAATATACAGAACAGGATGGTAATTTGGCATTTCCAGAAAATGGTACTTTTAATACCAGGATTTTAGAGAATTTGAGATTCCGAATGAATAGTTTGAGACCAAACCCAAGACCAATGCAGAATGAGGCTTTGGAAGACTGGGAATACGAAGCATACAAGAGAGAAAGGTACAGACACCAAAATAAATACAAGAATACAGTGAGTAGGTATTCTGAAGCAAAATGGGATGCTGGTAAGAAAATGTGGAGAAGAGATGTTGCTGAAGGTACTAAAATGTTTCCAGTTAGAGAAGTTGAAACGAGTGAAGGGGGAAAATCCAAAGAGAAAAAGAATAATACAGAACCACAGGAGAAAAATACAGACTTAGTGGATATAGATGAGATTGATGAGGATTTTCTGAATGAATTATTGATGAACAGACCTCCACCATATCAAGAGGAACAGATAAATACAAATACGAGAGGGGCGTGGCCAAGATGGCGGCGGAGTGACTGCGTTTCACCAGAGCTCCGCTCGCCAAGGCGTATTTCTGCATCCATACGGCTTCCCGAGACCCTGAATCCGGCTGAAAAGGGGCGGAAAGCGACGCTGGGGAACTGAGGCGTCCCTGTGCTTCTTTGCGACCCGGCACCGTGTGAGCTGCAGCGGGGGTCGGGAGAGCCGGGCCAACCGAGACGCCGGAGATCGTAGGGCCCGGTAGGCCCCGCGGAGCACAAGGCCCTGCTGGTGACTGCTGGAGAGAGCGGGACACGGGGAGGATTGGTCGTGGCCCCCCGGTGAGTGCGGCTACCGGCCAAGAAGCACGGAGGTGCCCTGGATGAGACCGGGCAGGTGCCGCGTAGGAGGAGGGGTGTGAGGCCCCAGGAGAACCCGAAGGAGAGTGGCGCCGGGCCCAGCCCTGAGGCACTGAGGGAAGTGCGGCCCGCCAGGAGAGCTTCCATACTGCCTCCATACTAGAAGCTGAGGCCTGAGAACCAAGCTGTGGGCGGCGGCCTCGGCATACTCTGTGGGGCCTCTGGATTGCGGAGCCGGAGCTTGGGAATGAACAGGTAGGCCGCACCCCAGCGACCGCACAGCAGCAGGAAGAGTGGGGGGCCCCGGGAGCATCGCTAACTGAGACACTGATAGAGGGCCCCAGCCCCAGTGACGCTGTAAACCCAGAGTGGAAGTGGAAGAGCGCAGGCCGGGGGCCTAGAGGATTCCTGGCACCTCGTGGGAGTTATTGGGGCCTATCTGGAACAGGACGGGATCGCTGAGGAAAGTCGAGTGCTCTGCGCTGCAGAAGATCGAGGACATTAAGGGCCAGACCGCTGCGCTAACGGGAAGGCCTGCAGCATTAGAGGGACACCTGACTGAGCAGCGCTGGGAGCACCGCCACCTTTGACCCCCCCAAGGCCAAAGCCTACCATATGCCGGATTGGGCTGGACTTTGAGGTGGGAGTGAAGTCCTCGGCACGGCGTGGAGGTGCAGTTGGGATACCCCGGGGCAAGCCCTCACAGCCGGGATTGGCTTTCAGCTGCAGCGCCCCACGTCCAGAACTCATAAGAAGCTGCGCCTTGCGCCCCTCTGACAAGCATGCGTGAGACGCACCGGGGTAAACTTGATTTGGGACTGCCATCCATGCCTCCCTGGAGGCCCACCCATATACTGAAAGCGACACACGTGCTCTAGGAGCGCTTGGTCCCCCCCAGGCAGAGATGACCTCACACAGGACCAAAAAAGACGCCTCCATAAAAGATCTCCTCCAAAACCAACTTCTAAGAAGAATGAGAGCCAGATCCTGGACCAGCCAATAACCCATATCCAGGAGAAGGACATGGACTCCCCTGGGGAGCACTTGGAGGAGCCGGTCACCCGCGGATTCCTAGAACAATTATTCGGGACACTGAGAGAAGATATCGCAGGCTTGCGGCAGGATGTCACCTCCGACATCAAACAAATCAGAACCGAGATACAGGAGTTGGGGGACCTTGTTGACACGCTTGAGCAGAATGGCGACCGCAGGGAGGAGGACCTCACCGAACAAACTCAAGAACTCCTGGAACTTAGAGACCGTAACGATGATCTTGAAAATTGTTCTCGGAGGTCTAACATCTGCATCAAGGGCGTCCCTCAACAGGCAGATGGAGGAAAACTGGAAGTGTGGGTGATTAGGTTCTTTTGGCATGCCGCTCCAGAGCTCGGCGACAAGGAAATAGTTCTGGATCGCACCCAACGCGCAGGGTGACCGGTCAATAATCCTGGGCAACAACAAGATATTCTCACTTGCCTTCACTCTTACCAGCAGAAAGAGATTATAATAAGCGCAACACGCGATAAGGCCACTATCGCTTTTGAGGGGCTGCAGGTGGGAGTCGATCAGGATCTTTCTCTGCTAACCCTACAACGACGGAAAGCCCTGAAGCCTGCCACGATTTTCCTGCGCGACAAGGGAATTCGATACCGCTGGGGCCACCCATTCAGACTTTCCTTTGTCTGGGACAAGGAACTACGCTCAGTAAGATCTCTCAGAGAAGCGCAGGAGGTTCTGGGTCTTGACCTCGAAGAAGAAGTTGCCAATGGATCACAGAAAGATGGAGCAACATCACGGAGGCGATGAAGCCGCCTCGGAGACGCGGAGGCAGGGGACAGAAACCTACAAAACCCATGGAGCTAGAAAGTCAAAAAGAGAGAGAAGCTCTCTTGCGTCAGCTACAAAGCCAGGATGAGCCTACAGAATCTTCAAATGTCTGACCCAGTGGCAGCAGTTGATTCCGCCTCGTGGTCATGGTAAAGGAGTAGCAGAGTCCCGGGACGAGTACACCCGGCCTTGGTGAGCGGGCCCAAACCCTCTCAAAGAGATGTCCGACGATCGACCACATGGACCCAAGCACGTCAGTGCGAACCTCGCCATGTTGCAGGCGACCTCTAGCTCTCTCTATCCTCTTTGTTTGTTTCTTTCTCTACCCTTCTTTCCCCTCTGGTCTTTCCTATGGATGTCTGGGATTTCTTCTCTTACGGGTATGGAAGGGGTCCCACTGGGAAACCCTCGGGCGCCTTGGAGCGCGGGAGGGGGGATACTCGATCACAAGGCACACGGCGGCGTGAACATGGGCGATACCCCACTCTCAAACAATACACACAACACACACCAAAATGGCGTTGGTGGACACTTTGTATAGATCCAGTCCAGGGGCTAGATGAGGATTCTTGGGACCGCTCTACTTACTCGTGGCTGGGGTTGGGGGCAGAGGAGATGCGGCTACACATGAATGAACAGACATGGGCGGGGCGACCCGGCAGCGGGGATGGTTGGACAGGCATGCCCATACACCTCTAGTGGGTTCCCACGTTTGCTCCACTGTATTTTCTCCTTACCCATATGACAACACTTAGGGTCCTACTTATAAGTCTTAATGTCCGTGGCCTAAACACACTGGTTAAGCGACGCGCGCCCCTCACGATGCTCAGGGACACCAAGTGTGATATCTGCTTACTGCAGGAGACGCACTTGCTGCGTGCAGATTGGAAGCGCCTGCGCTCTAAATGGTTCGACAGACAGTATTTTTCCTCAACAACTAAGAAATCGACGGAGGTGGCCATCTTGATAGCTACTCATTTTCCCGGAGTGGTACAGGGTGTATACACGGAAATACCTGGTAGACTTTTGGCACTACAAATATTAATGGGGGCTGTCACATACACAGTCGCGTCAGTATACAGCCCGAATGAGCACCAAGAAAGTTTCCTTGTCACCACACTGAGCACCATCCTTGAATCCCCAGACGAGGACCTAATTCTAGGGGGTGACTTCAATATCGTCCCAGACCCCCAACTAGATAGATACGGGGAGCGGACAGGACACTCTGGCTCCCTCTCGACCCCATGCTACAGAGGCTGGACGAGGTAGGGCTGACAGACGCTTGGAGACATCGATATCCTACAGCTCGGAACTACACATTCTACTCGGCGGCTCACCACACTTACGCCAGAATAGATCTATTCTGGACGTCTCCCAGGGTCACCACCCACACGCAAGACGTTAGTATAGGCACAGCTGCTCTCTCAGATCACTCACCGGTCTCTCTCTAGTTAAACCTGCCAGGAGGGACTCCAGGTCGGAAGGCTTGGTGCCTAAATCATACTCTACTCACATACGAACCCACGGTGGTCAAGATATGGGCAGCCATAAAGGCTTACTTGGCGCTGAACGATGATGGAACTGTTCCAGTTCCCATGGTTTGGGATGCACTAAAAGCGGTCATCAGGGGCCACTTTATGGCAATCGCCTCGGGGCTGAATAGGGAAAGGAGAGATAAGCGAGCACAACTGGAGGCAAGCGTAAGAGTATTAGAAGGGGTCCATCGTCGCACGGGAATGACTCAGGCCCGTAGACAACTATACGCCGCCCATAAGCAACTTAAAGCCTTAGATTATGACAGAGCAGAATATGCCCTACTGCGCACAAAGCAACGCTATTATGAAGGGGGAAACAAGGCAGGTAGGCTTTTGGCCCACCTCTTGAGATCCCAGGCAAATTCACGCCGTATCACTGGGATACGGAATTCCCAGGGAGTGGTCCTCTCGGCTGATACTGACATTGCTGCAGAGTTTGAAGCGTTCTATACAGAACTTTATTCGGCTGAACAACTGAGCACGCCGGCTGCCACAGCGTACGTCGAGTCAGCACCAGTGACTTCTCTCTCTACATTAGGTGCGGAAGCTCTGGAGGCGGATGTCCGTCCGGAGGAAGTCTTACAAGCAATACAGGGTCTTGCCTCAGGGAAGGCCCTGGGCGAGGATGGATTCTCAATGGACTTTTATAAGGTCTTCGCTTCGGATTTCATCCCACAATGGCCATGGCCGAAGTTGTGGTATTGCTTAAACCAGGCAAGGATCCCCACGAATGCGCGTCCTACCGCCCCATCTCCTTACTAAATGTGGACCTAAAGATTTTTACTAGTATACTGGCTGGTTGCCTTGCACCTCATATGCAGGACCTGGTAGACCCGGGCCAGTCCGGTTTTATACCTGAACGTAATTGTAGCGACGGCACTAGACGGCTGTGCCACCTATTGGATAAAACCCAACGTCTTCAACACCCTACGGTCTTCCTGTCGGTCGATGCTGAGAAGGCTTTTGACCGGGTACACTGGCCCTATTTACGTCAGGTCTTACAGAGATTTTGGGTGGGCGAGCGCTTTTTACACTGGGTAAACTGTATCTATAGCAACCCGAAAGCCCGTATCAGGGTGAATGGGATCGTGTCCCGACTGGTGACAATTGCGAGAGGAACGCGCCAAGGGTGCCCTCTGTCTCCCTTACTTTTTGCTCTTTACATGGAGCCATTTGCAGAACGAGTCCGACACTGCCCCACAGTTACCGGGATTAGAATGGGGGATGAAGAACATAAAAGTTCTCTACACGCAGACGACGTAGTAGTTTTCCTTACGCGACCATTGCTATCTCTGCCTCCCCTGCTGGAGGAGATGGAGGCGTTCGGCAAAGTATCGGGTTTTAAAGTTAATATGCAGAAGACTCTTGCCCTCAGCATCACTTTACCTGCGGCCGATCAGCAGCAGCTGTCCTCTCTCTTCCCATTCGCCTGGACTCATAAGGGGGTATCCTACCTGGGGCTGCAGATCTTTCCCACAATTGAGAAAACGTCTCAAGTAAACTACACGTCCCTTTTAGAAGGGACACGGTGAGAGATCCTTAACTGGAAGAAGCACAGAATGTCATGTTTGGGCAGGTTAGCTACCGTCAAAATGACCCTTTTGCCCCGCATTCTATATGTGCTGCAAACACTTCCATTGATCCCCCCACCTCGCTTGCTGGCTCAGATGCAACGACTATTGGAATGTTTTATTTGGGAGGGGAAGAAGGCGCACATGGCAAAACGCCTGACATACTTCAGCCAAGCAGACGGTGGTCTCGGAGTCCCTAATTTTGAAAAATATTTTCAGGCAGCGCAACTGCGCTATATGACGAAATGGTATAAACTTGAGTCTGAAAAGCATTGGTGTTTTCTAGACCGAGGGATTGCAGGCATGCACTTATGGAAAGTGCCATGGCTCCCTAAGAAATGCCGTCCAGTCGGGGTATATATCTCGCCAGTGCTGCGGGCGACCATGGGAGCTTGGGACAGGGTACAAGAGGCTTGCAGCCTCGCTACACAGGTGTCACCCTTGACGCCCTTTATAGAAAACCCGGACTTCCCCCCAGCGTTGGAAGGGAGCAGCTACCTTAAGTGTCAGGAAGCCAACTGTAAAAGAATAGGGGACCTCTGACGAAAACGGGACTATGGATTTCCCCCAACTGGTTTCAGGCTTCGTTCTCCCTAAGGAGGCATACTGGCAATAGCTAGCACTACGACATTGGGTTACCCAACCACACATAAAACCCCATGCGGGACGCCCCTTCACCAAATTGGAATTATGGTTTATAACCCGCACATCAGACAAACACCTGCTATCGGACATATATGCATTCCTGAATAAACCCAAAGGGAGCGACAAGTCACCAGCGCAGCGCAGATGGGAATCAGAGATTGAGTATGATTTCTCCCCCAGGGAATGGCAGGACATATTCCACAGGGCGAGGGCCTCTTCTTGCTGCACAGCTGGAAAGGAAATGTTTTTAAAAATTGCACACTACTGGTATTCTACTCCAGCCAGAACTGCGCGCTGGAAGCCTGGGGGGACTGACCAGTGCTGGCGCAATTGTGGGCAACAGGGCACACTTACGCACATTCTTTGGCAATGCCTGAAAATACAGGCATATTGGGACACAATCCTAAACGACATTGATAGCAGACATCAAACAGAAATCCCACGGCTCCCTAGCTTCACCCTATTAGGCCTCCCTAACCCCATTACCTACCCTCTTAAGTCTGACCGAGGAAAAGCAATCACCCTCGCATTAGGCGCCGCCAAGCAGACACTACTAGCACGCTGGGGTACAACTGAAATCCCAACTAAGACTGACTGGCTACACAAGATTTGGGAACTGGTAGTCATGGAGAAGATCACAGCAGGCCTCTCTCACACTTTACCCCGATTCGGGAAAATGTGGGGCTCTACCATCGCCTTTCTATCCACAGAGTTCATGTAACTCACGTGCCCGCGATACCTTCGAGTCCTTCGACTCTCTAATACAAACACGCCACCCGAGGCTCAGCACTAGGCAACACAGATCTCTAACACAGGAGTTCTCCCAACGCTTCGGCATACAGAACACGCCCAGACATCCCAACTACCCCTCTTCCTCTTTTTCTCTTTCCTACCTTTGTTTCCTCTCACCTCTTTCTGGATATGCCTCCCCACCGGCCGGTGGATGTAGGTGGAAGTCAATGTAATTGCATATATCCATATAAAATCAATAAAAAATGATTTAAACCATACATACAAATACGAGTGCAAGTGCTTCAAGCATTTTACCAAGTGCTCCTTTAATTCAGCTTGAAGAACAAATAAACAGATCGCCTGAAGTTGTGAGTCAGATTCAAAATGTAAATAGAGGAGAAGTAGTAAGGATGAAACCGATAACGAATCCAGATGTTTTGTCAGTTCCAGTGACAATTGGTCCCATAGTTCCAATATATAGTGAGCAAGGACTTACTCGAGTACATGCTTTAACAGTTCCAGGAAAGAGTAATGAACATTTTCACATAGACAATAAAGAGGTAGTAAGAATGAATGTTAATAGTGGTACAAATGTAAATATAGCTGCAGAACAAGTGGAACAACTGATTGATGTTTCAGAGAAGAATGAGACACCAAAATGAATTATACATCTTGATCCTGAGAGATTGATGCAAGTAGAAAGGAGAATGAATACCCAGACACCTAATAGGTCAATGAGTGATACGAGTGAGAATATACAGAGATCACTGGGTCCATCACCAGAAGAATTAGATGATTGGATTAGAGAGATAGCTCCTGGATGTAGTTGTCAAAATAATAACGCATACATAGATGTGAATAAATTAAAAGGAGATTTGGAGGAGATGATTGCAGGTACAATTAGTCCAGAAAGATTGAGTAAATATCAAGAAGATGAGTTGTTATTCTTGTGTAAGAATATTACGAGAAAAGCGAGAAGCTTGCATGAGACGTTTGCTGAAGTTGCACAGATGTATGGAGTTGACATTGAGAAGTCTAAAGCTTTACAAAAGACATATGATTTCACAGATGAGGATTTAGAAAACCTGAATATAGACGATTACAGATTAAAGAGTTGATCTCCACATTAAGACATTGGGGAGAGTTAGATAGATGGAAAGGAAGATGGGCAAAAAAGAAGGATGAAGCGAGTGTGTCAACAAAAGCTGCTTTGCCATTGTACCCTGTAAAAGAAGCAGAAAAAGAATCAGTCCCAGAGGATGTAGTTACAGCATACCCAGTGAGAGGGGTACCAGGGGGTGGTTTTGTGCACGTTCCTTGGTCAAGACAGGACATATTGTCATTTACGAATTATTTTCCCAGATTGAGAGAAAAACCTGTTGAGTGGTACAGGCAAGTGGAAAGATTCGTTAAGGTTTCAAAGGATTTGTGGATTGATTTGGAAGGTCTTTTTGATATTGTAGTTCCAGCGGATTTGTGGATCAAGTGTAAAATTGCTGTAGATTGGCCGAAAAAGAGTATCCAAGAGATCCAAAAACAGGAGCACCTTCGGAAGAGGTCATGAAAAAATATAATCAGGTCATTACGTACTTGAAAGGGAAAATTTCTCCAAAAGAAACTGATTGGGTGAAAATAGACAGAACTACTCAAGAATTAAAATAATCAGTGCTTGCATATTATGAGACGCTTCTTAAAGTATTTAAACAGTACAGTGGTATAGAAAATATCACAGAGAAAGATATGGGACACTTTGTGTATAGGTTTGTGTATGGATTGAGACCAGAAATTCAGCAGCATTTGATTTGTTGGCAGAGTAAATCAGTTGACAGAATACTTCGTTATGCAAAGTATTGTGGAGATGACTTAGAAATGAGACACAAGAAATTGAAAGAGAAATTAATGTTGGCTCAGATGAAAGCAGCAAAGAAAGGAGGGTATTTGAGTGTTGACTCGCCGGATCATTTTCAGAATACTGGTCAGACTACTACTAGAATGAAAGGTGTAGTTTCAGAAGGCAATACTGTGACGCAAATGATCCCAATGGGTCAAGGAAGAGGTAGAGGTAATTTCAGAGATAAAGAAGAATTGAAAAAGAGGTTTCCTTGTTATAATTGCGGAAAATTTGGACATTGGCGACGCGAGTGTAAGAGTTTATTAAATGATTCACGTCAGGAGGAAATAGTGACCAAATGCAAATACAGAATCAAAATTATCAGGTGAAGAATCAGGATTAACAAGTGCAGACGAATCAGACTCAGATGAATAGAGCACAAATGAATCAGATGCATAATCAAAGTCCACAAATGCAGGTAACAAACAGAGGAAAGGGTTTACAAATACCACAAGCTCTATGCCAAATCAGAATGTGAATGGTCAGGTGCAGGGATACAATGTGAATGTGGGTTCTCATAATAATGGTCAAATGAATGCGAATGTGCAGGTGGCTTCACAATATTTGATGACAGAAGAGAACGATTCAGATACATCACAATGACGGTGCCTGAGGGCGGAGGAAGAATGCGTTCTTGGCGCATCTCTAGGAGTAGATCAGTCAGGTCCCTATGTGGATGGCGAGGTGGATGGTAATGCCATTACATTCCTCGTAGATACTGGTGCTACCCGTTCCAATGTGAGAACTGGGGAAATCCCAATCCTGCCCCTCTCGGGAGAAAGTATCCAAGTTGTAGGAGTCTCAAATAAATTAATCAAAACGCCATTAACAAGACCAATGAAAGTTCAAATTGGCAATTTTCAAGAATGACACAAATTTGTTGTGTGTGACACAAGTCCAGTTAATTTGCTAGGAAGGGACTTGTTGTGTAAGATGAACTGTTCAATTTATTGTACCCCAGATGGAATAGCATTTCATACGAAAGATGAGGATGTGATTTTTAAGATGTCAAGGCAAGGAACAGAAGTGAATGAATTGTATCCAATGCTTACAGCGAATGATTTACCTGTTGAATTGAGAGAGACGGTGTTGTCTGATGTGTGGGATTTTACAGGGAAAGAAATTGGACTAATGAAAGGAGTTGCACCGATTCAGATAACAGTAAAACCAAATGCAGAATTTCCAAGAACACGTCAGTATAAAATGAGTCCTGAAACGATTGCAGGAGTGACACCTGTGATTGATATGTTGGTTGAACAAGGAATACTAAAAGAAATCCTTGGAAGCTCATGCAATTCACCTATAATGGGAATTCACAAACCGAATGGGAAATATAGGATTGTACAGGACCTGAGAAAGGTGAACCAAATTGTTGTACCTTGTTGTCCAATTATACCAAACCCAGCTGTGATCCTATATCAAATCCCATGTGATGCAGAGTGGTTTACAGTAATTGATCTGTGTCAAGCATTTTATTCGATACCCTTACATCCGGATAGTCAATATTTATTTGCATTCCGGTTCGGAAACCGTGTTTTGGCATGGTGCCGAGTTCCTCAAGGGTACACAGAAAGCCCCTCAATCTTCAATCAGATATTGAAGAAATGTCTGGAGTCATTGGTAATGCCTAAAGACTCAGTTCTCGTCCAATATATCGATGACCTTTTGCTGGCATCGAAAACGAGTGTGACAGATACAATTGCTCTGCTGAACCATTTTTCAGTAGGTGGACATAAAGTGTCACCAGCAAAATTACAATTCTGTAAGAAAGAAGTTCTTTATTTAGGTCATGTAATTGAAAAAGGAATTCAGAAGGTCTCTCAGGATCGGATCAATGCTATTATGCGAATGAATCCGCCAAAAACACAGAAAGAAGTTTGAATGTTTTTGGGAATGGTCGGATATTGTAGGCAGTGAATTATGAATTTCTCACTGATTGCCAAGCCTTTACAAAGATTGACACACAAAGATGTAACAGATCCAATGCATCATGATGTCGAAAGCATGAAAACATTCCTGGAGTTGCGAGACAGTTTATGTTGAGCACCATCATTAGGAATGCTAGATTTTGACAAAGAGTTTGAATTGTTCTGTAATGAACGTGATGGTTGCGCACTGTCAGTCCTAACACAAACTCACGGAACAGCACGAAGGCCAGTGGCATATTGTTCTGCCACGTTGGATCCAGTGGCTGCAGCATTACCAGGATGTCTAAAAGCAGTTGCTGCTACTTGTGTGAGTTTTGAACAGAGTGAGTCGATTGTAATGGGACATACTTTGAAAGTATATGTGCCACATTCAGTTGAGATTTTGTTAACTCGAACTCGCACACAGCACCTTACAAGCAGTCGGTTAACAAAATATGAGCAGGTGATATTGGGTGCTCAGAATGTAACAATAGCAAGATGTACAACCCTGAATACAGCTACGTTATTACCAACACCAGGCTGTGAAGTGGTCATGGATGAAGTTGATCATGATTGTCTGGATGTGACTGAGTTGTGTACCAAATCAAGACCTGATATCAAAGATACTCCATTGGTTGAGTCTGATGTTGTATAGTTTGTAGATGGATCATGTTTGAGAGATTCAGAAGGAAGTTTACGAGCTGCATATGCAATCTGCACAGTGGCAAATGTGATTGAAGCATCGTGGTTGAGAGGAGTGAGTTCTGCACAAGTGGCTGAGCTGGTGGCTCTTACTAGAGCATGTTGCTTAGCGAGGCAGTCGAGAGTGACAATATATACTGATAGCCAGTACAGCTTTGGGGTGGTCCATGATTTTGGGCCGTTTTGGTCCCAACGTGGACTTTTGACCTCTTCGGGTTCGCCAATCAGAAACGGAGAGTATGTGAAAGATCTACTAATGGCACTACAAATGCTGGCACAAATTGGGGTGGTGAAATGTTCAGCACATCGCTCTGGTTGTGAATATGTCACACTAGGCAATAGATATGCTGACGAGATTGCACGATTTTGTGCTTTAAATACATATTCGATTAACATGGACCAACGAATTGATCAAATTGGCCAAATAGAATGCAGGTTGATGTTCTCATCTGTTGAAACATGGGATGAGGTAAGAGAATTACAGGAGGAAGCAAGTGACTCAGAGAAAAATGGGTGGATCAAATCAGGATGTACACGTAGATCAGAGGATGAAGTGTGTATTTGTACAGATGGAAGACCAGTAATGCCAGATAGTCTGTTATCACAGATGGCAAGGGTCTACCATGGTCCAACACACATAGGTAAAGATGCAATGATTAGATTGTTTCGTCAAACATGGTATAACCCCAAATTCAGGGTTATTGCAGAAAGTCTCTGTCAAAGATGTGCAGTATGTCAACAACAGAATGCTGGGAGAAAAACAGTAGTCAGCATGGGTCGAATTGGAAAAGCTGCGGGTCCATTTACCCATATGCAGAACGATTTCATTGAGCTGCCTCCTTGCCAGGGAGTAAAATATGTTCTTGTGATTGTTTGTCTGTTTTCTCGTTGGGTTGAAGCATATCCAACAAGACGTAATGATAGCCTAACAGTTGCTAAATTGCTTCTTAGAGAGATAATACCTAGGTTCGGTTTCCCAGTCTCTTTGGAATCAGATAGGGGAACGCACATTAACGATGAAATAATTTGGATGATTTGTGCAGCATTACAAATTGAACAGAAGTTGCACTGTGCCTACAGACCTGAGGCTTCAAGTGTGGTTGAGCAGATGAATGGCACAATAAAATCTAGATTGGCTAAGGTTTGTGCATCCACAACACTGAAATGGCCTGATGCATTACCATTGGTGTTGATGAGTCTAAGAAGGATCCCCGACAAAAGAACAGGACTCTCCCCACATGAAATTGTGATGGGCAGGGCTATGAGACAGCCGACAGTCCCATCAAATCAACTAATGAACATTACTGATGATTTGGTACTGGATTATTGAAAAGGATTGGTTGATGTGGTACGTTCTGTGTTTCACGAAGGTTGGAGAAGTTGCAACAACAACACAGCAAGAACAAGGACATGATCTGTGTCCTGAGGACTGGGTGCTTGTGAAGAAGCACATAAGAAAGTCTTGCCTAGAACCACGTTGGCATGGTCCCTATCAAGTGATACTGGTGACAACGACAGCTGTTAAGTGTGGAAGCTTGCCAAACTGGATACATGCAAGCCACACCAGAAGAGTTCCAAGTCCACTTGAAAGTGAAGAGCTTGCTGAAGAAGAATGACGAGAACGAAACAGCGTTCCAAGGCGAGATGAAAGTCGAGTAGAGTGGGCACAAGATACTGGGACTGAAGAAAATGATGCTGTGATTGTTACTGCTGAGAATGAAATAATTTCTGTGAACAGTAATTAAGATAAGAGAAAAAGAGATTCATCAAGGGAAAGCACTGAATCAATTGCAAGTGATATTGACAATGAAAATGGAAAAAGAACAAAAGAGGGAGACAAGTGGCCAAAAGGAGTGAAAAGATTGAAATACTCCGTGAATACAAAAGTTCCAGAGACAGTAAATGAAATATCTAGCCAATCTGAACAGAGTGAAACAGAAGAAAAAGAGCAAGTGAGAAGAACAAAGAGAATTAAAGTACCAAATAAGAAAAACAGAGCACCTGAATGGACATACGTGGTGACTACTTCAACGAATGATTGGGAAAAAGAATTTCTTGAATTTCGTTCACAAGGCAGTTGCTCATATAAGCCGCCCTAGATGAACTGTTTTCCCTTTGGAAAGGGTGCAGAAAAAGAGAGAGGAGATTTATGAAATAAATGAATTTTGGAAAAAAAAAAGTTCTGACGCAAAAGCTGAAGAAAAAGAGCTGAGGGAGAGCTGAAGACTCTAAAAGGTGTGAGGTGCACAACCTAAAACGAATCTAGCAAAATTTAGTACATTTTTATTCCATTTTTGAATACTAATTTTTGACTAATTTTTGATTTTTAGATTATTATTTTTGATTTTTTAGGATGGATAGAGCTAAATCTGAGACTGGTAAACAGAATCAGGGCATATGTAGGCAAAGATGTCTTAATGTTTGTCTTGCATGTGTTATGTTAACAATGTTTGTATGGTTGGTGTTAACATTTGTAGTACCATATTTTATGTTTATTAATGTAGTAAATACTACTAATAATAATGAGCACGCAACAATTAATGTTAAAAGAGATCTGAAAGAAGATCCAGAGACTAATATTAAAGAATTAACCGGTAGTTTTTTGCATGTGGATAAATCAATTAATGATTTCTCTTTAAATATTTTTACTAGACTTCTCTACGAATATGTTGACACTATGGAGGCGAGAGATTGTTATGTGTGCATGTAGTTACCTACACCTGTGTCAGAAGGGGTGACTTACCATCCCCTACCTTTAACATAAGGTATTTAGTGTAGTGTATTAACCAGCTTATTTTATGGTAAGGAGATGTTTCAATACTATTACTCGAACTTTGACTTAATTTTTTCAGAAGTTCCTATTAGAAAGAATATGGATATAGTGTATAGTGTATAGTGTTAGGAATGCAGAGTATATGGGTGACTTTTTCCATTCTACTAAGACAATGGACACAGTATATGCACATCGAAAGAACCTAACTTGTAAGTTACATAGTGTAGAGATAGAATTCATTAATACAGTGGAAGGTAGGCGTAGAAGTTTTAAACAAAGAGCTGCAGAGTAGAAAAGTAAAGAACTGCCATTGGCACATAAAGAAGGTAATTACAAGAAGGGTGAGACTTATGCTGCAATGACTCTGGATTGGCCTCATAGAGGGAAGTTTTGCTTACTAAGGCAGAAGACTGATTTTAATAATCATTTCGTTGGTTCCAGTGAATGTGAAAATACTTTCCTTATCACAGGGAGTTGGGAATTGAGAGGTGATACTGATCCTGTGTTCCCTTGAGTTTATTATGTGTGTGGGAAAAATGCCTACTATAGGTTGCCACCACATTGGTATGGGTGTTGTTATATGGGTATAGTTTTTCCAAAGATTTACCATGTTGGTAAAAAACATGGAACCAATGAAAAAGGACTAACTCGGAATAAAAGGGGTTTGAGTGCTGCAGAAATTGTGGGAGATATTTTTGGGGCATTGATACCTTCAGTTGGGGTGATTCTAAATTCACAAACGATTAGAAAATTATCTACAGTGGTTGATCGTTTATCAACGGATATTGCTGGTGGGTTCTTAATGGTGGATACAGAAATGGTTGCTATGAGGCCCATGGTTTTACAAAATCGACTTGCCTTAGATGTATTATTGGCAAAAGAAGGCGGAGTCTGTAGTATGCTGAAAATTCAACAATGTTGCACATATATTCCTGACAAAAGTAGAGATTTAGAGGGATATATCAACAACATTACTAAATTACATGATGATTTAGAAGAACTAAAGGTTGACGGTGCTTGGGAGAAACTGAGTAAGGGTTTCTCTTCTATAGGTAATTGGTTTTCAACATTTACTAATAGCTTATTAGGGAGGATACAAACACTAATAGTTGCTGTAGCTACTGGCATACTAATGGTATTTTTGCTTTATAAATGTTCCAAGAATAAAACAAAAGATGCAAAACGGAGAGCGAGAAAAAGGAAAAGAGAAGAAATAGAAATGGAGGATCGAAAGGGTGCATATTATAGTATGATGAAAGATTTAGAGGGTGTTACAATAAAACAGATGATAAAAATGGACACTGCATTCTGAAATTGTTATCAGATAGTAATCTGATAAGGGTTGTTTTGATGGTTTGGAGTACCATCAGATGGGGGATTGATGGAGCACGATTTTTTAAATATAAAATCTGTTTGATGAATTTCCTCAAATGCATGTATTTTAATAACATACACAAAACTACTAATATGACACGAGAGTGTATAACATGAGAAAACGTGCACAAGGCACGATAGTTGATTTTTCTTAGCTAAAATAATGTGAATATCGCTAACTGAGTGTTATTCTGTCTTCCTAACAGCAGAAAATAAATGACAAAGATTCTGTCTCTTATTCCTCGTATGTGGTCAGAGCTATTTTGTCACAGAGAGAGACCGGTACTCAAGAAATTCATCCTGTGGTTTATCTTACTCGCATATTAAATGCTCAGAACTAAAATACACCATGTTGTCTATTCAGGAAGCATTTTGTCACTGGAGACATTATATAGAAGGAACAGCTTTCCCACCATGGTCTTGATTGATTATAAGATTCTTGAGTGCCTTAAATCAATGGTGTATGAACACTCTACATGCACCTTGGTCTCTCTTCTTTTCACAGTTCCAGTATAATATTTCATATCACCCTGGTAATTGCCATGGAAACGAGATGCGCTCTCTAGAACGTCAGATCAGGCTATCCAAGCAACGGAACCTCCTACTATTCTTCTGTTAATAGGAATCTCTCAAAGGGAAGGTGGTACACTGTTATCAGAAATTCAACATCAACAGAGATCTGCCCCCCCTGGAAGAATGGATTCAAAAACAAACTGGAAAGAAAAAATATCGTCAGGGATATTTAATCCATGACAGTAGACTTTTTGAACCTGATGTTGCTTCCCAACAGAACATTTTACAATGGTGTCACAACAATCCAGTATCAGATCGTCCCGGATTTTGTAAGACTCAATAACTGGTCTAGAGACAAATTTGGTGACCCAATATGAATCAACACATTAGGACTTATGTAAAACCTTGTGGAACATCCATTCATTCCAAGAATGTGTAGAGTTAAACAGCAGGGGCTGTTACAACCATTGTCCAACTATGGGCACAAATATCTGTGGACTTTATTGTGGAACTCTCAGAATCTGAAGAAGGACCAGTCATTATGGTGGTGGCTGACTAGTTTACAAAAGCCACTGATTTGACTCCTTTAAGCAAACTCCCTGCTTAGCCCTGAACTGGCATTGGTTTTCCTCAAAGGGTTCTTTAAATTACATGGATTAGCTGAGGTCATCATCTCAGATAGAGAGGCCCAGTTTATTGCTTATTTTTGGAAGGAATTAATGAAGAGGTAGGAAGTTTGTTCATTTTCATCCACTAGTTACCACCAACAGAAAATCATACAGATAAATGAAATCAAATATTAAAGCAATACTTAAGGTGTTATCTCATGCAACATCAAACAAAGTGGGTACAGTGGTTACTGTTAACCAAGTTTGCATATATAAACGCATTGCAATCAGCATAAGGGTACTCTATTTTACTGACCCACGCATTTGGCCCAAAGTTCTTGCCCCCTCAAAAAATCCCACAGTGCAGTCTCTGTTAAATGACCTTCACAGAACTCAGAAGAGTGCACTACAAGTGCTATGGAAAGCAAAGGCTGTCTAGAAAAGATTTGCAGATCGCCACTGACAACCTCACACTCAATATATTGTAGGAGACCTAGTTTGGCTATCCTCTAGTCTATTAATCAGTCTATCCCAGGGTTCCATCCCAAGTTCAGGCCTCATTTTGTGGGCCCCTTCAAGTTCACAGGGTTGGTTGGTTCCAGAGCCATCAGAATAGTAATCCATCCAATCGGTGCATCTTATCTTTATATGTTTCCTGGGTACAAAAGGCTCACGCATCAGCCACCACATCACACCTAGTAATGATTGATGGGTCCCCTGAATATGAAGTGGAGGAATTGCTAGAAACCCAGTTTATTTGTAAGAGCCCCAAAGCTAGTCAAAGAATTTGATAAAGGGGCCCCAGTAAACGAGGGCCCCAGAAAATGAGGGGGGAGCCGTTGGAGGCAGGTACTGTCAGAAATCATTCTCAGACTTGAGGATCTCCAGGGATCAGGCCTACAGAAAAACATTCTCAATCAGTTAGGACATTGTTTCCCAGGGGTCCTTCTAAGTTAAGGCATTGACACAAATATACACAGGTTTGTCGGCTTTGGAGAACGGGGAGATGGAAACTAGGAAAGCTCTCTGCAACTGGGGCTGCAAAGCTCAGGCCTGAAGGGTCAACTATTGGTTTCTATTCCGGGTTAAGTGAGGCAGTAGCAGTTAAAAGGTCATGAAGCCTGGAGTACTATGCTTGGCAACAGCAGTTGTTAGGCTTTATCTGTTTTTCACCCAGTTTGCACCTGTTTGGTATACACACACGTTTGTTTGTGTTTTCCCATGCCACAGTTTTCTCGGTAGTTAGCTCCTTTTTAGGCAGGGGACTACTAATCCTACCATTTCACTCTATTCCCCTGTAGTCCTGTTATACTTACCAGTTGGTGTTATTCCACTGTTTGGTACTAACTTACCGAAACCTTCACAAATGAAGCTCTGCTGGATCAATGATCCCTACCCTTTCAGTTATCTGGCTGGATTCATGTGCTTGGGCTTAGTTATAGAGATTCCCTTACTCGATCCAAGTAAGCACCAGCTTTAGTCTGAGCTTTGGAGTCTTGCGCACTTTTAAAGATCTTTTACTAATGTGTTGTGTGCTTTTGCTATACAAACTTGGTCTAGCAAGTCTCTGTGAATTCCTGAGTAGTGTTGACCCAACCTACCATCAGGACCTTGTCCACAATCACAAACGTAATTGATGAAAGCAATATTATCTTGACAACATAAAGATGTTGGTCCAAGTACAAGCCTAATTCTGCAGCACAGAGTTTATGATCTTAAATTGAGCAGTTGAAAATTTTTCTTAATGAACATTGTATCAAGACTTAGACTAGTTTTGAATGTAGACCCTGGAGAACCGGAGGGGAGAATAGGGATCAGTTTAGTGATGGCAGCTGCAATGGTTGATCCAATAGCTTTTCCTCTATAAAGTCTTGAAAATCATTTTGGGACATTTTTGACAACACCATATTTATTTTTAATTTAAAATCTGTTTTTATTTTTCATTAACAGGGTTAGACAGTTACATCATCGGTTTAACAATTCCTGATAGACTATACATATAAAGATAATGAACAGCGGCAATTTCACATATCTGTTTCCATCACATTGACAGTGATATGCAGCGTAACCGTGTTTTCCGTGGGTTGACGTATCATGTGTGTCCTGGCCACCAGTATGTCACGATCAACGGTAGTTGCCATGTCTAGGGTCATCCCCACGTGTTACCAGCATTGTATTGGTTCAAAGTCAGTGTGTTAACTTTGGGAGGCGGGAATAAATGAGTAGGACAAGTAAAAAAATACAGGTAAAAATGAGCCTAACTAATTTGGCCCTCAACCCCGAGCATAACAGGAGTGTGTGTAGTCTGCAATTCCTATCCAGCTTTTATCAAATGCTAAATCTGTGGTGAAAGATGCACTCCCAGCTCCGAACCCAATAATACTCTCTCATCAGTTGTGCGTGAGGCAAATCGTTTCCTCTGACCCTTGTCTAGTGGCGTTTGTGAGGTCTGGCAAGTCTGAGTCTGTTTGGTGTTCATTCTGTAGGTCGTGCAGAATGGCATCCCAGCTAGTTGCTATGGAATTTTGCGTTGGCCCAGTGTGTCTTCCCTATGCAATGTAAGGCTCTTGGCCTTGGCCCATATCAACAGGGAGCGCTTCCAGACCAGTACATGAGGGGTCTCTGGGGACTTCCACCTTTTGGTAATCAGTTCTTTACCTACCACCATTCCCAGGTCGATGAAACAAGAGGTAACTTTCTGCCGCTTATGCCTGCAAAAAAGGTGTAGTATACATACCTCCCATGTGAGGAGCAGTGGGCGCTCTGCACAGTGGGACAGCGTGTCTATAACTGACCGCCTGTATGCGCTGAGGAGCGGGCAGTACTACAGCATGTGCAGTAAATCAGCATCTGCGAGGCAACAGAGTTGGCAGAAGGCGTCCGTGCGGTTAAAGTATCTGTTAATTTTAGCTGGAGTGAGAAACGCCCTCTGCATGATATAATATTGTATTAGGCGGAAGCGCGTGTTCCTGGGGACATGGATGAGGCCTTCCAGTATAGCAACCTACTCTTTGTCTATGCAGGGGCGGTGCAGGTCCTTTTCTGTTGTCTTGGAGGTGATAGTGATACTGCGGTGTGATGTCGGAACGAGGCGCAAACCATTAGGTGAGGTGCCGGCCCCTGTCCCATCACATGTAAGTATTCAACGGTCAAGTGTGTTTGTGGTTCGTCTGTCATGTTTTCCCATTTGCTACACAGGGTTGCAAGGAGCAAGTGGTGTAGTAAGAACTGGCCCGGGTGCAATCAGTGCATCATATGATGCCAGGGTGCTGTCTCGGTATGTCACCTGCGGTATGAATCGAATCCCTGCTCTCTGCCAGCGGTGTAGTTCAGCAGATGTGCTGGTCGTGCGACCCCTAGGTGTGCCTTGTAGGGGCAGCGCACGTGAATATGGTATTACCGTCCGCGTTACATACAAGCTCCTGTGGTAACATCAGTATGCAACTTTGAGCAGCAGAGGTCCTGGTGACTTCCCCTTAGCGAAGGGGTGGAATAGCGAGAGCAGTGAGGAAAGTGATCAAGGCGGTGAGATTGCAGCCATGTCAGTTAATTGAAGATCTGCCATCCACCTGGCCACCCACTGGAGTTGTGCGGCGAGATAGTGTTGTTCCATATTGGGCACCGCCAATCCTCCCTGGTTTGTTGGCAGGTAGAGCTTGATGAGGGCTACACGGCGGGAGTTGCCCCAGAGAAAGACCCTATTGGTGCCTTCAAGGACGCGGAAGAAAGGAGGTGTGATGTAAAGAGGCTGGTTGGTGAAGTAATATAGGAGTCTCGGCAGGACCATCATTTTGAGGGTTCCCCAAAAAGACATCTGAGAACAGATAGCTGTCATCACCCTTCCAAGGTTTCCGTCAAGCAAGTCCGCTTGTTGGCGATATATTCTTATCCCCAGATAGCGAAAGGCATTTGTTTGCCAGGTTATGGGGGCTCCGTTAAGCGTGTAGGCCGGGTTTGGGCAGGTGTGATCAAAAGGGTATAGGCATGATTTCCTCCCCTTCACCCGTAGGCCTGATAATGCAGCAACAATCTTTTGGAGTTTGGGCAAATAAGGGGCAATCAACCTTACTTTTCAATGTTTAATAAGAGGTAATGCACTTATAATGAGAGTACGTGTGTGCCATCTCCCCAGGAGATGCCCCATTCCATGCCCTGCACGCGAAGGGCCACCTCGAGGAGCTCTAAGGCAAAAGAAAAAAGCAGTGGGGACAGTGGGCATCCTTTTTCGGGTGCCTCGACCTACTCCGATTGGGTCAGAAATTTATGGGCCTGTCCTTACCCTCACTGATGGTTCCCTGTACAGCAGCCAAACCATGTGGAGGAATTCTCCCCTGATACCATACCGGGGTAGAATGGCAAATAGAAATTTCCAATCCAGAGAATCAAAGGCCTTTTCAAGGTCAAGTATTAGACATCCCGAGTGGGGCCATCGAATCGCAGAGTAATTAGCAACCTGAAAAAAGCATCTTAGGTTCAAGGAAGTGTTGCTGGTTGGCACAAAACCGTTCTGGTCCACATGGATCAGGGATGGAACCCGTGGTGCCAGTCCATCAGCTGAATTTTTCACCAGTATCTTGTAGTCAGTGTTCAGTAGGGCTTAGGGGCGCTAAGAACCCAAAGTGGTTGGGTCACGGTCAGGTTTGGGCAGAGAGATCAGAAGCGCTTCGCATAGTGACGGGAAAACACCATATTTATTGTTATGTTTTGTGACATGTCCTTCCAATTTAGGCATCAATGATTACACCAAAATAAGGATAGTTTTTAACTTGCTCAATTGTTGAGGCTCCCACCTTCCATTTAAGTGGTTTAACTGACTTGCCAAAAGTAATTATTTTTGTTTTTGCAAGTTTCACCAATAAACCATTGTTTCTGTTGTACTTATTCAGTCGATGTAGTTAACCTTGGACACCCAGCTTGGTTAATAAGCATATAAAGAGGTTATCTGCATAAGCTAGGTGGCTAATTATGTAGTGGGCCATTGTTGAGGCAAGTCTCTGCAAAGAGTTAAGGTGTAATGGTAAGTCTGCAATGTATAAGGAGAATAATAACAGGGCAAGAAAACAACCTTTTTATAGTCCATTATAAATTGGTATTTGTGGGGCTAGGCCAGACCCATTTGAAAATTTAACCTGCTCAGAAGTCTTTGTGTAATTTCCCCAGGAAATGCAAATGGGGATGGTGTTATCCATCCCCAACGATTTCAAATTTTGCCAAAGAAGGATTCTGTTGACTTGTATGCCATAAAATAATTGATAAAGCAGGCAAACATTTTATTTTCCTTCCTTGCTTTCTTAGTTAATAAGTGTAGGTAGGTAGGATCCTTCTGCATGGTTACCCCCACTTTTAACCTGGTGTTAAGCTGTGTTTTGACTAGTCTGACTGGGATCCTGCTAATCAGGACCCCAGTCTATCTGCTTTCTCCCTAAACTGTTGTGTTCAGTACCTAGGTACATCACAGATTGGATATTGGGGTACCCTTGTCAGTCCCTAGTATTTGGTACCCATGTACCCAGGGCATAGGTACCCCAGAGGTCTCCCATGGGCTGCAGCATGTATTATGCCACCCATGAGAGACCATTCAAAATGGAACTACAGGCCTGCCATTGCAGCCTGTGTAAGTTGGTGCATGCACCACTTACGAAAGATATAGGTTTACTATATTTAAGGGTCACTGCACTTAAAACCTATAAGTCACCCCTATAGCAGGCCTTTACAATCCTGAGGGCAGGGTGCTTGGTTCTAAGTGAGAGGGTGCCCCTGCATGAGCAGGACACCCCTGCAGCCTACGGAGTACATTCTCCCGGGTTGTCAGTGAAACAGCCATATACTATATAGAGGGGCATCGCGTAATTGTTGGTGCTCCCGCCAGACACCGACCCCTCAGCACTCGACATCCTTCATGGGACAGCTCTCAGTGTTTCCGGTACCAGCCTTCTAGTCCCGGACAGCACAAAATGGTTGCTGCCGACCAGAGACACATTTCTGCCCTCTTGCTGCTGAGCCAAGCTCGAGCAGGGGAAGGCAGAACAATAGGCATCCTGTCACAGGGAGGTGTGACCACCTCCCAGACAGGATTTAGTGTATTAGGGCTGGTTGGGTACGCTTGCCAGCGCCTGAAAGTCTGCATGAGGGGCACACTTGGTGTCCCTGTGGATAGTCCAGTTCAAACCAGTCCTGGGATCCGTTGGCTCCCGCTCTGGCGCAACAGTGGACAAAGGACATGGGAGTAACCTCCCCCTGTCCAGACCCTCCCCTGGAAAGGTCCCCTGAATCTTCCCAATCCTTTCCCTAGGGTACTTCAGGGCTTACCTGGGTGTAGGTCCTTAGATTTGTTGTGGGATAAGATTCAGAACTGTAACCACTGCACTTCTACCGTCTGGGCACTCTGGACTTCGCTGGACTTCATTTGGGCCTGACTTCGTCTCCCTTCCAGTCTACTGCTTCGTCTGTGCCTGTCATCATACAGGAACCTTCCAAGGCCTGTGAAGCATCAAGGACAACCAAAGTAATCTCCCTTGGAGTGAAGGAGTCACTCCCCTGCATTCGCAGGCACCGCAACAAAGACGACTGGTCTGCAGATCCCAAGCTCCTCCGGACTCCATGGGCTCTGCAACACAGGTGGTGGTTTGGCTCAGCTCCCGAGGCCTGCTCTACCTTCTTACCAAGTTTGAGGCCAGTAGTCCTTGTGGGGATTGCAATAACCGAACCCCTGGGTACCGCATTCCTTTGCAGTTGCAAAGGCTTGTTGACATCTTTGCAAGAAGATCTTCGGGCTCCAAGTAGCCCCATCCTCGAGCACCTCCAGTGGCCACAATCTTTGGCCACACCGCATCATGTGCATCGTGGCCTGCCTCTTTTGGTGAGCTGCTTGAGGGCCTCTTCCGACTCCTGTGCCTTTGGCCTGTGGGTCCATTTGAGGGTCACCTTTGTTTTCCTTGGGCTCCCCTGATTGCTTGGGGCCTGCCCTGACTCCCCTGCTTGTGGTGAGTCTCCTGGACCTTGCTGGTCCCAACCGTGCACCTTCTTGACTTCCTGCGTGGGTTGCATTTGCCAAGGCTTGTTTGTGCTCCCGCCGGACACCGACCACTCAGCACTCAACATCCTTTGTGGGACAGCTCGTATCCGGGTCCTGGTCATCCTCAGCGTCGCCTGGTCCTCGCAGCTGCAGAGTCAAGGTCACCGTCATCCTTCCTGAAGCACCCAACATCGGAGGGCATCCGTCATCCAAGTCTCCTGGTCACTCTCGAGTGACATAGACACTGTCCCCTCTGCTTTCAGGTACTCCTCGTCAAGAATCCACATTTGGATTCCTCCGGACACTTTCTCCTCTTCCAGCAGCGGCACTTTCCTGAAGACCTCCATTGGGTTCGACAGCAGTTTCCGACGCCACTTCACACCTATGCACCCGGCTTCCCTGGGATAGGTAACTTGGGTACCACGGTATCCACGAGTGGGGTGGCTCTCCAACCTTCTGTCTTCCTCAGGGTTTCTTCAGAGTCCACTTGGAAGGGTCCCTAATCTTTAAAAATCCAACTGCGACTTGCACATAGACTTGTACAGAGCACGCTGTCATGTTCCCACACTGCACACGCTCTCCGTGGGGTCCCTATCTACTTACCTTGGGTGATTCTGTGGGTCCCCAGCAATTCTACGTCCTCTCGACATTGTCCTGACTCGAGTTGTGGTTCTTATACCACTTTCTTAGTATATGGTTTGGTGTCCCCCCCGCCCGGGACCCGCTATGTATTAGTGCTATTTACTGTGATTTCTTTGCTAAGGTTTTGGGTGCTTTGTGTCTATCTCCGTGTAGGAGATACTGTAACGTACTAGATAGAGTTATATAATAAATACATATTTTTATAAATACTTTGTGTGGTTCTTTTTCATTTAATCTATACTATAAGATTGCATTCTGGTAAAACAAGCTGCTTTACACTCCTTCAAGACTAAGCCTGAAGGCTGCTCTCCACAGGTACCACTTGGATAGCTTTCCAAGGTTGTCTGAGACCTCTTAAATCACCATAAGGGTTGTCTGGACTGGTGCAAGGTGCCCACTTACATTAGTGGACATCATATATCAGGCCAGCCTCTCACATTGGTGTGCAGGGTTGGGATTCAAGCCTGCATTGTTTTGCCAGATAAATCTGTTGTGTTGATTAACTGAAAACCCACTAGTACTAGGCACCTATAAATACAAGCTTAGAATAGTAAGTTCTACTGAACTTAAGGTTGGGTAAGTCAAGGGTCTAGCACACCCTTTCTCCAACCTCAGAGAGTTTGGTTCCCACTAGGTTAGGTAGGTGCAACACCACACATCACTTAGTATGTCTACTAAAGGAGATGCCAGTGGCTCTCTGCCTAATAGATACAGTGAACTTTCGTTCCAAGAACTGAAAGCATTGTGTGCATCTAGAAAGCTGAAGACAGGGAGAAGTGCCAACACTCAACACCTGATAGAGGTGTTACTGTTGGATGACCTGAGAAAAGCCTCTGGGTCAGATGAACAAGACAGAGTGGGTGGGCCAGGGAATGAAGATAGGGCAGGGGGGGGAACCCCTCTTTGACCTAGAATCAAACCCTGTCCAGGTGGAGCCTGATGGCTCCCACCTGGACAATTTAGACCTCCCAGAGGAGAACACAGAGGGACAAGAGGATGCCCTCTTTGATCCTCCTGGGAAGGTACAGAGTAGACCAAGGAGGTCTAGATCCTCCTCTGCAGAATCCAATACTTCTAGACAGCCAGTAGGGACCTCCATTTCTAGCAAAGGAGGGAACTCTTTGGATAGGGAGTATCAAATGCTTGAACTTGAGAAAGCTAGGCTTAGGCTCAGGAAAGAGCACTTGACCCTTGACAGAGAGTCCCTAGAAGTCCAGAAGGCTAGGAAGAAATTGGAACTAGAGTCCCATGGTGGCAGCAACAGTGTCCCTAGAAGTAAGGAACATTCCTTTGACAATAGGAACCTGAGAAAGATTGTCCCTCCCTACCATGTTGGGGATGACATCCACAAATGGATAACTGCTTTAGAGAGGGCCTGTAAAGTTCAGAGGGTCCCTCAAGAGCAGTGGGCAGCCATCTTGTGTCTCTCCTTTGCTGACAAAGGTAGAGATAAGCCCCTCACTGTTAGAGAAGAGGATGATGACAATTACTCCGTTTTGAAGTGCTCTCATTGATGGGTTTGGCTTAACCACTGAACAATACAGGATTACGTTCAGAGACACCCAGAAAGCACAGCATCAGGACTGGATAGACTTTGTGGATATTGATACAAAGGCTCTGGAAGGTTGGTTGCTTGGCAGCAAAGTGCATGACTACCTAGGATTGTACAATTTGATTATGAGGGAGCAGATCCTTAATAATTGTCAAACCAGCTTTTGCACCAGTACCTGGTGGACTCAGATCTGACTTCTCCCCAAGAATTGGGAAAGAAGGCAGATAAATGGGACAGAACCAGGGTTAAGCAGAAGAACCAAGGTGGTGGTGACTAGAAGAAAGATACTTCTAAAGCCCAAGAGAAAGGTGGGGATAAGTCTAAAGAGAAGTCCTCTGAAGGTCCTCAAACGTCCTCCTCTGGGGTGGATCCCAAACTCCTCCTTCCCTGGAAAGAAACCGTATTGCTTTGTTTGTAAAAAGCAAGGCCTCAAAAAGTATGATTCTGATTGCCCCAAGGCCAGCAATAAGGAAAACATTCCCCCTACTAAAACAGCACCCCCTAGTGCTCCTGGCAGTAACCCCCCAGGTAGTAGTAGCACACCCAAAAATCTAGTTGGGTTCTCATCTGGTACTGAGGTGGATACTGGCCTAGCCAGGTCCCCCACACAGGCCACCTTAGTCTGTGATGGTGGCATGGGGTTTGCCACTTTTACTGAAAGTCCCAATACTTTGGGCAAGTACAGACAGGAGCCTCTGATCAATGGTCAGAAAGCTGTAGCCTATAGGGTCACAGGAGCTAGTGTAACCATGGTGACAGGAAACCTAGTGCCCCAACTTCAGCTTTTACCTGAGCACAAGTACCAGGTGACCAACAATGATGGTGTTAGGACAGATCATCCCATGGCCATAGTCAATCTAAGCTGGGGAAGGGTCATTGGTCCCAAAAGGGTTGCAGTGTCCCCAAACTTACCTGTAGATTGCCTCTTGGGTAATGATCTAGAGACTTCAGCCTGGGCTGAAGTGGAACTGAAGGCCCATCTAGAGATGTTAGGCCTCCCTGAGAAAGTTGGTGTGGCCCTTAGGGCCCCAGTCGAACCACAGGGAAGTTTAGGAGTAGTGGAGCCCGAAAGAATGGCCCACTCTACTCCACCAGAGAGCAAAGGGGATGAAGAAAGGTATTTTTCCCCCCAGAGTATAGGTAAGGGTCAGCTTCCTCAGGGAACTGATCCTACCCCTTGCGAAGGAACTGCCCCAGAGGTGGCCAGGCTTGGCCTGGCAGAGCCACTGAGGGCAGGGGAACCTTCCAAGGAGGTACCCAGTCTGGAGCAGGTATCCTGCCCCTCTCTACCCAGCCTAGGGCTGCAGAGGTCAGGGATGTCAGTGGACCCCATAGGGCCCACTGCCAGGAGAAATCCCCTCGTCCACAGATTAGGGACCCCCAGCCTAGTAGTACTAGACAGGGGGATAATCCTCAGCAATCTGAGGGATCCCTCTTACCCTTAGCAATTGACATCCCCCAGATGGACTCTGTTGGGCAAGGTAAAACCTGGGACAAGGCTGTTCCAAACCTTCCCTGGACCTCCATTGTTCCAACCAGAAGGGATCAACCAACAGCTATAGGCAGCCAGAGGTTGACCCTTAAGGATAGATATAAGACAGTCATGGAAAGAAAGGCATCCATGGTGACCAGTGCTCTGAGGAAGCTGAGACCAACCCTGTTAGGGCCTCACTTCCCTAATCAGACACTCCACCAGCCTCTTTCTTGGCTCAACCAGCTTACAGATAGTGACCCCAAATTGTTGAGAATTCTCCAAGACCCTACAGGGCAGGAACTTCTCAGTGGACCATAGTAGAGGGAGTATCCATGCACATGCAGGACCTTCCTTATATGGCCACTTAGGAAATAAAGTCTCAACTGGGCAAGGTTAGCCTTATCTCCTTTTGTTTGGGGGGGGGGGTATGTAGGAAGGTATGAGCCTTCTGCATGGTTACCCCCACTTTTTGCCTGGTGTTAAGCTGTGTTTTGACTAGTCTGACTGGGATCCTGCTAATCAGGACCCCAGTTTATCTGCTTTCTCCCTAAACTGTTGTGTTCAGTACCTAGGTACATCCCAGATTGGATACTGGGGTACCCTTGTCAGTCCCTAGTATATGGTACCCATGTACCCAGGGCATAGGTACCCCAGAGGTCTCCCAAGGGCTGCAGCATGTATTATGCCACCCATGAGAGACCATTCAAAATGGAACTACAGGCCTGCATGCACCACTTACGAAAGATATAGGTTTACTGTATCTAAGGGTCACTGCACTTAAAACCTATAAGTCCCCCCAATAGCAGGCCTTTACAATCCTGAGGGCAGGGTGCTTGGTTCTAAGTGAGAGGGTGCCCCTGCATGAGCAGGACACCCCTGCAGCCTACGAAGTCCATTCTCTCGGGTTGTCAGTGAAGCAGCCATATACCATATAGAGGGGCATCGCGTATTCGCGCGATGACCATCTCGAAAACGGCTGCAACGAATCCTATCATGTTTGGTATCAAACATGTTGGAATCATACTCCCCACACCATAAACTGTATGGGAGGTATGATTCCAAGCACCGGGAGAGCCCTCCGTTAGGCTCTCAGTTTTCCCGATACCAGCCTTCTAGTCCCGGACAGCACAAAATGGTTGCTGCTAACCAGAGACACATTTCTGCCCTCCTGCTGCTGATCCAAGCTCGAGCAGGGGAAGGCAGAACAATAGGAGGCATCCTGTCACAGGAAGGTGTGACCACCTCCCAGACAGGATTTAGTGTATTGGGGCTGGGTGGGTGTGCTTGCCAGCGCCTAAAAGTCTGCATGAGGAGCACACTTGGTGTCCCTGTGCATAGTCCAGTTCAAACCAGTCCTGGGAGCTGTTGTCTCCCGCTCTGGCGCGAATCTGGACAAAGGACATGGGAGTAACCTCCCCCCTGTCCAGACCTTCCCCTGGGAGGGTCCCCTGAATCTTCCCAGCCCTTTCCCTAGGGTACTTAAGGGCTTACCTGGGTGTAGGTGCCTAGATTCGTCATGGGATAAGATTCAGAACTGAAACCACTGCTACTGTCTGGGCACTCTGGACTTCGCTGGACTTCGTTTGGGCCTGACTTCGTCTCCCTTCCAATCTGCTGCATCGTCTGTGTCTGTGCATCATACAGGAACCTTCCAAGGCCTGTGAAGCATCAAGGACAACCGAAGTAATCTCCCTTGGAGTGAAGGAGTCACTCCCTAGCATTCGCAGGCACCGCAACGAAGACGACCGGTCTGCAGATCCCAAGCTCCTCCGGACTCCGTGGGCTCTGCAACACAGGTGGTGGTTTTCCTCAGCTCACGAGTCCTGCTCTACCCTCTTACCAAGTTTGAGGCCAGTAGTCCTTGTGGGGGTTGCAATAACTGAACCCCTGGATAATGCGTCCCTTTGCAGTTGCAAAGGCTTGTGGACATCTTGCAAGAAGATCTTCGGGCTCCAAGTAGCCCAACCTTGAGCACCTCCAGTGACCAGAATCTTCGGCCACACCGTATAGTGTGCATTGTGGCCTGCCTCTTTTGGTGAGCTGCTTGAGGCCCTCTCGCGACTCCTGTGCCTTTGGCCTCTGGGTCCATTTGAGGGTCACCTTTGTTTTCCTTGGGCTCCCCTGATTGCTCGGGGCCTGCCCTGACTTCCCTGCTTATGGTGAGTCTCCTGGACCTGGCTGGTCCCAACCGTGCATCTTCTTGACTTCCTGCGTGGGTTGCATTTGCCAAGGCTTGTTGGTGCTCCCGCCGGACACCGACCCCTCAGCACTCGACATCCTTCGTGGGACAGCTCGTATCCAGGTCCTGGTCTTCCTCAGCATTGCCCGGTCCTCGCAGCTGCAGAGTCAAGTTCACCGTCATCCTTCCTGAAGCACCCGACATCAGAGGGCATCCGTCTTCTAAGTCTCCTGGTCACTCCCGGGTGACATAGACACTGTCCCCTCTGCTTTCAGGTACTCCTCATCAAGAATCCACGTTTGGATTCCTCCGGACACTTTCTCCTCTTCCAGCAGCGGCACTTTCCTGAAGTCCTTCATTGGGTTCGATGGAGGTTTCCGACGCCACTTCACACCTATGCACCCGGCTTCCCTGGGATAGGTAACTTGGGTACCACGATATCCACGGGTGGGGTGGCTCTCCAACCTTCTGTCTTCCACTGGGTTTCTTCAGGGTCCACTGGAAGGGTCCCTAATCTTTCAAAATCCAACCGCGACTTGCACATAGACTTGTTCGTAGCATGCGGTCGTGTTCCCATACTGCACACGCTCTCGGTGGGGTCCCTATCTACTTACCTTGGGTGGTTTTATGGGTCCCTAGCAATTCTACGTCCTCTCGACATTGTCCTGACTCGAGTCGTGGTTCTTATACAACTTTCTTAGTATATGGTTTGGTCCTCCCCTGTGGCCCACTGTGTAATGTTGTTATTTACTGTGATTTCTTTGCTAAGGTATTGTGTGCTTTGTGTCTATCTCCGTGTAGGAGATACTGTAACATACTAGATAGAGTTATATAATAAATACATATTTTTATAAATACTTTGTGTGGTTCTTTTTCATTTAATCTATACAATAAGATTGCATTCTGGTCAAACAAGCTGCTTTACACTCCTTCAAGACTAAGCCTGAAGGCTGCTCTCCACAGCTACCACTTGGATAGCTTTCTAAGGTTGTCTGAGACCTCTTAAATCACCATAAGGATTGTCTGGACTGGTGCAAGGGGCCCACTTACATTAGTGGACATCATATACCAGGCCAGCCTCTCACAATAAGCCATTATGTTATCAAGTGTAGAACATGCCAGCTTGTAGCCTGTTTGATAGAAATTATTTATTTTGATGTTTTTACACCTATTCTTTCAATTTTTGCAGCAAAAATTTGGCAAACATTTTAACATTTGCAGCCAGAAAAGCTGAGGCAATAGTTTATTGGATCCATTTTCAGCCTCTTTTTGCTCCATGAAATCACATTTTTCTTGAATACAGCAATAGGAATTCCCTTTGGACCTGGGGCCCAAGAAGATTGACTGTCAATGATTAAGGACATATTTTAGGGACAGACTAAATATGTCCGCATTTATAAAGGAAACAGGAATAGGACTTGCAGGGTAAAACTGTGGTGATAAATAATTCTCATTTTGTATAGGAAACGTAGTAGTCACAAGTTGTCTTGTGATTCTTGGATTCATGGCCAACTAGCAACCAGCATTTGCTTGAATACTTTGTCTTGGTTGTCTTCTGTGAGTTTGCCCAAGCCTCTTCATGTTTGACTCTGTGTGATAGCCACAACAAGCTATTTAAATTTGGATTCTAGTTGTTTAATTTTGAGATCTTAATTTAGCGAGTGAAAGGGATTTAGTAGATGTCTTACCTTTTTCCTATAGTGTCTTTTTCAGGTTTAATTAAAACATCATAGTTATTTGATGGATAGGTTCGCACATAGTGATGAAAGAAAAAAAGAAACATTTGAAAGAGAATTTTCCCAGTCGACTATCTGAAAAGTAAATGTTTTTAGACTGTTGATAAGTAATATCACTAAATTTATAATAAAATCTTGCTCCCAAAGCAGATTCAGTTTGTCTAACAAGCCACTATTCCACTTTATCTCAACATTGTTGATAAGGACAGCTTGTTCTGATTCCAAGGTTTCAAAGTCGACATATAATTTTTGTTGTAGTAGCAAGCTAATATGTTGAGGGTTGTGATCACTTTCCTATCTTGTTATAGTTTTAAAATCTTTAAAAAAGCTGGAATTTGCTAAATGAAGATCAGTATAATAAAGTGTGCAACTATGGTTATTTTGGAAAAAGGTTGTTTGTCCTGGACAGTCATGAATATGTCTCCCATTTAATGTTGTAGAAGGCAATTCTTTAAAAAAGAATATATTCTTTCCCCCAATTATTTTATCCTTTTGTTAGGTAGTTGAGCATCAAGGATTTTGTAAAAAGTAGAGTAAATCTTTAAGAGAAGATGTGTTTGTGTTAAATAATAATATTTCATTGAAATCTCCAGTTATTATAATTTTAGTTGGGGAGAATGTTTCAATGAGATTTTCTAGTTCATCAAAGGTTGAATTAGTTGCAGAGTTGTCATTTGTGACTCTTAGAGGAAATATACGTTGATAATTATTAATTGAGTTTTGCTGTTGTTTTTAATAGGGTTGCAAGGAAGTATTTCAATCTTACTTCATTTATATCCAGGGTAGAGGTATTGCTGACAACAGTTAATAGAGTTAAGGTTTTTTCTAGGAAGTAGTTTAAAAGTGGTATAGTTGTTGAAAGAAAAGGTAGAAACTTTCATGACTCCTGGAAACAAATGAAGTCACAGTTGTTTAAAAATATTTTTTCAGTTGGGTCCACTTAGACTAAGATGTCTTTCAATCCCAGCAGAAAATCTGATAGCTATATTTATGTGTATATTCAGTAGTTTATTCTTGGTTAAGGATATTTGTGATAATTCATTGTAAGAGGCTTGATTAACCAATCTTCCTCCAAACCACTATTTGTCCTTGATTTATCTCCAGTCCCTGAATAGCAAACCTTTCTCTGTATAAGAGAATCCTCACTGAGTGTGATTTTAAGATTTTCAACGTTGTTTGAAAACAAGTTATCCAGTCATTTAAAGGGATTACATGTTTTAGAATTAGAATAATTGAAGGGGAAGTGTAACTTTGTCTAGATAGTTGTGGAATATTTGGATATTTTGGCTTAGTTACTGGCTGGATGTTGATGCCCCAACATGCCAGGTAGGATTTCCTAACATTGATTTTGTTAATGTAGACATCAGCCACCTCACAGTATGAGTACTTTCCTTACTGGAAAGTTTATCTAGAATCAGTTTTATGCTGATGAAGTCCTGCGTTGTCAAGTTTACAAACTCTCAGAAAGATTTCAATATTTTCATGATGTTTTGGCGGCTTAGAGTATTGTGACTGACTTCTGATTGGTAAATTGGTAAAAAGTCCACATTAAGTAATTCTGTCCGAGTTGTTTTAAAGGTAGAATGAATCCCTACTTGAGTGACCTTATGCCAATGAGACGGTTTCAATGGGATTGACATTTTAAAGTATTGATGTCAAGCGCTTTGTCAGATTCTTAGGCAGATCAGTTAAATAATGATTGGTTGCAGGATTTTTATTTTGATAATTTCCAGTTTTGTTGAAGTTGGCTGAACTGTCTTTAATGAATTTAAACCTACCTGGGGACCTTGATGTGTTGTAAAAGTGTTTTAGCAATATTTGTGAATCCATCAACATGTCCTTGTAAAAGGTGGCTTTGCAGCTCCATTAAGGACATAGGGTTAGCTTTTTCATTAGTTTGTATGATGAAAACTGTTTCCTCTGGCTGTAAATTCGGTTTGTCATTAGGAAGAATTGAAGACATTTTAAAGAAATTTTGAGATGTAGTGTTTGTGTTTTCAGATAAAAGAGTAGCTCCATGCTGTATTATATGGATGTTGTCTGTTTCTGCTCCGCAAGATGATTGTGGATTTAAAGAGACATTTGCTCCACTGAAATATTGGTAATAGTTGTTGAGGGTTCTTATTATGCTTATTAGAAGTAGTAACATTGTTACGACAGTTACATTTTTTATTTTGTTTATTTTTCTCAATCTTGATGAGCTGATGTTAGGTTGAAATACATTCTTCATTTTTGCAGATGCAGAGGCCACTGTTATTGTGATTTAGACTAGATCTTACTTTTTCTGATGTCACAGGAGGGTCATCCTTTGTTGATACTTCAAGGATTGATTGACCATTTTAGGTCTAAATGTTCTGTTGTTCTTTGCCTAATCTTGGTAGAGAGTTGGTCTCGGAAATGATGTTGTTAGGAAGTGATGTTGTTGATCGATGAGACTGATTGAATTGATGCAAAATTACCTTCCAGTAAATTATATCAGGATAGACTCTTAAATACAGTTTGTGATTGCATTATGGTGTCTGACATGTCACATTTTGGTTTGATTATCTGTTGCCCAATTTTAGCAAGAAGTAGTTAAACTTACTTCATAATGTCATCTCAATCTGTGGATCTGATGTACAAGTTATAAGTAGTTGGTTTATCAAAGTCAATTTGGATGAAATTTCGCTGGTGAGTTTTAACCCCCAGAAATCTCTTTTAGCAGGTGCACTTGTTTGTTAATCAAAGCAGATTGATTTATCAGTGCCTGAAGATATTTGTGATAAAGTAAAGCTAGTTGCTTCTGTAGGAAATAACAGGCACATGCATCATCCGAAAATCGGGTCGCAAACGGGCAGATTCGCAGAATCTGCCCCTTTGCGACCTGTATTTTTGCATTTGGGATGCATCATCCCAAATGCAAAAATCGCAATTTAAGGAATCGCACAATTGCGATTACTTAAATTGCGATTGCATCTAAGGAATCGCAAATTGAGATTCCTTAAATGCAATGCAACAAAGTTAGAAAATTAGCGATTTCGCTACTAGGGCGCAATTTACCATGAAGTTGAACTTCATGGTAAATTACAAAACTTTAAAAATGCACTAAAATCCATTTTTTAAAGTTTTAGGTTACACACACACATGCCCTTGGGGCATGTGTGTGCGCAACATGGGTGCACATCATAATTTCAGGGTGCAACAGGGTGTCATTTTGACACCCTTGCACCCTGAAATTGCATGAGCAATTTGCGAGTACCTACTGGTACTCGCAAATTGCTCATGCAATCTCCAATTCATTCCTATGGGCCTGTAGGCCCATAGGAATGAATGGGACGGCATTCCTTAATTGCGACTCGCAATTTGCGAGTCGCAATTAAGGAATGTTTAGGAATCGCTATTTTTATAGCGATTCCTACATGCATAGGCTTTTGCGATTCCTTAATTGCGATTCCTTAATAATCGCAATTAAGGAATCGCAAAAGCCTACCTTGATGCATGTGCCAGTAAACCTTTTGTACGTGGTCACCTTAAATATTTTACCTTTTGATGGCGAAATGACGATACTCCTTATCGGTACATTTAACTTGTCTATAAGTCCATATTATATGGTACAAAATGCACCCGGTGCCTAGAAGTTAAATGGCACAAGTGGACTGTAGCTCCTGCTGTGCCTGCCACTACCATAGCAGTACAAACATAGCTTGAGGCCTACTATTGTAGCACGACTGTAGCAGTGTAAAAACTGCAATTCGACTTGTCAAAATAAACTCTTATTGACAGGTAAAAAGCTTTTTTTAAAATATTAATAAGTCACCACTGTGTAGGCCTGATAGCCCAGAATGTAGGGTGAATGATATTTAAAAGTAGGACATGCAGAAATTTTATGTTAACATGTCCTCTCAGGGATTAGCACCCAAAAGATGTTTTCACTGTGGCAGGTGTAGCTGTCCTATGTAGAAAACCAGAGAACAAAATTAAATACTAATACTATATCTTTGGAAAGTGACCAGCCAGAAAAATAATCAAACAACTATTTTTAATAGTTATTAAAAATCAAATTCAATGGTGAAGTCAGAATTTTAATAAATGCTAAGGAAAGTAACTTTTAGAAAGTTACCCTTTAACTGCCTGAACTATCAGAAGGTTAATTATCATAAGCCTTTGCCAGTTCTCAGCTAGTAATTAGCCTTGAATATGTGTGAAATAACTCCCAGAAGCAATCAATAATCTGACTTGAACTCCGTAGAATATGCAGGGTGGTGGCTATGGGCAAGCTTTTTTAACACTACATTGTCAAATCCTGCTTGAGTGTTAAAACCTACTTGACAGGTCTGTTAGGTTTACATATAACCCTTGGGGCACATTTGAAAAAGGAGAGAACAGGATGCCAAGACAATTCTTGTGTATCCACTGTCAGGTTGCTGAAGGACTCTGCTTTTGTCGCACCAAACATCTTTCTCTGGCTTTATTGTGGGTACAGTGGCTGTCTCAAACCGGATTTTAGTGTCTTAGATGTGGGAGGACACCAGGATTACTATAGTACACTCCTCACACACACCCGCAGCCCTCAGTTTAGTTTAGTGTGGCTGAAAATGTTTGCCATCTTAAAAGTGCCCAAAGTGGGTACTGTTGGCCTCTGGAACTTTTACCACATTGGGTAGGGCATGCTGAGAAGTCATTCCCACCAACTAGCTAGTGCCAGGGACAAAAGTGGCACCCACTGCAGAACACTTCCTGAATTTGCGGAAGATGAGAGGAGGCCTGAACCTGCATTCTGTGATCTTAGAGGAGCTCTACAGGACTGAACATGCTCCCTCTTATACCAAGAACAAAGACATGGGCTCCAAGGGTCATAAGACAGACCTCCTGTGCAAGCTACAAGAGGCCTTTTCTGGAAGTACCTAGCTGACCAGTGGCAAGTGGACCTAGACTGGACCCTGGTGTTGGCCTCGGTCTGACACCCTGAACGTTTCCCAAGTGCCTCCCCTGAGGTCCTGGTGGACTTTAGAAGTGTACTCCTATGGGAGTTTGGAAATTAAAGGGATTAAGTCAGAAGGTAAAATCTTTGACCAGGATAAACCTTGTTGGTGTATCCGACCCACACTCCATCGGCGTCAGCCTCACGTTGTGCCTGGGTCCCGTTCTACCGAGATCATTGACTATCCTTGGCACTTAGTGCTTTTTGGCACTGTTTCTACTTAAAACTCTAAATATTCACAGCTCTAGTTCCACTTATTGATTTTTTGTCATTTTTTGGTGATATTTTTTTTATTGTTTTTTTTTCTCCATTTTTCTAATTCAGTTTGGTATTTACATTTTTTTGCATTGCGACATTAATACTGTTTTGGTACTGTACAATACTTTACACATTGCCCTAAATGAGGCATGTCCATTCTGTGCCATAGCTAGCAGGGGTGTTGAGCTCAGGTTACATTAATGACTTAGAGAATTCACCTTGACAAAGGTTGTGATTGTTCCTTCAGGTGGGTAGTCACACCCCCTCGAAACAATAATCCAATTTCTTACAGCCCCCATGCCAGATAAGTCAGGATATTGTGGGGAAGCATTGTCTAGGCTTTGTGTGTTTTGTTTATGGGGGAACTGTGTAATATCTGTTGGTCCTGGGATACTGGGATACTGGTTTGTTGAGTAGCCTCCTGAGTTGTGGATTACTGGATTTAAACTTGTCAAATTCAATAAATAAATCAAAATAGTCAGTTCCCTACGTGGCTGGTAGTGTTATGCTAGTGGTGTCCATAAATATATTGAGAATATGAATCAAAGGAAGATGGAGTGGCTGGGATTGTTACTTTTACAGTCATAGTTATTATAGAACCATGGCCTTTGCTTTCTTTTGGAGCTGAACAAGAAGGGTCTACTTTCCTGGGAGGTTCAAAGCAGTCAAGAATAGATTGTTGCTTAAGTTTTTTTATTTGGGATCATATGATTCCCATTATAGTTACCATAAATATTTTTGGTGAGTTTGTCAGCAATAATAAAAGTAGACGAGCCTTGCTCAGCGCTAATGATAGTTGATGTCAG
Source organism: Calotriton arnoldi (assembly GCA_963921515.1). NCBI lineage: Eukaryota > Metazoa > Chordata > Amphibia > Caudata > Salamandridae > Calotriton > Calotriton arnoldi. The sequence continues at coordinate 82,186 of CAWUFW010004369.1, read as the reverse complement.
GGGAGATGATAGTTCATGTAATGGGGTGTGAATCAATGGTTAGAGAGTTGGTTGAATCTTTACTGACAACGGGTATAATATACGGTAATGACACACAGTGGAAAACTGGGTAAGGACTGAGTCAATGAACAAATGGGTGAATTAAGTCATTAAGTGAATAGACCAGTTGTTCAGCCTAAAGAATAAAAGGGGTTCAAAAGTTAGGAATCAGTTTTGGCTCTTAAGAATAGAGGATCCACCAAATTGATCAGGTTATTTCAAATCTCAGGGGCTATAACTGTCCAACCCTGATTTAACACATGTAGTTTCCTTAAGGAAGGCAGCACCGCCAATACGGCCTACATAGGCAAAATAACAAATAATAAAATGACTAATGTCAATAGTTGAAGTACTGAGAAGGATGTTAAAGTGGTAAAAGTAAGATGTGATGGCACCTTACCTCGTTAGGCTCCTAAGTAGCTGTGTGTGCTGCTCACAAGCCCACCTCCTCTGGTCGTTTACTCCTCCAAAATCAAATTTGCAACCTGGGCAGTGGAGTCGCCAAGCTGCAAAGTGCCCAATTTCATCAGATTACCACTCAGCCACACAGCTAAGACCACCTGACATGTCTCTGCAAACTCCCCCACAAGGAAGGCTGACCCTATGGCTCCCTGAAAGGTACTGACTCCGTGAGCTACCCTGACATGCTGTTTCAAAGAGATACGGGTGTGAAAGCGGCAATAGATAGGTAGGATTAACAGGGGCCTGAACAGACTGCATGCAATTGCTATGACAGTCGTGGCCCAGTACAGCAGTCCAGCAGAATGGCACAAACACCGCTTCTCAGGGTCCCGGGAGGAGCCTCATCCCATCTCTTATGCTTCGAAAACTCAGAGGATCCAGCAATGCACTTCCTGGATCACTGTCAGCACAACAGAGGGGCAGAGATGTGAGCAGAGATAGCAATAACATCAGGTCAGGTGAAGTGGAAGAGCAAGAAAGAGGAGGAACTAAAAAGGGGTATAAGTACTTCTGCAAATCTGAGATCAGAGCTATAGTAACATAATGGTCAACCAGGTCTGAAGGTGAGTTGGAGTGAGACTGTAACCGGAGTAGGTATGGATAGAGTGCAGAACTCAGAGAGGACTCTAGCACAAGGGTTTGAGAGTCACTGAGGAGAAATCCCATAGGATACAATGGGATTTATATTTCTGAGGACAGGATATCCATGACCTTTGTGACGGAGTAACCCGTCTCCTGTGATCTAAATCAGGCCCTCTGTCTTCCAAGAGAGGTTGGTGTTTACTTTGCTTTCTCTAACTGCAAAGTGATAGGATTTATGTGGCAATCTTGCTGAGAAAGACTGTCGGATGTTATTTGTTTCTAGCACACACAAATATTTAAATGCCAGTAAATGAACAGTACAAATATTTCAGAATAAATCAGAATTATTGAAGCACAAATGAAGCACATTTTTTTTGTAATTCTGAAGTGTGGTGCAAACAAATATTTTAATACGATCAAAACAAATCAATACATTAGGTGATGCTGATTTCCACACATTAAAATTTTTTACGCTGTATAGTTTGATCAGTAAAACTGTATGTCTGTGCAAATGTAAAGGTAATTTCAATTGAAAATGAGTTGCCTGTGATGGCAGTGCGCTACCACACCATGCATACTCTGCTCTACTCTACTCTACGATCCTCTAATCCACGCCACTCTACTACCTCTGCTCTACGGCACTCTACTGTTCTCTATGCCACTCTGTGCCCCTCCACCCTACAACACTCTAAGCCAATTCACCCTACGCCATTCTACTTCACTGCAAGCTGCTCCATTCTGCGACACTTAATGCAATCTATGCATGTCCACTCTGTGATCCTCCACTCTATGCCACTCCATGTGACTTTACTCTACTGTATGCAACTCCACTCTTCGCCACCCCACTCTATTCGACTCCACTCCACTCTTCTCTACGACACTATATTCCACTCTACGCCACTCCTCTCCATGACACTCCACTCTACAACACTCCACCCTACTACACTCCATGCCGCTTTACTACACTCTACACTACTCCACTGTACAACACTACTCCATTCTACTCCACTCTACTCCACTCTGCTCTACTCTATGCCACTCCTCTCAACTTCATTCTATGCCACTCCACGACACTCTACTCCAGTGTATGACACTCTACTCCACTCTACGCCACTCTACTCCACAACAATCTGCTCCTTGACACTCTCTTCTACACCACTGATGTTTAGTCATGCTGAACAGCAGCCATGCTGGTGTATAACATAGCTAAAACACATTGGCATAGCCAAAAGCTCTCGCACAGATGAGACCTATTGGCTTTGCCAGTGCTTACTTTATTACTGAAATGACTCCATGGCCCTTATGAGCCACATGAACAGCCATGTTACCAAATGACTTTGGAATAACTAGGTAACTTTCTAGCAGTAGTGAACCTTTTCTGTGATGTGCCAGTTCACCTTTCATGTTGCAGAAAGGTTTAGGTACTATGGGTCACACAGACAATGTTCTTTATCAAACCATTCTGGTCTCTCCAGCATTGTTACTTGATGAGCAGAGTTACTTCCAGGATTGCCAGGACATCATGGGTCCCCTGGATGATGCCATTTTTACTCATGGCCTCAGGCTTTGTCTATTTACAATATCTTGTGCAATGACTGACCATATCCAGGAATGAGCGAACACAGACATTTTGAGAGTAGGGGCTGATTTGAGTGTGTGTGTGCCTTCTCAAGATCAGCCTACAGGTCGACACCAGGTAATATGTGACCAGGGAATCTCAACACCGGCCGACAGAAATCACATTTGTTTTTGTGCAGAGCCTGATTTGCATCAACTACAGCACTATAAACTTTTACATGTGCTTCATTGTTTTCCTGCTGCCACTTACTGAGCAATGTGTTTCAGTAGATGCTTCAATAACTTATACATCAAATGTTCCTGGTTGCCCATCATGAGAAACCTTAGCACAGAATTAACTTCTCCATAGCAACATCATGCAAGAGTTGTAAGCAAACATCTTTACTTTGGCAGAATGTAGAAAGAAGTCATTGGGTAGCATGGCAAAATTAGTGCCACTCATGACATTTAGGAAATATCCAGTGTCAACCAGGAATGCAATCTCAGTGCTGTTGGAAATGGCCCTTTTTGCAGGGTCACCCCTAAACTTTTTGCCTTCCTCCTGTATTTTTTCTGACCTGCTTTTGTTGGTTTTATGACTCTGGGCACTTTATCACTCCTGATCAGTGCTAAAGTGCATATGCTCTCCCTTTGTAAATATGACTATGTGAATTGGTACATCCATGATTGGCTTATTTGGGTTATCTGTTAGTCCCTAGTAGAGTGGCCTGTGTGTGCCCAGGGCTGGTAAACCAAATGCTGCTGGTGGGCCTGCAGCGCTGGTTTGCGCCACCCACAGAAGCAGCTTGTAAAGTGTGTCTCAGACCTGCCACTGCAGAGTCTGTGTGCAGTCCAGAACTGCCATCTTAGCTGTGAAGTGTACCCACTTCCCAGCCCCTGAACCTTCCCTTGGCATCATGTAAGTCACCCCTATGGTAGGGTGCATTGTATGTGTAAGGTAGGACATGACTTGGTGTGTGTAGCATGTCCTGGTAGTGAATTACACCCAATTTCGTTTTTCACTACTGTAAGGCTACCTGTTCCTCATAGGCCAGAATGGGCAGTTTGACTATTACATGCTATAGTCCTAACTGACCCCAGGAACATGGTAGAAAAACGAATTTAGTATGCCTGAGCTCAGAATATTAAAATACATCTTTTAGTGAAGTTTATTTTTATATTCTGTGTTTGAAAATACCACTTTTAGAAAGTAGGTATTTTCTTGCCTAAGCCTTCCAGTGTGCTCTGCTGTTATGTGTATTGGCTGTCTGGTTTTGGAGGGACAGGGCAGGCTGAGTCAGACCTGGGTTGAATAGAGAGGTCTCCTTCCTGAGTGAGGGGAGGGGCAGCTGCTTGACCTGAATGGGGCTGTGCCTGGCAAGGTGAATGCTGGCTCCACCTCCTGCTGTGTGTCTTATAGCAGGCCCCCTTTTCTGAAAGAGAAGATGCAGAACTGGTTCTGGCTGGGTTCAGTGCCTGGTAGCTTGGAAGAACAAAGACTTTTGGGGTATAAATAGTTGTGCCCAAACCCCTACAATTTGTATTGCCCCTGGATCTCAAGACCAACCTCTGTCCGTGGAACTGAAGGAAGCTGCAGGAGAGGACTGTCCTTGTGTTGTGTGCTGTTCCCTGGATTGGCCTGCAGTAGTTGCCATTGGACTGGAAAGAAGAGGGAAAAGGAGCTGTAAGAGAACTTTTTAATCTTGAACCTGCAATCACCCAAGGGCTAGAGAGAGAACTAGCCTCCTGACTGAAGTCTCAGGCCCAGTAGACTTCATTTCGTCGCTAAAACCTGTTAGCGAGCCGCCGCAGCCGAGGAGCGTCAAGAAATCCGTTGCACGGCTGCCGCTGAGTGCTCGCTGACCAAATCATCGCACTGCACGCTTACAGATCGCCATTTTGTCGCTAACGCCCGTTAGCGAGCTGCCGCAGCCGAAGAGCGCTCGGAAATCCATCGCGCCGCTGAATGCTCGCTGCCCCAAGTCATCGCCCCGCACGTTTGCGGACCTTGGAACCATCGCTATCGCCCGTTTGCGAGCCGCCGCAGCCGAAGAGCGCTCGGAAATCCATCGCTCTGCTGCCGCTGAGTGCTCGCTGACCGGATCATCGCCCTGCACGTTTGCGGGCCTCGAACCCATCGCTAAGGTCTGTTTGCGAGCCGCCGCGACCAAGAGCGTGAGGAAAAACATCGCTATCACGCCTTAGCGGCATTTTTGTGGATTATTAACACCAACACCCAGGAACTGTGAGTAAAAGGGTCGCAGAGACCACTGCCCTGAACTTTGCATTCCCCATTTGAACTATTTTTGCAGCATCAAGAGAGTATTATTTTTGTACAGTATTGTGGCTTTCTCGTTATTTGGTCTTGTGATAAACCTATATATAAAGATAACTATTTTTGATAACTACCTGTGATGTGTCCCTTTGTAGTGTTCCTCACTGTATTACTGTGTATGGTCATAAATGCTTAACACACTGCCTCTGAGATTAGCCTAACTGCTCGTGCTACGTTACCACAGGGTGGAGCAGGGGTTGTCAAAGGGGTGCAGCCCTTCACTCTGACTTAGAAAGAAGGGTCCCTGCTTGGACAGTGGCCATCCACCGCCAACCAGAGACCCCCATTTCTAACAAGTGCCAAATATGTTAACATCTAAAAAACGTTCAGTTACATCATCATCCTCACTGACCACACTGTTGCGAATGTAGTATATTCTGGCTTTCCTCTGTAGCAAACATGGGTGTGAAGAGGAAAATCTGCCTGTTGCCCTAAACTTATTATCAATGGCATTAGTATGCTATTGTAGAATGAATTTAATTTAATTTAAATAAATCAATTATAAGATATAATATAGATAAAAACAATAGCTACAACACATGCATTATACTATATAATCATACCTATAACTCCCATCCCAATAAACTTATTTAGCACAATCATACAACCTTAATTAATTAATGTTCATTATTCGTTAGTAGATAAGTTCATCATCTTATTGAAAAGGTCGAGATACTTCATAAATCTGCCTTATAAAAATATTAGTTTGTAAGATAAAACAGGACCTAGTTGTCTCCCTAACTGTTCTTAAATTTGCTTTTATAAACGAGGCTCGCAGATACTTTCTACGCAGATCTTTTCTTTTTTTTAAAATAGTTTTTATTGAATTTTCAGTAAAGCTCACACAACTCCGAGGGCAATGGGAGTTATACATATTACATTACGACAGCATACTATAGCCTTATAGCCCACTGCTGAGGGCTATACCAGTTGTTAAAGGCCCTGATCCCGAGTTATAGGCCCGAGCCGCAGGCGAGGGCCTATAACGAGGGAGAGGGCCTTTAACAACTGCTATAGCCTGAGGCAGAAGGGCTATAAGGCTATTAGAACATTCCACCCACTAAGGGTAGAATGTTCTAAATAAAAAATGGAGAAACAAAAAGACAAACATTGGAATGTTGGAGTGCTGGGCTTATACCAGCCATTATAAGCCCTGAGCTACTCCATTGTCTTCAATGGAGCTCCCAACATTCCAATGTTCTAATACAATGTAATATCTGATACATTTATCGTGGTCAGAGATTTGGTATCAGTGTCGTAATCTCTTACAGTTTCGTATAACACAATTGACATTACTTTCTATGTCGATCTAACAGCTTTGGGTGCAGAAAAATAAAATGTTCCAGAGACTCTTATCTTCTAACCACATAAGCTACATTCCCTGTGGGCAATAATTTGATTCTTCCAAGATCCTCAAAATTGTTACAATCGGATGCATAAAAGTGTGAATCTCATATACTCTATCTTTGTGCTGCCTCCAAATCTGGGACTACGCATTCTTGTCTTACTGCTGAATAGGAGTCTAACGCTAGTTTCAAACTTTTATAGACCGAAAATGTTGATAGATCTTTCTCACGGTTGTTATTTTGCAAGGTATTTCTTATAATTTATTTACGCTCTTCTCAGTTCATCGCAAGTCCAATTGCAGGAGTTTGTATTTTTGAATTGTCTTATTGATCCTAATTCTATTTAGTTCACATTCGTTAGATGATTTTAACATTAGTTGTTGTGAAATCGATTGTTTTAAAGTATCCGCTTTGGATTTCCTGCAATCACAGATATAATTGATTATTGTAGCAATATGATAGGTGATTAGTGATTTAAAACTGAATTTGAGCCTGATTATGTCATGTGGAGTAGAAGGGTGTAGGTTTAATAACGATTTTGTTTTACATACAAAAGTTATTCAATTGTAGCACTTTTTAAAATTTAGTGCTGGGGAGATATATAGAAAAGACCAAATAAGCTTGGAGTTAAAAGCTGTAGTTGACAGTCCGATGGATCTTCCCCTATAAATGTTTGCAAATCATTTCACTGATTTTGTTACTGTGCTGGATTTCTGCCTTCTTGAGGAAATATGATCACACCAGGAAAGTTTGTTGTCAATAATTATTCCAGGTAATCATGTATATTTACTCGTTCTATGGTTGCTTCACCTAATTTCCAAGGTCGCTGTTTATTACCTTTGCCATAGGCTATAATTTTGGTCTTTGTTGTTTTGGATCATCATTTTATTGTTTTTATCTATATATATCTTGTAATTGATTTATTTAAATCAAAGAAACATTCATTCTGCAGAGTATTAGATTATGACATTTAAGTATAAGGGGGATAGCTCTCCTTTTCTTGACATTAAAACCAGCCACAGAAACCTTAGGCCTCAAGCTACAGACTTGCAGACTTCCTGAAATGTCCTCTCTTTCTGCAAGCATTGCAGCTGAGCTCTCACCACTGCGCTGAAGTCGATGTCCACAATGAAGACCCTTAACATGCCCTTAAGGTAGCAGACATCAAGGTGTATGGACTTTACATACCTGGCACAATCCATTGCTTTGGTGTAAAATCCTACAACTTGAGCCTCTGGGGCCATGTTAGAATGTTCTAAAGACTGGGGTGTTTCTGCAACAGTTTGGTCTTAAATGATGAGTACTAACAAGCAGGAATCACCTGAGATATTAAAGATTCCTCATAACTGTATTTTTTCAACTCATAGTCTGTCATTCTCATTTTTTAGGCTATTGCTAGATGAGGTGTCACTAGGGGCTTGATATGTAGAGTAAATATATATACACCGCTCCTAATCGGCAATCTAAAGTGGCAAGAAGTATTTTACCAAGCTGGTCGTGACATTTTCATAGATGTCAGTATCATTATCAGGCAGCTGGAAAGTAATGTTTTGTGAGTCTTGCCCCAGACAGGGAATGAGAAGACTTTTCATGCACTACATTTGCTGATGGAGGCAATAAAGATGTCGAACTCCCTGTTCCAACAACCCCAGCAAGGGCCCAGTTAGTGTGGCAGCACACATCAAACATTGGCAGAACACCCAGAGCCAGTAACTTGGCAGTAACCACTTTTCATGCCGTACCATCAGTAAACAATTGTGCACACAAATCTTCCAGTGTGGGGTGCAGTGCACTGGAAACCTATTCCGGGAGTACACCATAAACCGGTGTGGCAGGAGCATGGATGACAACTGGATACTGTTGGCGAGAACTCCGCTTTTTCGCAATTGTACAGCCTAGGACACACATACATTGCAATAGGATCCACTATGAATGTATTTGTTTATTTAACTATCTTCATGATCAATTGAAAGCAGCAGAAACCAAGTATAATTTCTAAGAGAGTCAGCATTTAGGGAGCTTCATACATGCACATCTGCTCTCATCGGCAGCCATGCTTTTCCTACCTGGGTCTTTCCATCTAACCTAAACACACACAAGGTGCTTGGATATTTTTTATACTTAGAGTGCAAGATTACTTCCCTAAGTGTAAGAGACCCCCTTACCTAATGACTCAAAAATAATTATTTGAGGGGTCGCCTCACCCACAACTTTTCGTGGCATGCTTCATCCTTGCACCCCCACACACTGGAGTAAGACCAGTGGATTCAACCAAAACTGGGAGCTTTTTGATATTATTTTCAAGACAGTAAACAAAGTTCCAGATATTCAATTAAAAATCCCTACGGGTAAACCCCAAGAATATTTCTTTATTTAGGGTACCCTTGATAAAAAGTAAAAAACATGCGAATGTTTCACCCAACCATGATAGATTGCAGATATGTTTCGACCGATTTACATGCCAAGAATAATTTGAGACATTGAATTGAGTGAAAACCAAAGTGCCAAGAGGGCAATGCTAAGTGAACCACGTACAAGTTATTTTAAAGTGCCAAAGTGTCATAGCACTGAAAAAGGTACCGATGAGTGTAGACCTGCCAATGGACTAGTTCACTGGCAACTACATAAATTGGAGAGGGTTTAAGACGTAGATTTATACTCAAAGTGTCAAAGTGCCAATGCTGTTAAAACCAAGTGCAGATCTGCTTGAAGTGCCAAATGTCATAGTGTCATAGCACTAAGCAGTAAGCCAGATAGAGTGAATCTACCTATTCAGCTGACAGACCAGTTCATTGGCAACTACTCAAGTGAAGGTGGCAGTCTTTTTGCTGTAAGGGCTAGAAATTTAATCACCTGGGAATTAAGGCTGATATTGGCCTTATTGTAGCACTCTATTGCGGCTTATCTACTACAACCACACACACCCAGGGAATGAAAAACAGAACACAGCAAGAGTTTGCACTCAGAGAGGAGGGCCGGACAAATACAAATAACATGCAGTTTCTGCTTTATGGACAGAAAAGGAGCATCTAGAATCAATGTTTACTCTGAGATATTTGTATTCTTTGACGTGACAAATTTTGATGTTGACTAGATGCCAAGGACCAAACTGTGAATTGTTCCTGTCAAGATAATTTGTGGCGGTGTAAGCACTCAGAGTATTCAGGAGGCTCTGTAAACCTACTTTGGTCCGGCCTAGGAGTATGAGATCATCTGCATAGAGCATGCTGGCTAAAGACTTCCCTCCAATTTTTGGAGCTTGAGCGATTACCAGGTCTAATTTGGTTGGCAGATCAGAGATTAAGATAGTAAACAAAGTTGGGGTGAGCACGAGCAGTTTCAAGGCGATGTTTGTATAAACCTTCCTGGATATACAGCTTCCGTCGCAAAGTTTGATCCTAAACCATGTATCAGAATGAAGGATTTCGATTGCTGTCAGGAGCTTGCGTGGGACCGCCCAGCTTGCTAATTTGCGCCAGAGCAGCAACCTGTCCACTGGGTCGAATGCTGCCTTGAGGTCAACATACGCCTTGCTGGCCATCATTACAAAGCTGCTAAATTTGTTAGTGTGGCCATGCCGGGATGGAACCCAGTCTGATTGAATGGAGTAATTTTCTGAGCGTCTGCCCAAGTGCAAAAGTCAAAAAACACAGTTGATGGACAGAATGCAGAACAATGTCATACATTCACCCCAGCAAAAGTCCAGCAATAAGAGGACAGCAAAATGTTTTGTCTCATCAATTTGGCCAATTAGTTGATAGTTTGTTGGGTCGCATTTGCAACCACCTTTGAAGATGGGGCGCATGATTGCCCCTCTCCATGAGTCTGGAATTGTGTATTGAGTCTTAACATGATTGAACATTGGTATGAGGGCGGCCGCCCAGAAGGCAGTGTCCATCTTAAAGGGACATAGTGGCAGTCCATTAGGGCCCAGAGCACTTTCGGTTTGGCTCTTTTTGATAATTTTTCGACTTGTAATTGAGAGATTGGTATTGTTTTGCAATTTAAATGTCCTTTTGGAAGGTAGACTTGAATAATTTGAAAACATTTATAGTTCGCCAACTGTTTGGGCAGCCTCCACTCCGCTACTGTTTCAAGTTTAATTACAAAGTTGTATTTCTCAGTGTCAGTCAAACTCCTTGATGAAAATGTGACAACTGGAAGTTTTCTTCAAATAAGTGCCCCTGTGATGTACCCAATTGTGTCCTGATCCATTAAGAACAGCTTTAAATGGTTGCTACTTTAATCCGATTTTTTTTATTGTCAGGGGTTTTTTCTTGTTATTTTCTGGTTATTAATGGCTGAATTCATCGTTTCATGGGGGGGAGGATAGAAGCAATGTCTATGCGGTACAGAAGGGGGAAGCTTTGCTAGGGTGCCCCCACCTGAAGGAAATGAGAACCAAACTTGATCCACAAATGTAAAAATGTCTTATTAAACAATGGGTATATATGTTGGATTTAAACTCAAATCGTTTTGAAACCTAATGCAAGACTTGTAAGACATTTTGTTAGGAATTTTATGTTGAGTTTGGAATATTCGGGTCATGCTACTGAACTGAAGAAAAATCTTGTTGATGCTATATTCAGGGCAGCAGATCCGCTATCAATAGAACAATTGGTTGCATTCTTAGGACTTGCCCAGTTCTATGCCAAACCTACCAAAGATTTCACAAACAATACAGACCCTTTCAGACCTTTACTTACAAATCATGCTACATCCTTTTGGAGTTTAATGTAGGGGTTTAATGTATGGATTTATGGAGTTCAATGTATGGGTCTAGAACACTGAATACAAGCAAGATAATTCATAAATGAGAAAGAGCCAGCTATTCATGGGCAGCTGAACTCTTCCATACATGTTTATGAGGTACAAAATGCTCATTCTGCACATATCATAAACCTTTGGCAAATTGCTACAACCGGGTGGGGGTGGGGGGGGAGTAGGACTTTCACTGCAAGACATGCTGCTACGATGTAAACATTTTGGTTTGATGTGAGCCATATTTCACAGATAAGGAATGCTCAAACCGATTGTATGTCTCACTTATCTTTAGATGAACCTGGTGTTAATAGTCATGTTGAGGACTGGGAGGGTGAGGCTGCTTTTACGAGTAGAGATTCAGGTGCAGAATTATTGGCTGGACGCTGAGACAACATTTCTGAAAGTAAGTGTGAATCAGAGTGTTTGAGGGTTTGATGGGTAAGGTTAAAGAATTCATTCAGGGAGGCTGGCATGAAGTAAGAAGCTTGAGTGAGAGCTCCAGATTGTTTTAAACTCAGAAGGGGTCTCCCTTTGGAGAATGATGTTACAGTGCATGGTGGTCACTGGTACCACTGTTCAGTCAACAGAGAACTGTGATTGACACATGGGCATGTGGGTAATGTGCTGTTACTGATGTTTCTCCTATTTTCTCTCTTGTCATATGTTTTTATGTTGACATACCTTCCCTTGGTTGGCATGTTCCATTTAGAATAATGGAATTATTAGGTTTGAGAGATGCGGTGAAGGCAGTTGTTGCGGTACACTGGACTGTTATGCAGCTGCTGGAGTTTCTCTTTTCTAATAAAAAAATATTCTACATTTCTCAATTTTCTTCCGTGTCTTCTTGGGTTTTTGCACTCTGGTGGTACTCACGAACCTGCTCACGAATCTACTACTCCTAGGAGAAACTTCAACATTTCACCGTACTCTAGAACTCTTAAGGCACTGTTGCTTAGTTTTTCTTGTACGTTCCCCAGTTCTGCTTACTTTCATCTACTGTTGGGAAATTTGAACATTTTACTACATGTTCCATCCTGTGGCCGGCCGAGTCTTCTACCTCGGTTGTTTTGTTTATTTGGTGTCTTTGCGGCCCTCTAGAGACCAGCCTTTTGCCAGTTTGGTCTCTTCTCTCTCTGTCCAGTCTTGTTACTCATTTCTGCGAGTTGTGTGCGGCTCGGTACGTCTCCCACAGCTGCTGCGAGCTCTTGTGATAAGTGCAGTCTTTCCCCATTGCCCAGCAATCTAGCATTGCCGTGCCGTGACGCGTGACCTCTGTGCAGCCCGCGCAGCTCCCTGAGTGCCTCCCAAACAGTCGCTGCTGTGAGCTCTTGTACAGTTCCTTCACCATTGCGCAGCAACCGAGCAACAGCAAACGTCCTGTACCTCTGGAATGCTAATGACTATGCCTACCTAGATATTCCTCCGACTTGATTGATGGAGCAAGGTAAATGAGAAAATTTTGAACCCCCTAATATTAACAATAACAATTAATACAATTGTTCGTTTCAGTGAAATAACCAACAACGTATGTTTTCCTTATAAGTGTTTTTGCTAACATGCAGTATCTGTGCAAACTAATTTACTTACAATTGTTAATGTAAATAACGATAACATAAAGATATGCGTATTAATTAGAATAATATTGCATGATTTGTGCTACGTAGAGAATTATATGGTGGCAAAAGAAAGTGGTTGGTAAGTAAGAAATAGCTTTATATGTCGCTTTTGCTAGGTAACACCTAACTGGGGTACGTAGAATGACGGGAGGGAAACGAAAAGGCTTATTTTCTTTATTCTTAACTATTTTCTGTTTATTTCTATGATAGTTTGCTCAGGCCTGCTAGGCTGTGCTGTAAAATTGGCTGCTGAGGCAAACAAGCTAGAATGCGCTTGCGCAAGATGGCTTCCAAGCGGAAGAAAAAGCTGTGAACGAATGCATCACATGGTTATTTCCAAAGCCTAGGATGGAAGAGAGATCAAGGTTGTGATGACCTTATTACCCGAGCGTGTGCCAAAGGGGGACTTGGCGAACAAGTGTGAGAACCAGCAGTGCATTCGTGAATGGAGAATGAACTGTTTAAAATAAAGTATCTGAAAGAAGATACAAATAAAGACTGTCAATTGGATTGGTAATGTCCTGAACCCGTGAGAAAGGACAAAGTTATGAACATTCTTTGGAACTGGTTTGAGCAAGGAGGGTAATAATGAAATGTTTGCCACCCCTCCAATGGACCAATTAGCGTGAATCTCGCCCCCAAAAATGAAACATTTGTGTTTAGTAAGCTAGTGTTAGGGTATAAGAGGACTCTCTTAAGTAGGAGGGGCTGCTGCGCTGCTTTTTACATATTTTTATTGAGCACTGGACGCTGGAGAAGCCACTGCTATTTTCCTATAGGCCTTTATATTTTAATACGATTAATCTTTTACTCTTAAATTTGATTGAGAGAGAACGAGATTGTGGCAGAAAACCTGTATAGGTGGTCCGTCGAGGAGGCCTGTTTAGCAGGACAGACAGTCAGTTTTTGGGAGTTCTATGCTGGGATCTGAATTTAACAGCTGTGACGAACTTTATTTTTCCATCTAAAAGGGTATGCATTGCAATTTCAATTTATTCTTATAATGATAATAAATGTATTGATTCGATTAATAAAACTGAATATATTCATGCTTATAAAATTAGATAAACTATATTATAATTAAATTTACGAGTCTGTGGTTCTTTAGCTCAATAATAATTGTAAATGTTTAAAAGGTTATAGTGATTGAGCTGGTCTTAATCACCATCAACTGATTCCTACTAGTTGGTCCATCGACCAATGAGCGGAATACCTTAGAAGTTTGAGAATTATCATGTTGATTTAAAAAGGTATCCCGTCTCCTTCCAGCAACTCATTTTAACTTTTTCTCCTAAGTAAAGGCGGACGAGTTCCAGTGAATATATGAGTGAGTGAATGTTTATGCGGTGTTATGGGCCCCACCGTCATATTGGTATAGTTGTGAAGAAGAGTGTTTCCCAACCTGGACGTCAATGCCTAGAGGAGAAGAAATTTTATTGATAGCGCTGGATCAGATTTCGTGGTAGCAGAGTTATGGTTACTATAGATTAGTTTGGTGATTATTGATTATTTCATGTCTAACACTTTATGTTGAGTCGCGTTATGTTATATGTAAGTCGGAAATTTTGAAGCTTCCGGGAAGTAGGAAGTGGACACGTGTGGCAAGAGAAGTCACATGGAATAGTGCATTGTCTAGGTTTTCAAAATGGTGATAACACAGGTTGTGTTATGATAGGGACAATTTCCGTATAAGAGGTGTGTGAATGAAATAGCAACCGGTGTTCTTGTGAAACTCTGGCCTTAATTCTCAGGAGCAGTGTAGTCTCCACATGTGTTTTATCCCCAGAGAAACGGGTTTACCCCTTGCTTGAAAGAAGGGTAAGGTAGAGGGAAGTGCTACACTTATCGAACAAAACTGTATTCTTGTATGATAGAGTAAAACTATCACTTTTGTTCAGCGAAAACAGACAATGGAAATGTGTTTTATGTTGTAATTAATAAGATTTAGTCAAGAAAAAGAATTGCCGATAAAAGTTGTAAAGGAGGGGTCAGGAGCAGAACTGACGTAGACAAAAGGCCGCGCTGGGATTGGCCAGTGCAATAGAAACATGGAAAACGCTCTAATTGGTGCGTTGGTGTGAGACGCGCTGGGATAGGTCTGAATAGCAGTGACGTAGAGGCTTCGGATTGGTGCGTTGGTGTGAGACGCGCTGGGATAGGTCCGAATAGCACATAGAGATCAGTGCAGAGTTACGAGGTTGCAGAAGGGAAAGAAATTGTGAAATATGGCTTATTATGAATGTTGTAGAGAGAAACCGTCATGGATGGTGAAAATTAAGAACTTCTTTAAGAAAGACAAGAAGGTAGTGACTAGAGAGGGACAGGTAATTCCTCCGCCGAAAACACCAGCTTCGCATATGATGCTGAAATATGGTTATCATACTTGCATTTGGTTAGAAAATTGGACTAAGTATACTCAAAATGATGGAGTATTAGCCTTTCCCGAGAATGGTTCATTTAGCGTAGCTGTACTTCGGAATTTAAGAGAGAAAATGACGAAGCTTGAGCCAAGACCTAGACCAACACAGTTTGAAGCGTTAAGTGAATGGGAAGATGAGATGTATGAACGAGAGAGATTCAGAGGAGTTAAGAATCATGAGTTTGTTCCTGGAAGACTATGGGGAGTGAATCATGAGGATAGAATAAAGCGTTGGAGATATGCTAATATGACCGGAGGTTTGTTTCCAGCCTTTACAGTTGAAGAGGAAGCGAGAAGAAAGTGTACAGAGAAAAAGAAACATATAGCTACTGAAAGATACGGGTATGGTGGTAGCGAGACAGAGGATGAATTGCTGGAAGATATTTTAAATGCAAACCCACCTCCATACCAACAGAATTCTGCGGTGGTGACACCTAATGCACCGCCAATGGAAACTGGGAGGAATAAAAGTCCAGAACGAAGATACGAAATAAATAGGTCACAAGAACAGTTGAAAACCCCACAAAGTGAAAAGGTTGAAAGTGACAATACAACCGAATTAGTAAAAACCACGAGAGAATTGACTGAGAAAATAAGAGAATTAACAATGAATATGGAAGCCGTAACTGTACCAGTAACAATAGGTCCAGTAATACCAGTTTTTGAGAATCAGAAAATAGATGAACATTCTTTAGTCATTCCCATGAATTCAAATTTGGAAAGAAGGAAAGAAGGGATGGAACTAGAAAATGAAGGAGTGAGAAATTTGGTCAGCTCATATAGACCGAGCCCACCAACAAATTTGACGATAAATGAGAGCGAGTTTAGGAGGATTCCTATGGGAACTGAGTCAGCATCAGAAACACCAGAGAGGAGTAGAAATTGGGTAGAAATAAATAGTACACCTGTAGGTCCAACTCCCGATGAATTGAATGAATGAATGAAAACCCTGCAAAAGAAAGAGACAGAACCAAAACCACTAGATGTAATTAGGCTAAAAATAGACATGGAAGAATTAATTTTAGGGACTATTGGTACAGAAAAATTAAAAACATATCAGGATGATGAGATTATGTTTTTGTGTAAAAGTATTACATGGAGAGCTAGAAATTTGCATGACAAATTAGAAGAGGTAGCGAATGAATTAGGAGTAGAATTTGTAAAGGTGAGGAGTTTGCAGAAACCATATAGGGTAGATTTTTGCGAGAAAGATATAGAAAACTTGAACACATCAGGACGGTTAACCCAAATAAAAGAATTGATTGTTTTGTTGAGAAAATGGGGTGATGTGGACAGATGGAGAAGCAGGTGGACTAAAAGGAATGAGAAAACGACCGATAAAGCGTCTTTGGCTTTTGCGGTGACAGACAAAGAACCAGTTGTAAGGGAGTATCCGATGAGAGAAACTCCAGGAGGAAGTTATGTGCATGTCCCTTGGTCCAGACAAGATATACTGTCATTTACTAATGACTTCCCAAAATTGAGAGAAAAGCCTGTAGAATGGTACAGACAAGTGGAAAGGTTTGTTAAGGTTTCGAAGGTGTTGTGGGTAGATTTGGATGGATTATTTGACATTGTAGTACCAGCTGATTTATGGACAGAGTGTAAGATTACCATTGATTGGCCAACTGTAGAATCCCTAAGAGATGCAAAAACAGGAGCGCCAGGACCAGAAGTTATGAGGAAATACGACCAAGTTATTACCTTTTTGAAAAACAAAATTCCACCCAAAGAAACCGATTGGGTAAAAATTGATAGAACCACACAGGAAAGTAAGGAATCTGTACATGCCTATTACGAAAGGCTACTTCTGGTTTTCAAACAGTATAGTGGCTATGAGACTTTAAATGAGAAAGATATGAGTCATTTTGTATATAGATTTGTTTATGGGTTAAAACCAGAGATAAGTGAGATGATCAAACAGCATATGATCTGTTGGCAGAATAGCACAGTAGACGAAGTTTTGAGGTATGCTAAATATTGCAGTGATGACATTGAATGTAGACAACGTAAATTAAAAGAGAAAGCGATGTGGGCACAAGTGAAAGTTGCAGAGAAACAAGAAGCTCAACTGAATAATCAGGCTAATGAGGCAGGACAAACTAAATCCAAACCGAATATAGGTAAAGGAAAAGGCCAAATGAGTATAGAAGAGGCAAAGAAAAAGTGGCCATGCCACAATTGCGGAAAGTTAGGGCATTGGAGAAACGAGTGTAAATTCCCTCCAAAAGCTAATGCGGAAAATCAATCATTAAATCCACAGGTGCAGAGTGAGGTGAGTTACCAACAGCTGCAGCAACCGCAGGTAGTTACTCAGCAGAGTCAGGTGCCTCAACCACCACTTCCCAAGAGTGTAAATCCACAAAGATACAGTGCAGAGACAGGATTCTACGGAGGAGAGCAGGTAACACAATTGCCGCACGCAGCTGCAATATCGCAGTATTGGTTACGACAGGATGGGAATGAGTCGGATGAAAGTTTATGACGGTGCCTAGGAGAGGAGGAAGAGTGCGGGCTTGGCGCAACTCTAGAGGTAGATCAAGCAGGTCCATTTGTGGATGGAGAAGTGAATGGTGCAAATGTAACACTCCTTGTGGACACTGGAGCTACCCGTTCTACTGTTAGATCAGTGGAAATTCCAAACCTTCCTCTCAGGTGAACATATCCAAGTCGTTGGTGTCTCAAATCAGCAGATTAAGGCGCCTCTTACCAAATTAGTAGAGGTAAAGATTGGACCATTCAGAGAAATGCACCGATTTGTGGTGTGTGATTGCAGTCCTGTGAATTTATTAGGACGCGATCTACTCTGCAAAATGAATTGCACCATCTATTGTACTCCAGATGGAATTGCATTTTAGACCCCCGATGAAGATGTACTGTATAAAATGACAATGGTGAATTTAGAGTCAGAAGTGAATGATTTATTTCCTGTGTTTGATGTAGAGAAAATCCCAATTGAACTAAAAGAAACAGTGAAACAAGAAGTGTGGGATTTTACGGGTGAAGATATAGGGTTAATGAAAGGAGTAGACCCTGTTAAAATTTCTGTTAAAGAAGGCACAAATTACCCAAATACTCCACAGTATAAATTGACGCAAGAAATAATTGAAGGAATAACACCTGTAATAAACAAAATGATTGAACAAGGAATTCTGAGAGAAATAATGAGCAGTCCATGTAATTCGCCTATAATGGGACTGAAAAAGCCGAACGGAACATATAGAATAGTGCAAGATTTGAGAAAGGTCAATAAAATCGTTGTTCCTTGTTGTCCAATTGTACCAAACCCTGCTGTAATTCTGTATCAGATTCCACGTGAAGCGGAATGGTACACTGTCATTGATTTGTGCCATGCATTTTTCTCTATCCCATTACATTCAGATAGCCAGCCATTATTTGCATTTAGGTTTGGAGAGCGTATTTTGGCATGGTGCCGAATTCCTCAGGGGTATACAGAAAGCCCCTCAATCTTTAATCAGATCCTAAAGAAATCATTGGAAGATTTGAAAATGCCCGAAAAATCTGTGATGGTTCAATACATTGATGACCTATTAGTGGCATCAAAAACAAAGGAAGCATGTGTTACCGACACAATTGCTTTGCTGAACCATTTAGCAAGAGGAGGACATAAAGGGTCCCCATCAAAATTACAATTTTGTCAACAGGAGGTTCAATACTTAGGTCATAAGATTGAAAAGGGAGTGCGAAAAGTAACGACCGAAAGAATAAAAATAATTCAAGGAATGAGAGCCCCAATGACACAAAGAGAGGTAAGAATGTTCCTGGGAATGGTTGGATATTGTCGACAATGGATAAGTGGATTTTCATTAATTGCAAAACCATTACAGCGTTTGACAAAAAAGGATGTTAAAGATCCATTTGAATTGAATGATGAAGAAATGAAGGCGTTTAAAGAATTAAAAACGAAACTATGTGAAGCTCCGGCACTGGGAATGCCTGACTATGAAAAAGATTTTGAACTGTATTGTAGTGAGAGAGATGGGTGTGCGTTTTCAGTCTTAGTGCAAAGACATGGAAACATGAAAAGACCTATTGCGTATTTTTCAGCTGTTTTAGACCCGGTAGCAAAAGCGTTGCCTGGATGTCTGAAAGCAGTAGCTGCTACTTGCGTGAGTCTGGAACAGAGTGAAGGCATTGTGATGGGTTATCCATTGAGAGTATATGTTCCTCATTCTGTGGAAATTCTTTTGACAAGGACCAAAACTCAATACATGACACATAGTCGGCTGACTAGGTATGAAAAAGTGATTTTAAGTGCAGACAATGTAACCATTGACAGATGCACAAATGTAAATCCTTCGATATCATTGCCGGATGAGGAGAATATGATAGACATGGATGAAGTTGACCATGATTGCCTGAATGTACTCGAGTATTGCACAAAACCGCGACCTGACATTAAAGATGAGCCTTTAAAAGAATCAGATTATGTACTGTTTGTGGATGGCTCATGTTTAAGAACGAGTGAAGGAGTTTTGAGTGCAGCATATGCAGTATGTACAGTAGCTGCCGTAATGGAAGCATCTTGTTTGAGAGGAATACGTTCTGCCCAAGTGGCTGAACTAGTTGCTCTAATTCAGGCATGCAAACTGGGAAGGAATGTCCGAATCACAGTAATCACGGATAGCCAATAAGGCTTCGGAGTGGTACATGATTTTGGGCAGGTCTGGTCCCAGAGAGGTTTCTTGACATCTGCAGGAACTCCAATCAGAAATGGTGAGTTTGTGAAAAGGTTGCTTGAGGCGATACAGCTGCCTAAACAGATTGCAGTGGTGAAGTGTAATGCACACAAAAATGGGGAAGACTACATAACAGTGGGCAACAAGTTTGCCGATGAAATAGCTCAGTATTGTGCCAAAAATGTAGTCTCATTGAACCGAGGCAGGGAAAGAGCGCATGTTTCATGTCCTTTGCTTTTTACTAACCCTGTCGAGACATGGGATGAGGTGAGACAATTACAGGAAGCAGCAGATGATGAAGAAAAAGATAGCTGGATAAAAGCAGGATGCAGGAAAAGGGAGGAAAATGATGTTTGGGTTTACAGAGACGAAAGACCAGTTATGCCTGATAGCATGATTTCTGACATGGCACGGATGTACCATGGACAAGCTCATATCGGAAGGGATGCAATGATCAGACTTTTCAGACAAACCTGGTATAACCCAAAATTCAGAGCCATAGCTGAGAGTCTTTGTCAAAGATGTCTAGTTTGTCAACAAATAAATCCAGGAAGGAAGACAGTCGTGAGTCTAGGAACAATAGGACGAGAAGGAGGACCTTTCACGAGAATGTAGATGGACTTTATCGAAATGCCCCCAAGCAATAGACTAAGATATGTTCTTGTAGTCGTCTGTTTGTTCTCTCGTTGGGTGGAAGCCTACCCGACCAGAAGAAATGATGGAATTACAGTAGCAAAACTCATGCTGAGAGAATTCATTCCAAGGTATGGTTTTCCAGTAACGATTGAAACAGATAGAGAAACACATTTTCAGAACGAATTAATTCAATTGATATGTGAAGCACTTGGCATTAAACAGAAACTGCATTGTGCATACAGACCAGAGGCTTCTGGAGTAGTAGAACAAGTGAATGGAACAATAAAGAACAGGTTAGGGAAAATGTGTCAAGCCACAGGACTCAAATGGCCAGATGCTTTGCCATTGGTTTTAATGACTATCAGAAGCATACCTGAAAGAAAGACAGGTCTGAGTCCCCACGAAATAATCATGGGGCGAGCAATGAGACAAGCACATGTACCTGTCAACAAACTGCTGACTATAACTGATGATCTCGTGTTGGATTATTGCAAAGGATTGGCTGATGTGGTACGTTCTGTGTTTCATCAGGTTGGACCGGATGCGACCACTCTCGAAAGAAAACCAGCTCATGATTTGAATCCAGGAGACTGGGTCCGCATAAAAGTCCACAGAAGAAGAAACTGTTTGGTTCCCCGTTGGGACAAACCACGACAAGTGATCCTGGTAACAACAACTGCAGTCAAATGTGCAGGAGTGAAACACTGGGGGAAAACGACCTTTACAACGCGGTCAAAACACCGCAATACATTTACTTCGCTGTCATTACAACGAAAGTCGTTACAACGACTTGCACTAGATGGCGCTCTAGACTAAGGAATAGTGTGATTTACTATTCCAACACCTTCCCTACTGTTACGTAGGCTGGAGTTGGAATAGTAAATCATACTATTCCTAAGTCCAGCGCCCTCCAGCGCAAGTCGTTGTAACGACTTGCGTTGTAAAAACTGTGATGTAATGTACTGCGATCTAAATGATCGCGTTGTATCGTCATACATTCAACACTGGGTACATGCCAGCCACACCGTCAGAGTCCCAGATCCTGAAATTCGACCTGTAAGTCGACATCTGGAAATATCTGATACCAGTTCAGCATCCGATGCAGAAGAAGAAACGAACAGGGTTCCAGAACTTGAAGATCGACCTGAAAGTCGACATCTGGGAGACCCAAGTACAAGTTCAACGACAGAAGGAGATAGTGAAATAGCAAAGGTTCCAGAACTTGAAGATCGACCTGTAAGTCGACATCTGGAAATATCAGACACCAGTTCAGCATCTGATACAGATCACTCAGATTGTGAGGAAAGTCTGAATAAGGATTGGAAGACTGATATCATAAGCGAAGAAACTGAGCAAAAAGACAGCAATAGTGAGCAACCAAGTACAAGTTATGGTAAAGATCCTTCAGAAATTATTCTAATAGATGAAGAAGGGATAGTTTCAACTAGAGAGATAGAAGAATCGGAAGAATCCCGAGGAGTAATAGGGACAGATCGGCGAAAAAAGGAACAGGGAAATATAGAAACAGATAGAGAGGTCGACGCGAATACGGAAGAACTTCGGGGAGGGACAGAAGTAGGTGAACAAAGAAGAAAAACACAAAGAGGATCAGAACTAGTTGAAAGGAGTGAAATAATAAAGTTCAAGATAAGAGACAATAAAGAAAGGTCTGAAACAGAATCAGAAGAGAGTGGAGAAGAAAGAAAACAGGTATTAGAAACAAGAAAGAGAACTTGGAGAGCAGAAAGAGAAGAAAAAGAAAGTGAACCGAAAAGGCCGAGAAAAGGAGATAATTGGCCCCACGAAGTTAGAAGATTGAGATACAAGATCATAAACTTAAATGGAAAGAATGCAGAACAAGTAAATGAAATAACAAGTCAAGAGGAACAAGAAAAACAAGGTGGAAAACACTTGCAGAAAACAAAAAGAGTGAAGAAAGCAAATCTGAAATATAAATCACCTGAATGGCTATACATTGCGTTGACTGACATCAAAGAAGAAGAAATCACTCACGAGAACCCTGAACAAAGCTACAACTTAATGGGTGACGGTGAAATGCAACAAGTTTAAAAGAAATTTGAAAGAAATTTCTACCGGACTGGACAAAACCCCGAATTTGACAGGAAAGAGTTCTGAAAAGAACTAAAGAAAGTACCAAAACGAGACAAAGTGAGAACGTAGGGTGGCTAAGACGTCATTTCTGAGGTGTGGTGACACATTTTCTGTGTATATATATATATATATATATATATATATATATATATATATATGTATATATATATACAATAGAACAAGATGGTAGATACCAAAAATAGAACATGTAGATGTGAGTTCTTACGTAGATGGTGTAAGATGTGCTTTTTTTGTACAGGATTATTAATGACCGTATGGTTCATCTTAGCAATCACTATTCCAATTAGATTAGCTGTAGAAGAAACGTCCATATCAGAAAATAACACGGAAAAGGAAGCTAACATGCAGAAAACAGCCATATTAAAAGATAGTGTAGAGTTACATAAAGATAGATCAATAACTGATTTTTCTAAAAATGTTTTCACCAAATTATTATATGAATATGTAGAAACAATGGATGTGAGAGATTGCTATGTTTGTATGCAATTGCCTGCGTCTGTTGCAGAAGGTGTGACTTATCATCACCTTCCTTTGACGTATGGAATAACATGTAGTGTTTTAGCTAGTCTATTTTATAGAACAGGAAGGTTAGAATATTATTATACCGATATAGATAAGATTTTTGCAAAGATTCCTATAGTATCTGAACTAAACAGGGTGAAAGAAGCAAGAACGTTTGGAGAGTTTTTCTTAGAAAATAAAGTTTTTTCGTTAGCTGACATAGTTAAACACAACCTTACCTGTGAGTTAAGAAAGGAGGAAAAAGAGTTTTTAGAAATGGTTGAAACCAGAAGGATAAAATTTCAGAGAAAAGTAATAGAGGAAGAAGAGACAAAAACACCTGTGTGGACATTTGAAGAAGAAAATAATGATAAGAAGAAGACAAATATAGCTATGACTTTGGATTGGCCCCAACAGGGAAGGTTGTGCATTAGTAGAAATAAAACAAGGTATGACAACTATTTCGTGGGTTCCAGTAATTGTCAAGACAATTATAAAATTTTAGGAGGTTGGGGATTCAAAGGGGGAAAAGATCCAATATTTCCTGGGATCTATTATATTTGCGGAAACAGAGCTTATTACAGGTTGCCGGACCATTGGTATGGGACGTGCTACTTAGGTCTGGTCTTTCCAAAGATTTTTCATGTAGATAGAGAAGAAAAAGGAACACACGAGATGGGTAAAACATCCACATGAAGAAAGAGGGAAAGTTTTTCAGAAATAGTGGGTGATATTTTTGGAGCATTGATACCAGCAGTGGGAATATCTTTGAATGCATTTAAAATTCGGAAATTATCCACAGTAGTAGATCGTTTATCTACAGATACTGCTGGAGGGTTCTTGATGGTAAATACCGAGATGGTTGCCATGAGAGCTATGGTGATGCAAAATCGACTTGCCCTTGACATTCTTTTGGCAAAAGAGGGTGGAGTCTGTGGAATGCTGAAAGTTCAACATTGTTGCACTTACATTCCACATAAAAGTGAAAATATACAAAAGTATATAAAGAATATTACAAATTTGTACAAAGAACTTGTTCCACTGGAGGTTGAAAATGCCTGGGAGAAACTTGGTAAGAGTTTTTCCTCTGTATCAAATTGGTTTACTAAAATAAGTAGTTTGATTATAGGGAAAGTTATGATAGCAGCGACAATAATAATATTAGTAGTATTATTCGTGAGATTTGTCATTATATGTATCAAAAGAAGAAAAAGACAAAACAAAATAGAAAGAGAAAATAAGATAAAGAAAGAAAGAGAGCGAGAAGTAGGTGAAATAGAACTGAAAGAACTGAAAGAAAGCATGTATAAGAAAACAAAAAGACAAGATGAAAGGGATACAGTTGTGTAAAACTAACAAAAAGCAAATGGACAAGAAATATGCTATCTGACAAATTGGTATGACATGGGTTTTTGTGGTGATATTAAAAATCACCAAAGGGGGGAATTGATGGAGCAAGGTAAATGAGAAAATTTTGAACCCCCTAATATTAACAATAACAATTAATACAATTGTTCGTTTCAGTGAAATAACCAACAACGTATGTTTTCCTTATAAGTGTTTTTGCTAACATGCAGTATCTGTGCAAACTAATTTACTTACAATTGTTAATGTAAATAACGATAACATAAAGATATGCGTATTAATTAGAATAATATTGCATGATTTGTGCTACGTAGAGAATTGTATGGTGGCAAAAGAAAGTGGTTGGTAAGTAAGAAATAGCTTTATATGTCGCTTTTGCTAGGTAACACCTAACTGGGGTACGTAGAATGACGGGAGGGAAACGAAAAGGCTTATTTTCTTTATTCTTAACTATTTTCTGTTTATTTCTATGATAGTTCGCTCAGGCCTGCTAGGCCGTGCTGTAAAATTGGCTGCTGAGGCAAACAAGCTAGAATGCGCTTGCGCAAAATGGCTTCCAAGCGGAAGAAAAAGCTGTGAACGAATGCATCACGTGGTTTTTCCCAAAGCCTAGGATGGAAGAGAGATCAAGGTTGTGATGACCTTATTACCCGAGCGTGTGCCAAAGGGGGACTTGGCGAACAAGTGTGAGAACCAGCAGTGCATTCGTGAATGGACAATGAACTGTTTAAAATAAAGTATCTGAAAGAAGATACAAATAAAGACTGTCAATTGGATTGGTAATGTCCTGAACCCGTGAGAAAGGACAAAGTTATGAACATTCTTTGGAACTGGTTTGAGCAAGGAGGGTAATAATTAAATGTTTGCCACCCCTCCAATGGACCAATTAGCGTGAATCTCGCCCCCAAAAATGAAACATTTGTGTTTAGTAAGCTAGTGTTAGGGTATAAGAGGACTCTCTTAAGTAGGAGGGGCTGCTGCGCTGCTTTTTACATATTTTTATTGAGCACTGGACGCTGACGCTGGAGAAGCCACTGCTATTTTCCTATAGGCCTTTATATTTTTATACGATTAATCTTTTACTCTTAAATTTGATTGCGAGAGAACCAGATTGTGGCAGAAAACCTGTATAGGTGGTCCGTCGAGGAGGCCTGTTTAGCAGGACAGACAGTCAGTTTTGGGAGTTCTATGCTGGGATCTGAATTTAACAGCTGTGACAAACTTTATTTTTCCATCTAAAAGGGTATGCATTGCAATTTCAATTTATTCTTATAATGATAATAAATTTATTGATTCGATTAATAAAACTGAATTTATTCATGCTTATAAAATTAGATAAACTATATTATAATTAAATTTACTAGTCTGTGGTTCTTTAGCTCAATAATAATTGTAAATGTTTAAAAGGTTATAGTGATTGAGCTGGTCTTAATCACCATCAACTGATTCCTACTAGTTGGTCCATCGACCAATGAGCGGAATACCTTAGAAGTTTGAGAATTATCATGTTGATTTAAAAAGGTATCCCGTCTCCTTCCAGCAACTCATTTTAACTTTTTCTCCTAAGTAAAGGCGGACGAGTTCCAGGGAATATATGAGTGAGTGAATGTTTATGCGGTGTTATGGGCCCCACCGTCATATTGGTATAGTTGTGAAGAAGAGTGTTTCCCAACCTGGACGTCAATGCCTAGAGGAGAAGAAATGTTATTGATAGCGCTGGATCACTCTGCATGAGGTGCCTGCGTACGACGCTCTCCTTGGAATGTATTTCTAGGTGCACGTCATCTCCTGAACAGGGGTGTCTCCTCCTCAAGAGCGGAGGAACGCGAGCACAGCAGGCACACACAAATAAATAAAATGCCATGGCAATGCCATTTTATTGCCATGCCATTTTATTTTGCTCTGGCTCACGCGAATGAGGGCAGGGGCGGGGCTGATTCCTGCGTTTGCAGGATTATAGCTGCCTCTGCAGTGAGCATGTTGGGTCGGCCAGCTGGCTTGCTGCGGCCAGCCCGACATGAGTACTATAGACCCAGAAAACTCATGGCTGTAAAACAGCCGGGGGGTTGCTGGCACAGATCCCCAGCCTCAAAATGAGCGCTGGGTTAGTCTGCTGCCACCAATCCTGGAGCTGTAGCTCCAGAATTGGTTGGATTGGTGTTCCACTGGGCAGGAAGGAGGTCCTTCCATTCTTGCTCGTGGAGGCCAGGGAAGAGGGGCCACACTGGGGGAGCTGCATCTGGGGAGCCGCATGTATGGTGAGTTTGGCGCCATCGCGCCTCACCATACATTAATAATTGCTAGCCGCCACTGGTACTGAATCAAGTACCAGTGTGTTCTTGTGTATTTTTTAAACCATGTATTTTCCTTTTTACTTCACTTTCCCTCTGTGTGTTGTTTTTCTTTTTCTTGCACGTTTTTTTCTCTCGACACCTCTTTACTTTTCACCTTCTACTATGCAAAACGTTTCTCCAACTCCTTTTTTTCTTAATTTCTCCTTGTGAACCTGATATTCCTTGGTCAAAATGGAAAAACGTTTTCTTGAATTACTTAAAGGTTTCAGGCCCAAATGTGTCTCTGGAAAAAAGCTTTAATGTTACTACATTGCTTGAGGGCTGAACAACAAGAAATGTTTGAGAATCTTCCAGATACCACTGGTGAGGGTGATGCCTCTTTGAACAAATTTGAACTTTCTATTAATTAATTAGGCAATCACATTCTTCTTAAGGTTTCTATTATATTAGAACGCTACCATTTTGGGAAAAGGAAGCAAGGGGAGGAGGAAACTGCTGAGGACTTTGTAACAGCACTTCTAACATTAGCCTCCTCTTGTAAATTTGGGGTAAATACTGAGCATCGAATTAGAGGTAAATTTATTCTGGAATGCAAATCCAACAGGATGACAGAAGCACTTTGGTCCTAAAATGATCCCTCTCTCAATGAGGGTTTTCTGTGTGCTAAACAAATTGAACACTCCATGTTGTGCATACGTGAGTTAACAAAAAAGAGACCATTACTTCTGTTCATTCTATTGCAGCCAAAAATCAGAAAAAGGGTTCTTTAATGTTCAAAGAAAAAATTGCATGGTTTAGATGTTGTAATCTTAATCATATGGACAATTTATAAAAAGGACGTGCTGCAAAGTATTATGTAAATTATGCGGGAAAAAAAGGTCATTTTGCTAAATGTTGCAAAACTACCAAAGCTAGAGAAAAAATTCATGAGGTGTGTGTAGAGGACAGTGAAATAGTTCTTCAAATAATTAATGATATTAACTTATTTTCAAGTGTCGAATGTGATTATCCATCTGCCACTGTTATGCTCAATGACTTTACAGTATCTATGATGATGGATTCGGGAGCCAGACTTACATTAGTCTCAGACAAAGATTACACTCATTTCTTTCAGGGAAAAGTCCAAGAATGTGAACCTGATGTCACTCTGTACATTGAGTTTATTGGTTATTTTGAGGCATGGATTGAATTTCGGGGAAATTTAACTTTGAGTAAAGTGTACGTTCCTGTCAAGGGTGATGCGGTTTTGAGTTGGCCACATCAAAAGCAGTTGGGAATTTATCTTGATACCAATGTTGATCCTCAAGTTCAGGTCAGAAAAGTTGATACTTTACAGGATATATTTCAGCAAGAGTTTCCTGAAGTTTTTCCAAACAATGTAGGTTGCATCAAGGGATATGTACATCACATAAAGTTGAAATATAATGATTAGCATGCAAAGTCAGTAATATTCCTTTGAGCTTGAAGGACACGGTCAAAGCTGAATTTTATCATTTAGAGGCTGACGGTATAATTGAGGCTGTGGAAGCTACTCAGGGGGTGGCACCTGTGGTTGTAGCCACTAGAGCTTCAGGTGACATTAGGCTGTGTATTGACCTCAAACATCTCAACAAGGAGGTAATTGAGGATATATTTCCTTTAGCCAACATAATGGAGAAGATAGGATAGGATATTATTTATAAAGCGCACTAATACCCAAGGGTGTCAAGGCGCTATAGCAGACAAAAGAGGAGAAAGGAAAGAAGCGCACCTGCAACAGCCTAAGATGAGAAAAGCCAGGTTTTCAGATGTTTTTTAAAAACCGGATAAGAGTCCACGTTGGAGATAAAGGTGGGTAAAGAATTCCATAGCTTGGCGCCGCTACCGAGAAGGAGTGGCTGCCCCATCTAGTCCTGCGAAAACTGGGAATCACAAGTTGTTTCTGAGAGGAGGATCTCAGGAGCCTCCCAGGGATGTACCATTGAAAAAGAGATTTCAATTATGGCGTACCCTTACTATGCATGGCCTTGGATACCTTGCTCAGAGCCTTAAAGCAGATACGCTTCCTGATGGGGAGCCAATGCAGGGAGCAAATCCCATTCCTGGCTGACGCGTGGGAATTTTAAGAATCAGCCGCGCCGCTGCGTTCTGTACCACCTGGAGCTTATTAAGGGAGACCGCATTGATGTTCAAGTACAGAGCTTTGCAATAATCCAGCCGAGAGGTGACCAGAGTGATGATGATAAGATGATAAGTTTACTGAGTCAATCAAGGTTTTTCACTATTCTTGACTCAACATCAGCTTATCACCAGGTCAAGCTTAGTGAAGATTCAAAAGATCTCACTGCTTTTGTGACAACTTTTGGTGTATACTGGTTCAATAGGATGCCTTTTGGTCACTGTTCAGCTGCATCCATTTTCCAGAGACTCATGACCGACATTTTGGGTGGGATGCCTGGTGATAATTCTTTCAAGATGATGTATTGATTTTTTATTTCACCTTTGAGGGCCACTTAAACACTGTCAGAGAAGTGTTGAGGATTTTCGGCAAAAAAGGCATAACACTCAAAGTCAATCAGTGCAAGTTTTGTTGCTCTATGATTTCGTATTTGGGACATATCATTTCAGGTGAGGGAATGAGACCCAAAGATGATCTGATTAAAACCATAATATATCTGTCACCGCTGTCCAAGAAGTAGGAGGTTCAAGCATTTCTAGGGATGGCAGAATTTTACACTAGATTTGTTTCCAATGTTGTCAGCTGATAGGCTGCTTTTAGTTTATTACTCAAAGAAGGTGTCCCATTTGAGTGGAATGATTTGAAGTCTTGTTTATCCACAGCACAATGTTTGAAAAGTTTAATTCCTGATTTACCTTGCTGGATTGTGACAGATGCTAGTGATAAAGGTCTTGGGGTGGTGTTGAAACACGATCATAATGGTGTGGAAGTTACTATTGCCTTGCACTGAGATCCCTAAAAGGGGCAGATGTTAGATATTCCACTATATAGAAGGAAGCTCTAACTGTGTTTTGGGCCTTAAAGAAATTTGAGCAATTCTTGTGGGTTGTCAAGTTTGTGGTGCAATCCGATCACAAATCTGTACAGGAAGTGTTTGGAAGAAAGGCTTTGGATAGAGTCTTCTCCAGAATAAGTAAATGGCTGGTAACTTTGAAAGACTATCACTTTGTTGTTTCATATCTTCCGGGAGTGGAAAACAGGGTAATGGATTGCTTATCTTGCCTGGTTGCTGTATCTCTGAATGATCTGGAAGATGATAGAGATTGGTGGAAGGAAGAAGAGCTCAAGGTTTGTGTTGTCACTGATGGTTGCGTTTCTGAGGAAGAATGGTTAGAAGAGATAGAGAAAGATGATGTTTTGAATATGGTGAGGAGGCTATTGTGTTGGGAAACTTATCTTTGCTTGATAATTCATGTGCTCCATGATTTGGGAAAGTTTCATGTTAGCTATCGGTGGTAAATGGTCTGTTGTTAAGAGGTAGTAGGCTGGTTCCACCACACGGCGTGAAGGACCACTTGATGCGTTTAGCCCATAAGCATCACCAGGGTATGAGTAAAATTAAAGAAAGGTTAAGAGCATCCTGCGTGTGGCCAGGGATGGATATACTGGTAGAGAGACTGATTTGAGATTGTTGTGAGTACAGGTTCAGTGACAAAGCTCAGAAGCCCAGACCTCCTCCCATGGTTTGCCGTGAAAATCCCACTGAAGTGTGGGATGAGATAGTGCTGGACTTTGTGGGGCCATTGAATTTAGGAGATTCTTCAGAATATTTGTTAGTGCTTATGGGCTGTCTAGGTGGCCCGAGGTGAAAATTGCTGCTGATGTCACTACCTCGTCTGTCATCAAGTTTTTGTCTGACGTATTCCCCCAAGAGTATTCTGACTGATAATGGGGTTCAGTTAACATCCAAGGATATGGAAAGGTTTTTGGGGGATGGGGCATAGGTCATACAAAATGTGCCTTGTACCATCCCAAAACCAATTGAATGGTAGAGAGTTTTAATAGGACCTTAAAGGTAGCTATACAAATAACTAGGTACAGGGTGATGGATGGATGCCTATGGTGATGAATAGAGTGTAACAATACAGGTTTACTCCTCATTCTACTACTGGGGTAAGTCCTTTTGAGTTGTTCATAAAATGTAAACCATGTACTAAAGTGTGTCCTCCCTGGGTCGACACTTATTGTAAAGATTTGCTCTGCATGGAAGATCTTCTCAAAAAAGGAAAATCAAGAGAGGCATGTTTGCAAATGAGGATAAAGGAGTGGTATGACCAGCGCAAAGCTATTACATTTTTGGCTTTCAAGGTGGGTGATGTGGTAAGACTCATGCTACATGCTATCCCTCTATTACATGAACGAAGACTCTGGAGTAGTTCTACAAGGAGTGCTTTCCCACCCACTGGTGACATTGGTTCAATGCACCAGTGATGAATATGAAAGACAGGTTATTGTACCCCCGCAGAACACTATTCAATGTGTAATTGAAATAGAGGCATTGCCTTTGGGCTACTAACAATCCGATAAAAGGGTCAGGGGCACCCTGGTAGCAGTAACAGACATTATTTCATTATTCACAGTATCACACTAACTTTACTAAGAAGAATGAATACTTTTAAGTAAAAAGTATTTATTACTACAGAAATAATCTGTTTCTCAGTACATCTAAAACAATTACACAGACTATTATAAAAACAGAAAGAAGACACGTTCTAAATAATGAGAATAAAATGAACATTTCTAACATGGTAAAAATGTCATCTTGAACCTAACACCCTAACATCTACTTCTATGACCTACACTAAGAGAGCATGGAAGGCAGAGCATCTTGCAGTCTAGAGTTTCTTAGTGAGAAGAGATGCACTGCATACCTTGTTGACAGCGGAGGCGTGAAGATAGTGTTCCCCAAGAAGGGCAAACTCATGCTGCGGTCTTCCTCCAGGACTCAGCTTTTTTGGCTTCAGGCGAGATGTAGCATCTGCGAAGTGCGAAGTCTGCTGGCAGTAGGTGAGATCGTCTCTTGCAGAATCTCGTGCAATATTCTGGGCGAAGGACCTCTCCTGACAAGTAGTCAAGTGGCAGTCCTTATATATTAAATCTTATCAGAAATTGGAATTTCTGACATAATCTTAGGAATGTCTGACATAGATTATGTGCATCAAGGTGTGCGTTCCAGACAATTCATTGTGAACATATAAGGTAAAAGGACATCAATTCAGACTAAACAATTTCAACTATATGTCTGTATTTTGTTCTTCCTTAATCTTGACATGGTGAAGATTAGACATTTGACCCAGACAAATGACGCATCAGGTATTACATCTACATCATTAGTCGAATGACTTCACGCTTTCATATTTCTTAGAAAGATAAGGTCAGACAATCTGCGTCAAATAGCAGACATGATGATGATTCTGAATAAATCAGGAAAAATAGTGACTTTCATTGTCTCAAATGGAAAAGACTATGACCGCCATTATCTAAGATAGAGTCAGAGCCTACATAAAATGGAGTCGGACCTTAGGGACTTTACGTCACCTCTGGTTACTGTAAACCATACAAAGTTATCGAATTCTTTCAAAATGCTGCAAAAATGGATGATGGGTGTATTTAGAATCTCAATAGATTAGAGACTCATAACTCAAGTTGATATAATGGGGTATTGTATGTTATTTGTTTATCATTGTGGGGAGAAGGTATGTGGTAATGTGCTGTTGCTGATGTTTCTCCTGTTTCTCTCTTGTATATATGCTTTTATGTTGACATACCTTCCCTGGGTTGGTATGTTCCATTTAGAATTATAGAATGTTAAGTTATGAGAGAAGCAGTGATGGCAGTTTCTGTGGGACACTGGACTGTTGTGCAGCTGCTGAAGTTTCCCTTTCTGCTAAAGGAATCTTCAACATTTCACGAGTTTCTTCAGTGTCTTCTTGGATTTTCACAGTATGTCTTGTACTAAATGTACAATTTAGCAGTATTTTTGGTGGTAGCCATGGTTGGATACTGTTGTTAATAGAGTGTTAGGGTACTGTAAGGCGCGTGCAAAAAGTGATAAAACTGCCACATATTGCAAGGTTCCAGCGATGGCGGTTTAATTTTCTCACAGTTCATGGCACACTGTGCAACTGATATTATTGGGCCATTAACAGATTAGGGGTTGAAGGAGTATACTTTGGTTTTGGTACTATTCCAAATAGCCGGAAGTTATGATGGTGGGCAATGTGACTAAGGATACAGTGAGTGAATTCCTTCAAGATGTCTTCTTAGGAAAGGCATTCCATTGGATTGTTTTTCATAAAATATAGTCCGGTTTGTTTCAAAGAAGATGCAGATACTGTTTTCACTAAGACTGCTAATGTTCACACAAGAGTTGCATTATTCCCTACAGAGTGTAATGGTCAAGCAGTAGAATGTATGAGAGAGTGGTCAAGGAAGCTATTCGTTTAACTATAAAATCCAATTTGATGTTGTCAGAAAGCACTTCAGAATACTTTATTAGTGTACAGAACGACACCTAATTCTGTGGCAAAAAACTCCTTTTGAGTTGATGAGAGGCAGAATAACTGATATGGGTCTGTATCGTTGGTGGTTGTATGTGAGATGCTGTTCAAGTGAGCAAGTATGTGACAAAGACTTCTCAGGAAGAATTAAAAGATGTCAGAGGACTTTGATTCTAGCTGTCATACATCCTTGGTTGGCGGAGGAACATTCCAGTACATGCTAGTATCATATCATGCAACTGAGAAGGGAGAGTACTGGTACTCTACTTTTTAAATCAATAAAATGAAATAAAAGGAATTTTAAAAACATATCAGAAAATGGTTGAGTAAATGAACCATTGAAGTTGTTTTACCAGGAAAAGCGGAATTTATTTGTGGAAGTTGGTTCATATCAGGAAACCTTCATTTGATGGCTAAGGAAAATTAGGAAGGTCAAATCCTACTGAAGTGCTGAAGAATGGCATCAGAGTTAAAAATGGAAGAGTTTGGGATCTGGGGAGAGATTTGGCTTGTAAGAGCGATGTGGATGAATCCGTAGACAAGAGGATGGCTGTATGTGCAGGTGCTACGTTTCATGTTTTTGACATTTTGATGGTATTGCCAAGGAGGATGTAGTGTGTTGGATAAAGGACCCAATACTGAGAATACTCAGTTGTCTGAGATGATTCTGGCTAATAGGGGACACAGGAATCATAATTTGCCAGATAAGTTTAAGAACTTTATTAGGAGTATTAGTTGTAATGTTTTCAGTAGTTATCCTAAGTATGTACACTCTGCAGTTCTGTGCATTGCTGTATTTTGTTGTCGAAGTTGTTTCTAGGCATTGTTGTGTTGGCGTGAGTGGTGGGTCTGTGCATGTTTTGGATTGCTGCTTAAAGCGGCAAGGTTATTGGTAGGTGGCAATGGCTGAGCCATAGACTGTTTCAGTTTGGTATTGTGCGGTGTGAGTGCGTGAGACAGTGTGAAATGTTGTAGGTAGATGTTGGAGTGTTTAATTTGAATTTGTGGAGTTCAGTTAGAGAAGAGCAGACTTTGGGGAGGGCATTCTGTGGTTGCTTCATTATTCCATTGAACTTATCTTTTCTTTACACTGTGGAAAATAATCATGCTTGTGAGTGGTTCTTCATAACACACAGCGTAAGGATAATGAAATTATTGAAACATTTTGGTGCTTTTGTCATGTATTGGGCATAATTATTTTTGCTGTTTTTCTCAGGAGTAAGCTGTATTGCATTCTATTATTTTTAATAGAATACAATACATTTATTGTCACAATATGTAGAGAAGATACGGGTATTCTTTGCTGCTTTGGTCTTAATTCGTTACTGTTGTGGTGAGTGCCTGTTTCATGCGTGTTCCAGAGGATCTCACTACTCCTGTCTCTTGTAGTTGAGGTTTGGTAGTTGCTGTGGACGGGTGCGCTCTGTTGGAGTCCTTGTTGATATATGATAGCACACACACCTACGCAATAATGTTGCTTGAGCATAGCTGGACAATGAACACACCTGAGGATAACAGCAGAACCCTATTAAGGTATGGGCAAAGTGGGCAATTGCCCAGAGCCCCCACCTTCCAAGGAGCCCCCTGAGAAAGTGGATTTTCTCTCTATTTGACCTCTGTCTATCCTATTTCTCTATCTAAACCTCTGTCCCTCTGTCGCAACCTCTAGCTCTGGCTTTGTCTTTCTACTATGTAATTTTAAGAATTTTGGAGGTCCCGAGCAAGGCATATTTCTCCTGTTTTTCTGTGACCCTGTTACAATTTGACATAATTTAGTATTTGTTCCGTACATGGTCCCCCAATATGTCTTGCCCGAGGCCCCCAAAATCCTTAAAATAACGCTGGACCCCAGTGGACAATGTGGCCATGAAGCTCTGAACGGTTTAAAATAAAGACAGCAGTTTTCAGATTACTCATGAAATTGAGCTAGTAACATAGTGTATGTATGTAGTGCACATAATGGGTTCAACAGCTTCTTGACACTTGTCAACCAGCTCTGACAGCTGATTTGGAAAGCATGGCGGCTCTAAAACCTTTACTGAAGAAATTCAAGTCAAAGCAACATCTTAGGACAAAATGAAAATATGGGCTTGTAATATTGGGGCTTTTATAGTTTTAATGCCTGCAGGATGCTTTGGAACACTTGTCACTGTTTATGGCATACTGTACTTACCTTATATTGCTTTGAATGTTCCCCGTGCTTTGGAACAGAATGGTGGTGTTGGGTACCAGCAGTCCAGCGAGTGAGTTGCTGTTGGGACTTGGGTCTGGCCAGCTGCTTTCAGTCATGGGCAACTTATTTACAGAATAAATTCATATACTCAGCTTTACTCTGGAGCTGTGTCACTTCCTGTTGGAGCCAAGCCTGATAACTCAGTGGACCATGGCATCCACTGCAGCCATCTGTGTCAGATTCATGGTCAAACAATTGAATCTCTGCATGTCAACTCATCCTTTCATGTTTCTGAGGTCGATAAGATAAATGCAAAATTATTAGATACAACTAAACATCTATTATCTCTCTGTACCATCAAGAAACCCCAATGGAGAGTGAGCACACATTCTGCAAATACAACTTTTCCTTAGGCTGGGCCTCATCTTTCTTTGAAGGAAAAAAACAACAATGGGATGCTAAGCAGATTTAAAGAGCCCAGCCCTAAAAATGTGTCACGTCTGCTTCTTTTGAATTACAGAGTGCCATATCCAAATTTCAGTACCAATCACAGAATTTTAAATTCTAATTGTTTCTGCACCACTGTCCAATGCAAAAAAGGTAAATAATGGTCGTGACTCGCTCAATACACTTGTGAGTTGGCGTGTTGCATTCTGGAATCTCTGGAAGTGCGGGGCATTTCCTAGTATTTCAAAGATATGCCCATATTCAACATAGTTTTGGAATGATTTAGTAATTCAGCATCAAAGCTTACATTGTAAAATGATCAGCTGAAACCTCAGAATTGTCACAACCAGCGATTGTGACATCACTGTGACATCAGTACTGAGTTTCCCTGTCATGGCTCAGTTTCACAATTTGGACTGCTCCTGGTTCTTCAAAGTCGTCTAGGAAACTCTTTAGTTTAATTGTAATTCATATCCAATCTGTACTTTCTCCCGGGGCACTTCCAGTACCCTGAACTCCTACATCAACTCCATGAAGTAAGTGGATTTTACTATTTTTATCTGCAAGGTCATGTTAATGCGCCAAGGAAGTCACATTTTGAAGCAGATTTCTTTCTATTGCTTAGTATGTTACAACACTGATCCTTTAACTTTATTCAACCTCCGATGTCAATGCTTGTAGAGTTGTAGTAACTCAAATTAGAATGCATCAGTGGAATAATGAATGATGTCTCACCATGGGCATTCTTTCAGCATCTATGTCCTGTCTGCCATAAATCCAGATGATCCAGGCACACACTTTGGTACAGAACACGCTGTTTGTTTGTAGTCTTTGAAGAAGCTTCTGTGTATTAATCAAGAATGTGCTTTATTAATAATGTGCTGAGCTGTCAGTGTCATTGTCAATAATGTGCTGAGCAAATAATCTAGATTTCATATGTGTTCACTGATATGGCATTGTTGCCTTTGAAACGATTTCACTATGACCTGTTACAGGGCATTTTCCTGGCTTATGCTAAGTAGGCCTCAACGCCATCTTGTCCAAAAAGGATGTCAGATTCACTGCTTATCATTTTTGCTGCACGTAGTCAAGCAAGTTATGTCTGTTTACTTCTGAACAATGTTGTTTGCGAAGACGATTCCCTAGCATGGGATCACTAATATAACATTTTTACAAGAATCTTCCGCTTGCACCCAGTATTCCATTTATTCACAATGGTTCACTGTTGTTTTTATAATAAGTTTTCTCTGACACCTCCAGGTGAGGTTAGGTCAGAGGGGGCTGAATCAGTATTCATGTAGTGGGTTGGTGCTTAGGTGGTCGGGCTGCATGAAGACCCTTAAATGCTTATTCTGATTTGTTGAAAATGTATTTCTTTGCTCTCGTCACAATGATTTTGCACTTCTCATGTTGTTCTCTGGGGAGATTACCTACATAAACCCTAGATTTTGGGGGTGAGTGAGATCTTTTGTGAAAATTTTCCTATGCTACCAGGGATGCTGTCCGATTTCTTACTGATTTTGCTGCACATTTGGGACTTAGTCTGTTTTTTATTTTTCCTATTAATCTGTATTGTCCTATTATTTGAGAGCCTTCATGGCAATGACTTTATGCATTTAATTGAGAACATTTCTGCGTTTCTGTACTGTACCTTTTTTTAATTTTGTAATGAATCTTCATGAATTTTTCTAATTCCACCCGAGAACTCACTTATTGAGCCAGTCCTTTCTTATTTGATTGTATTTTTGATAGGCTGATTTGTACCTTATCTTAGGGACACAGTGACTCATGAAATTGAGGTAACACCATGCCCGATCCACACAACCAGTGGGCTTGCTTTTGAGGTGTAAGATTTCAGGGATTCAGCTCACCCACATCTACATAGCCTGTTTTATGGGAGGTGATGGGTTATTAGTGGAGAAGTGTGGCTCAATGGTTAGAGCGGCAGACCCTGATGCAGAGATCTGGCCCGGGACCAGGGTTCAATCCCCGCCTCGGCGGGTCTTGGGCTCAATTTCCTCGGACCTGATAATTCTCGCCTCAGTGCCTATTCTAATCATGGGTCCCACTCTGCAACTCTGGGCAATAGCTTGCTTAATCTCCACAACGGCCCCAACAGCGCTGGGATGCCTGGCTTCACCCTGGGGGTGCCCAGGAGTGGACATTTCACAGGGAAAAGCCAGGAAGGGTTCCACAGCGGTATGCGTACAGCGCCTGGACACCCCTTTGGGGGTATGGGTGCGCTTTACAAGTACAAATTTCTTTCTTTCTTTCTTTCTTTCTTTCATTAGTCTTTGGAATTTCAGCCACACAAGCAAGGTACCCTAATGCTCTTCATTGAAGGTGTATGTGAAGGAAAAGATAAATAAAATAGCCTCCTGGCCACAAAATAAAAATCCAATTTACAGAGTTCAAGCGAAAACAGTGTCCTCCTACTACCACTCCTAGGAGGATATCACTCGATTAGGAGGGGGGGTGTCGGTATTTCCAATGCCAGACAGGCTAGCATTGACTGTAGCTCTTCCCCTACAATTCCCTCTCTAAAACAGGTGGATGAACTTGTGGCCTGATGTACAGCGAAGGCCCAGAAAACATCAGAGTATTCCCAGTTCTACATGAGGGGAAAAATGGCAAAATTCACTGAGTCCATGGAGGAATGGTGAAGGCTTCTTTCCTTCAGCCTATCTCCTTCTGTACTCCCAGCCTGGCATCAACCCCGCCTGGTGGAGCAAGAAGTTCTGCATAGTGGAAGCGCAGAACTCCACCACTGGACCACCCTTGGCAGATCACCTTTGAATAAGGTGCGCCCGGTGCCTCCCTGAATTGTAGTGAGGCTAAACTGAGGCCACGATCTTAATAGAGAGTATACAGCCCAAATACCATTCCAGTTATAACCAGTCCTTCCTTTTTCTGTTTCATGCATACGCTCACCCTGTCACTGCAATGTTGTAGTTTTAGGGCAAGGTCTTCATGCAAGAGTCTGGACTACTTGGTAGGTGGTAAGTTATTTCATCCATATCAGACCCTTAAGTTACATCAACAGCAGGTAAGTCCTGTCAGGGTTCCATTTTCCCTCTAAAAGTGCCTATCTCCTAGCTTCCACTGCAGACAACACACCAACATCTAATTACATCATTCACTTTTAGCATTCCACTCTCAGCATTCTAGACGCAAGTTCAGACATACAGGGATTGGGGGCACACAGGATACTACACACCTCTGAGATGGGTCTAGACATGAGGCTTCCCTCACCCCAAGTCAAACTAAGAAACAAGACAACAACTAGGTTGTGACTGCCATTGCTCAAAAGGGCAATCTGTGCAACCTCATCTGTTGCAACCTCATTGGATATGAGGCCCTACCACATATGTCTGCACACTCACATTGACACCATACAACATTTGTGATGCAGGGCATGTAGTCACGGACGCCCAGTCACTTAACAGTCAGGGTACGAAACCCACCACATTCCTTCAACAAAGGGTTTCCCAGTCATCCCTAAGTTTACACGTTCAAGGCATAAACAAAACAAAAGAAAGTTAAACCACAGATCATCTTCAGTCAAAGCTCCCTTGACCGGATTCCAATAAAAAACCTGTCCTCACAACAACACTCATACACAATGTCCCCAGACTTTCACATCACACTACTAAACTACTCATGTGACACAGACACGACTCCCCTCACACTTTCTCCATCTTCTCCAAGCTACATAAACAACTCCAGAAGGTCAACACACTCCGCCACACACTCACACACAAAAGTGCAGCCCAGCACCCATTCACCTTGCTGGGCAAACCAGCATAACCAAGTGTCAGGCTGAAGAAAGCATTTAATCTGCACCCAGTAACGTGCCCTGTGGAAACTGCACAAGAAACAGTCGGGATGCCGTTCAACCATAGTGAAGACAGCCTCCAGTAGAAGAATATTTAAAAAGTATTAATACAACATAACACTCAAACACAAAAGTAGTCCAGCAATACAACCACTAACACCAGATCACGTCAGTGGTGAAAGAAGTACTCGCCTACAACACACTAGTGCTTCATTAAACACTACCATTCAAACACAAAACTGACCCACTCCATTATACACAAAATAAATAAAACACACCATGTGAGAAATTGGGTTGCTGGTTGAGGGGGATAAAACACTACATAAGCAACAGCCACAATCCTTGTTAGGGTAAACAACTAAATTAGCCTGTCCTTAACCCTCTTGTAGCTTGGGACAAAAGCAGTCAGGCTTAACTTAGAGGTAATGTGTAAAGTAGTTATGCAGCATACAAACAGTAATAAAGTGAAAGCACAACACAAGACAAATTCCACACCAATTTAGAAAAATAGATTATAACTTAATAAATTATTTGAGACCAAAATGACAAAAATCCAGTCAGTAGAATTGAAAATATGCAGTATTAAAGATTTAGATAAAAATAGCGCTTAAAATTACAAAGTGCCAACTGTGGTTATCTGGTTGCGCCAGACCATGGACAAAGTCACAAGTTTAGGCTAACAGCGATGAAGCGTAAGCCGGATACAGGAACTAGGTTAGGCCCACTGAGAGTTGTTCCTTATATTCTTGATATGGGCGACGGATCCGTGGAGCAATGCGGAATCCTGCATGGAGATGCATTGCGCAGTGACAGTTCCGATAAGCGATGAGGGGTCCTGCATTGAGTTGCATTGGTTCAGATGAGGAGCTGCAAGCACTGCAATATGAGGTCTGTGTTGAGTTGCGTTGCGCTGCGTCGGTTCCGATGAGGAGATGCGAGAGCTGCGTTGGATTTCGTCATGCTGGGTCGGTTGTAATGGGGAGCACAGCTGGACTGGCAGAGTACCTTTAGCCCCACTCCCAAAGGTCCAGGACTGGGGAGGCACCTCTTGGGAGGTATAACTTACAGCAGGCAGAGACCAGGTGCAAGATTCAAGAAGTGGGAGCCTTTTCTGTCCTTGAGGCTCTGACTAGGAGGCCAGCCAACTAGCCCTTGGAGTCACTCTGGTGGTCCTGGATTCAAGGTGAAGGCCCGGTCCTTCTTACTCAGGCAGCAGGATAGCAGAGCAGCAGGGCACCAGTATTACAAACTTTTATTGTATTAATCACATTGATTATAATAAATAAAACTTTTTAAAAACCGGATTTGAAAACTGCATTTGTTAAAACATACTTAAATATGATTACTTAACATTTTATAAGTAAAATCTAAAAATGTCATTAATTTAATAATGCAAAGATGATTTTTAAAATTGAAACAGTATTTAACTCCATCTGAATTGATCTTAAGTTAGCATCCTTAGAAAGAATCCGTAGATAACATTTCCGTAGGGGGCAGAAGTTTTGGATAAACGCATAATAAGTGACTAAGGGCTTCCTCTTTATAGCCACAGAGTCGACATGTATTCTTTCCTTGTAGAGACTAATGCCAAGTTCCCTCAAATTCAATGATAGGTATATATAACAATCGAAATCCTAAATACTTTCTTTTTATCACACCTTTCAAATTAGAATTGATATAATCCTGTTGTGACAGTAAATAAGATTTGTGTATCAGATCCAAATGCTTACATTGATCTAATGCAAAGGTTTGAAGACATGGCTATTCTAAGTAGATAGTTCCTTTGTTTCATCATGCTAAGCACCGGGAAACCTGTAGGGGTAGCTGTGCGCTTTACAAAACTATAAAATAAATAAAGAAATAAAATAATGAGGTTAGACCTTTCTCCTTTTTAACATGAGTTAGGGCCTTCCTTACTACACTCTTCCGTACAGGTTGACTCAATTTAGTTAAACTCTCAAAATCTACTAAATTGTATGCTTTTATCACCTTGTTCAAAGAAGAAATAGTCATTCTCATATTGTTGTTTGAGTTTATCTTGAGTTCCAGATAAAATAAAAATTATAAGGTGGGAGAATCTGCGTTTGCACAATCACACAGATAATTCACAGTAGCTTCAATATGGATTGATTTTAAATTAAACTCTAGCCTGATGACACAACGAGGGGTATCGGATCGAAGATGTAGAAGTTGATGGATACTCTGTATATAGGTTCTCTCAAGTTTGATGACCGTCTTCCCATTCAAAACAGGTGAAGCGTAAAGTAGGAACGGAATAAGTTTAATTCCTAAGGCTTTTAGAGATGAGTCCAAAGCTCCACCTCCAAATAATTTGGTGACTCTCATGATTGATTTAGTGATGATGGTAGATTTGGACTTCCTGATTGAAAGATGGTTTGACCATGATAGCATGCTATCAATCAAAGTCCTGAGGTGACTATACTGATTAACAGTTTCAATGATGGCACCACCGAGTTCCCAGCATATATTCCTTACTTTCTTTCCAAACACCATAATTTTAGTTTTAGAGTAATTAGTTGTTAATTCATTTACAAGATTGAACTTGTTTAATTGTCCTAAAAGATGCTGTAATCCATTTGCCGTTTGTGAAAGAATCACAAAGTCGTCGGCATATACCAAATACGAGATCGTATACGTTCCCAATTTTGGGGGCACAGCTTGACCTTGTGTGAGAAACGCAGGGTACCAGAGCAGTTCTTTTTGCAGCAGAGCAGTCCTTTTATGAGTCTTCCACAGGTCCAGAAGTGATCTGAAGAGTGGGTCTCAGGTTCCCCTTTTTATAAGTGGTGTCTACTTTGAAGTGGGAGAAGCTTCTAGAGTTCCCCTCTACAGAGGTGTCTGGAAATTCCTACCTCCCAGTCCTAGTCCCAATCTGTCTGGGGGCACAATAGGCTAGTGTGATGTCCTTTGTGGGTGAGCAGGCCAGTGCCTTTGAAGTGGAAGTGTGGCAGGTGACATCTCTGCCCCGACCATCCTGTCAGAGATGGCCCATGCTACCAACATCCAGACCCTCTATTGTGATGCTGTCTGGAAGGAATGCATAAAGGCTAACTGCCAACTTCACCTAGTCATGTGACCCAGGAACAGTCTGCACGCACCAAATGGTTAGGACAAGAAAATGGCAACATTCTAAAAGTGGCATTTTTAGAATTGTGACTTAAAATCTGACTTTACCATTAAAGAGGGTTTTAAATTTCAATTCGCACTAAACATGACTTTCCCACATGCTCTCAATCAAAAGGTATCACTTAGTAAATGTAATAAGGTAACTCTATGTTATCCTATGGGAGAGGTAGGCCTCACAGTAATGAAAAACGAATTTGTGAGTTTTTCACTACCAATTACAATGCACTCTATCCTATGGCTGCCATGGGGTTACTTATTTGTAGTAAAAGGAGAGTTTAAGGCTTGGCAAGGGGGTTGTTTTATCAAGTCAAATTGGCAGTTTAAAACTGCCAACAGGCTGCAATGGCAGGCCTGGGATTTGTTTTAAGGGACTACTTAAGTGAGTGGGAGAATAAGTGATGCAGGCACACTAGTAGCATTTAATTTACCAGCCCTGGGTATATGGTATACCACTTTACTAGGGACTATAAGTAAACTAAATATGCCAGTTAGGTGTAAGCCAATTTTACAATGTGTTAGTGAGTAAGCACAAGTGCTTTAGCACTGGTTAGCAGTGGTAAAGTACAGAATTCTAAGGCCAACTAAAAACAAATTCAGCAAAACGAGGAGGGTTGAAGCCAAATTTTTGGCAGAAGACAACCCTAAGGCTGACAGGTCTAACACACCACAAAACAATCACAAACTTGGCCGCTTCCTGTACAAGACACCTTTCAGTTCTTCCATTCGTACAGTATGAAGACTCAGGTGAAACCTGTGGCTATCACCCACAAGACTTAAGCAACCTTGTGGCTATCATCCACAACATCACATGGAACTTCGCCACATTTTCACTCCACAGAGGAATTGCTCTTGAGACCTCTAGCAGCATGGTACTTCTCTTTCCCCACATTACATCCATGGGGTACTCTCTCCCACAACATCTTACAAGAGGGTACTGCCCTTCCCTAGGTTAGCACAACATGAGGTACTTCCCCATGTAACTTCTCACAACAGGTTACTTCACTTCCCCAACTTTGCATGCCATGGGATACTCCCCAGTGCAACAGTTCATCATGACAGGGTACTACACTTCCCCAACTTCGCATAACAGAGGGTACTCTCCGCATACAACCTCTAGTGACAGGGTACTGCTCTTTTCCAAGTTC
This sequence comes from Calotriton arnoldi, assembly GCA_963921515.1. Lineage (NCBI taxonomy): Eukaryota > Metazoa > Chordata > Amphibia > Caudata > Salamandridae > Calotriton > Calotriton arnoldi. The sequence continues at coordinate 38,192 of CAWUFW010004369.1, read as the reverse complement.
ATACCACCACACACACAAGTGTACCACACTCCTATCCTATCTCTTGTGACAGGGATTACCCTTCCCCACATCCATGACACTAGACCATGCACAACAGCATATATCTACACAACAACATGCAGATAGGTACTATATAGTTTTACACAAACAGCCAACTTTACTCCTTTATGGAGTCGAAAGTAAATGTTTGCACAGTGCTCCCAAAACAACCTACAGGTAGATTATTTAAACTTTTCAAACCTGTCTTGCAGCAATAAGCATTCAGCACACCACAATCATAAAATAAACTGCAATTCCCAAATGACAGAAGTCCACTTAAACTGTAACCTACTAATTTAACTTAAACTGAAACCTACTAACTCAACATATGCTTTACTAATAGGGTGTAGATGGCATGTGTCAATATGCAAGAACCACCAGACAAACTGTTCCCTAATCTCATGAACCTCACAGACAGTAGGAAACAAGGCACATTTTTTAACCAAAGCACATGGAACTATTTGAACTCCATGAATGCCAAATAATCCAATTAATTAAATCGCTGAATGTCATATTTTAACATCACAATTGCAAAAATGCCTTCTTCTAGTGCTGACTGACATGCGCTGAAGAGGAAAGTCCCCATTTACCTGGTGCTGCATATTGTTACAAGACCTCTATACATCGCCTTGACCATAGCACTGCTAGTGGGAGCTGCTCCATCTGCTCTGTTCACTGGCTGCTATAAAATATGCAGAATGCATTTAACCACTGCTCTTAGAGACTGTGCGCTGTGCTCAAACTCAATCAGGCCTCATGTGCTCATCAAGGATACTGTTTGTCACAGGATGAACGCACCTCTAGAAATGCAGTCGGCTAGCGAGTGATGTAGGAACCCAGCACATTGATACTTGAATACAAATGGAATGATGTGCAACCGCCATAGTACACTAAAACCAACCGAGCACACAGGACACTCCAAAGGCATGGACACAGTCACCTTACATGACAAATCACACTGCATACACACCAACGCTTCTCATTATGTCCCCTTCACCATTGAATATTACTGACTGAAGCTCCATGGATCATTTCAGAGTTATACTTTCTCTAAAGAGATTTCCTATCTCTTTCCAATGTTTCCACAACATTGCCGCCAAAGCATTGTCCTTAAACTTAAGATTATATACCAGCAAACATAACCTCCAACAGCTGCCTCCTTGTTTGGCAAGACTTTGCCCACCCTCCTCACTGGGCTCTTCCTACCTAGCAGCTGACATCACTGCGTGATGGATTTGCAAGTGATCGATCCCTAACAAGTGGTCACTGAGCCATCTTCTTTCTTACTGCAAGCCTTCTTCTCTACCAGAAATGGCCTTCTACTGCCAGTAAATTCTTGCTGCATTTTCACACAAGTCCTTAACAACTCATACCAAAATGTTGTAGTTGGAGGGCTAGATCTTCATAGAAGGGCCTGGAGCCATTTAAGTAGGAGGTAAGTTATTTATCACATGTTAGTTCTTTAGGATTCAGTAACAGCAGGTACGTCCTGTCAAAGCGCCGTTCTTACAACTGTGCTTATCCTTCTGTTACATCATTGATTCTAAGCATTCCACTTTCAGCATTCCAGGCAGCAGCTTAGACATACAGGACACTACACACTGCCTCCTGCTACATTAGGTCTCTTTACCTGATCCCTGTCCAGCTGAGGGCCTGCTCCATCCACCTTTACAGGTGCAATAACACTGTACCAAGATACACCTGGCTCTTGAATTAAGTGCAGTCACAAAAGGATACCCCAAATCTAACTTTAAATAAAAAGCAGTGGCCACCCCAACCCACATACCACAATCCCCTCCGCTCGCACAGTAATCACCTCAACATGGACCATCAAGCCCCATCATCAGAATTTGAGCCTTTTAACATGAGTTTCAGCATTCTCCCCTGACTTCGTAGTTTCCTACGTGCAGCAACCTGAGCTTGTATTTTCAAATAAAACTTTGTAAAAAGTACAGTTTGCTACAGCAGCCTCATTGTGTTGCGGTGGTCTCTTTGGAATCGTCTTCAGGAAAGGGACAGCAAACCCTCCCTTCTTTGTAGGTACACCTCTCATTGGTATCATAAATCCTTTTAAGTCAGTTTAGGATGTCTCAGAGCGACATGGTGTTAAGGGTAGCAATAAACAAAAGGAAGCTGGTGCACACCATTGTGGCCGTCAGGATTGTTAAACAAAGAGAAAAAAAGGACCAGCCTGGTCTATTTCATTGGTGGAATATCTCACCATACCTTAAGGATGCTGAAAAACAGTCATCTTCGAGTCATAATATATATATATATATGAATGAATCTAATAACTCAGAAACAACAACAAAAATCATCAGCTTAAATATCACAATTTTTTTATCAAAAAATTCTATTTATTGTAATTGTATTCATATAAATGTAGGTGCACATAAATATATATACACTGTTGGTATCAAAACGCCAGATATCTCAAACACATATACATCAAAGAATTGAAAGAAAGTTATTGCTTGCTCTGGGAAAAACAAAATACACAACCCCTACATACTCAACTCATTACCCATAGCACTCACACCTTAATCCTTCGCTGCCTAAAACACAATCAATATAGCAAAACCCACATGAAGACAAGACATACGACAATAACACAAAGGCCCTTACAAGTGAGAAAGGACTCTTCACTCCAAATAACAAGAAAGGGAAGTTGTTTATCTCTCAGTTATTACATATGCATTGATGACATTTATAGATTATCATAATATTCCAGTTATATATATATATCATCAGGCGAATATCATAATCCTCGTGTCTTGTTTCCTGGTAATGCGCCAACACGCGTTTCGGTGATGACCCACAGTCAGGGCGCTAGAACATAAAAGCAAGGGGTACATCCAGAGCAATATCTAAAACAAAAAATATATATATGCATATATATAGACTCCTCCTACTAGTCTAGTTAGAAAAATATATATATTTAATAAAAAATGGCGATGTACATGAAAAATAGATAACCTTATAGCCCATCAGATAGTGCATAGAAATGTTCTGGATATAACTGGAATACTATGATAATCTATAAATGTCATCAAGGCATACGTAATAGGTGAGGGATAAACAACTTTCTTTTCTTGTTATGTGGAGTGTGTATTCCCCGGCAGAGTTTGTGTTTCAGTAGCCCCATGTTGTGTCACTCTCCTGGCATTATGTCCTTCTATCACAATCCTAGTATCCTTGTGTTCTAGCATTCTGGTGTTAGTGTCCCAGTGAAACGGCCCCACACCAATGCTCCTATATTAGAATTTGAGTTTCATGTCAACATTCCAGTGTCACAGTTCTCAGTCAAGTCAAATAAGCTTTGTTCGATTTAGCAAGCAAATCATAAAAGCACAAAGTCAAGTACTCATTGATAAAAAGAATATACATTTTAAAATTTCTTATTATAAAAACATGAATAAAAATACATTATTTGACTGGAAATACATCAGTCATTGTAAACAGTAGACTCAGGCATATAAATAGAGTAAGATCAATTATAGGTTCTTTGAAAAGGAAAATACTAGATACCTGAACAGTCCTCAGTCAATATTGGTGCTTCTGTTTCAGTGTCCCCTGTACATTGCACAATGAGTATTGATGTGCCTGAGTCAGTATCCCAGTGACAATGCCCATTTCCCAGTGCCCCTTTATCAGTGTCCATTTGTCACTGTAACCACGACACTGTCCTCATATCAGTATTGGTGCCCCTGTTTAGGTGTGCGAGTGACAGAGCCAGCAGGCGCGGCCGGTACAGGTAAGAGCGGTGAGGTGGCGGGGCGGGGGAGCGTGGGGGTAAGTCGACAGACGACGGGATAGGGAAAATAAAATAAATAAATAAACAAACAAAGCCACTTACCTACCTCGTCGTATGTTGACTCCCACCACCGCCCCGCTTCCGCCGATTTTACCTGTACCGGCCGCGCCTGAGAGCCGGTGACGTTCTGTTATTTTTGGCTGTCCTCTGCCAGTTTCCTTGTGTGAGTTCCCCTAAAGCAGGTACTAGCTTTAATGTCACACATGATGGCACTGTTTGCTTATAAACTACTTAGATTATCCTAAATCCACTTTGAAGCACTAAGTAGTTGGGTGTATTAGGAAGGATAACTTAAAAAAAGATCTGAACTAATTATTTTGATAGAGAGACAGATCCACTTCACAAAAGGGAGACGTGACAATTAAAACATGTATTTCACTAACGATGTGTTACAGTGACTTGTGCAGCATTGTGATCACCCCCCCATATTAGACTAATATTAGTAGATGACTTTGCAGGAAAAATTTCATTCATCACCTGAAAATTAAAGCAATGTTTTGAAGTTTACTTCTCTGTTACTCTGAGAAGTCAAGCCAATAGACAGTTGTTTAGGAAATCGATAAAAACATGGCTGTTTGTATCCAAGCCGTAGTCCCTACCATTTCCCTCTGTCTAGTCTCAATGACAGCTAGCGCTAAAACGCCTCGGCATACACGCGCTTTACAAAACCTTCATTTCAATGCAGTGCAGGTCTTTGATTTTTAGCTTGAACACCGAACAAGTTTATATGTGAAGGAAGTTTTATCATGAGTCAAGCTTTTGTTTTGACAGCAATCACTGGCCTGCTGGCAGTTGCATGTAGGGGGGGGAGGGGGGCGGCAAGCATTATTATGGGATTACAGCTGCTGAAAGCACCCAAAATCCCTCTGTGAAAGACTTGTGGGAAACATCTGCAGATCACCACAGAACCACCGATTTCTGCACATTATTCCCCCAGAAATGTAATTCCTGTTATGTGTGCACCACTGGAATTAGCGGGACCCCATAGTAACGGTAATTCCCGGGTGGGGAAATAATGTGAATTTTCTAAGGCACTCATAATCAGTGGCAGCTCGCAGAGGGAGTGCTGCGGGCGGTGGGGCGGGGCAGGGGAGGGGCAGGGTGGGGGGGTAGTGGACTCAGACATACGACGGAACGGAGTAAACTAAGTAAATAAATAAATAAAACTATTTACCTTGCGCGCGCTGCATCGCCAACTCGGCAATGCAGCGCGCAAGGTAAATAGTTTTATTTAGTTATTTACTTAGTTTACTCTGTTCCGTCGTATGTCTGAGTCCACTACCCCACCCACCATGCCTCTCCCCCGCCCCGCCGCCCGCAGCACTCCCTCTGCAAGCCACCACTGCTCATAATTGAAGTCTGCGTTTCTATCTGCACTTCAGTACGTGTGGTCCTACCTTCTGTTCCCCTGACACTAAATACCATCTCTTGGACTGTATGTGTATCTTAGAGCTACACACCTCAAACAGTGAAATATCTATGATTAGCGCGGCAGGTGTAGTCGCATTTGTTGGAACAATTATTGTGAAAGTTGTGATAGCTACTACTGGGTTTTTGTACTCTGCCCACTATTTGTTTTAAACCGAAACAGTAAATTCAGGGATTAGGGGAAAATGTGTGGTACTAACAGTATTGTAATGAAAATAAATCTCCCGCTTTAGAAGCTTGGATGAACCTTGCATGACGTTTTGCAAGCTATGGAAAAAATGCCTTTTATAAATATAAACAACAAGACCTGGGACCTCTGCCTCAAACGTGATGGAAATCCCTGCAGCCAGGCCCTGTGAGTACCCCTCACCCAAGTACAAGTGCATATTATCCTATGGCACTTGTAATACGCACACAGGATATCCTTCAGGTTTGTGATGGAGTAACCAGTTCGCCAAACTCTGAATCAGGCTGATAAAGTCCATGAGACAATGAAGGAAGTGAGAAGCTACTTTAATGCGTCTATCTTCACAAATCAATGGCACAAAGCATAGTGTAATATAGAATAAAAGTCATACAGATGTAATTGAATAATTTACAATACAGACCCTATATTTCCTAAGCTTGTATGATTACATATTCCCTTAAGGGCATCAATTAGCAGACGCTTCCAAAGATGTGATCCACTAAGGACTCTGCACTTCTTTACAGTCTCAAGTGTCATAAACAAAGAACTGGAGGTCAGAGTTTTCCCTTTTCCACTGCTAGACTGTGCAATACTATGTTAGATTCTTTGCACTTAGAAAAACCCACCCCTGTGTTCCCCTGACAGTTTAAAACCTGGTTCTTCCATCAAGCATATCTACCTTAATATATTTTCAGGTTTCCATTGTTGTTTGGCCGCTGCTTGTTTAGTGGCCACTTCTAGAGACCTCTGGTGATAGTGTGCATAATAAATGTTATATAACGCGTCACGTAACGTATACTATAGCATACTATAGAATACTATAGCAAAGCAAGCAACATGAGACTGCATTTACCAGAATGCCAGGGACGAACCTTGCTGGGGGGTGAAGCGGTGTGCTCCCACCCCTGTTCTTGCCTACAGAAACCTTTGGCTCTTTGCCACATTCTTCCTTTTCCTCCCTCCACTTGCTCAGTCTCTTTCAGCAGAGAGAGATGCACAGAGAAGCAAGGTCATAGTTTCTATTTTTCTGCAATTGGTATTTTATTATTTATTATGTTATATTATTGTATTTAATCGATAATACATCAGCTCGTTACATTAATGAAAAAAATAGATGATCTAACCACTGTCAAACTGATATCAATGAAAGCCGACATCGACTCTTATGAATTCAACTAATAACATGCCATTAAACTGTTCTCTAGCCTCCTGCATTGACTTAACATTTACCTAATGTTCAAGAAAATGAGTTGAAAGACTGGGACATCTGCACTAACAATGAGTGAGCTTTCCCCATACATCTCTTGTCACAGAGCATTGCAATGGTGTCTTGCCCCGCCTGTCTAAGAGCCCTAAGTCTGTTTCACTTTTAAAGACGACGCAAATATATTGAAATGTAATGGGGTAAAAACATTTAACTGTGGTGGTCATTTTCCATCATACGTATGAGTATAAAATCTTTATTGTATGATTACCTAAAATAATTTACAAAAGCAATATCAATTTCATCATAAAGCATGCATCGAATAAAAAAATATGAAATAGTTGAAACTTTTGTAGCCCAAATAAAATTAACAACTTCAGAGGGTACTACGTCCCAGTGATATCGGAGCTAGAGTCATAAAATGTTAAAAAAATCAGTGATGCAGGTGAAGCACGTAAATCTATGTGACACATTATTTGTGCGGATGTCCCCACTAGGAAATTTCACCAGAAATGAAGGAAACACTGAGTGTGGGGAGAGACCCCTTCCCAAAGTGCAAGATGCATATACAAAATAGTTTAGTGCCAGTTCATGTATGAGGTTCCCACAAAAAGTGTTACTGCGGCAATAAACGATCAGCAGCTTGGGTTTTATTGTCTTTTGTCTTCGTTTCTTGCGTTGTACTTAGCATCCTTCCAGCTACCGCGTAAAACTTGCCAATTCGTGCGAGGGCCATCGGCACCGTGATAGTATAAATGAACATTAGGGCCTCTTTACATGATCTTACGCCGTTTTGCAGGAACATTGTTCTTAGAAGTAATCGCCTCTGGCCCAGCAAGGCTGGGCAGCAACAAATGATGTGCTCAGCTGATTCTATATGATATTGGCTTAAATAGCATCCATTGTTTCCTGGAAATGTGTTTGTCCAGTGGCCCCTATAATCCCATATTGGCAGTGTTAGAAGCCTGGTTCTCGGGATATTCTGTAGGGCTTGCCTTCCCAACCCTGCCCTCAGATATGGTTGACATCAGGGCTTTAACTGGGGAAAAAAAACTGGGGGTGCTCTAAAAGGGGCGGGGCAAACCTCAAAGGGGTGTGGCCTATCTAAGTAGGGGCGTGGTCTAAATAAAGACAACTAGTGTAGCAGTACCCCTGCTCTGACAAGCCGTCAGCTCTAGGACTCCTCAGAGAACAACTGCAGTATACACAAACATAGACATGACACAATATATTCCACCTAACCTCAATGCAGGTAGAATTGTGACACAGGTTGTCGAAGCACATTTACTTCAGTACAGCCTGCCGTACACCTCAAATCACATCTACCACAACCCAGCTGGGCCTGTAAACACGGATTAGAGCACTCCCTACTTTACTCGCCATGCAGAATCAACATAAAAACTATGCTTATTTATTTGCATCAGTACTATTACATTATCATTCTTTTAAATTAATAACTTTTTATTGCATTTTTGTTTTCATCGTTATCAACAAATATTATTATTCGCGATGATGATAATATTAATAATAGCAGTAGTAATGGAACAATAATAATTATAATAAGCAGGTTAGACAATATTTACTTCATAAAAACCGATATACTGCGTTCTTATGTGATCCGTACCACCGTTTCTCTTCCGCATAATCACCTAATTAACAAAGTTTGATAATATATATATATTTCGCCTTGCACTATTCGTTTTTCATAATAGTATAATTGAAGCTGGACTGTGACGTGTACCCGGAGGAGCCACAGTGGGCTGCTCGCTGCCTGCTTTCTCTCTCCCACAGGGCCGGCGCTGTGTGCCCTGTTGTTTCCCTGTCTCCTTGCAATTAGGGTCCATGGGAGGGGTCCCCTCCCTGGGCCTCTCGGGATGGTGTCTGGAGGCCTAGGGGAGGGAGACGCTTCCTTTGTCCCAATTGCAAGGAGACCATTCAGAGACACTGCGGGAGGCCCATTGTACAGGATTTTAGCGCCCCACAGTGTTAACTCTCAGCCCACAAGCAACTCTTACACCCATCAGGCTGAAGGTGTGAGAATTGCTTGTGGGCTGAAAGTTAAAACTGTGGGGGCGCTAAAATCCTGTACAATGGGCCTCCCGCAGTGTCTCTGAATTGTTTCCTTGCAAGGGGTCACTTAAGTAAATTAGAGGGGCCTCGCACATTCCCTCTTGTCCCAGGGCCCCGCAAATCATAGAACCGGCCCTGCTCTCCCAAGTGCAGGGGGGGGGGGTCAATGAAAACGCACCGAACGTGCATGCTGCAGCCCTATTGTGGATTCTGGAGAAAGCCGTCATGATAAAAAAGAGTTCGCACCAGCTAGCTAATTGCCACGTATATATTTAAAAAAAAAAAAAAAAACGTCGACGTAGTCTTATTTTTGCACAGAAAATAGAGCCCGATAGAGACCCGTTTCGAGGCCCCCTGAAAATAACTGCCGGTGTTCAGACCCGGACAGACCCGGCCCACTTAAAGCCCTGGTTGACATGATGTAACTTCATGTGAGTAGACAAGACCATCTGCGCCAGGAATATGTCTAATCCGTTCAAGGTCCTGTTGCCTTGAGATGCGCTTGCACTGTTTCTTTAACAAAACTTTAAGGCTGGCCATTGTTAAAGATGTATCGGTTATTATTTCTAACAACAGGCCCAGTGACTCATTGGCCTTTGTGACATCCCTGGCACAGCGGCTATTACTATCCTGGAAAACTGTTTTTAAAGCTTCCCTGATTGTGTCAGGTCCCGCTGTAAACACACTGTGATAAAGTTTTACTATATCTTTTTTGCATTCAATATCCATCGTTGAAATATTGAACTCCATTCGTATCAATATGCGCTGTGTTGAATATGGAAGAATAAAAACCTTTCTAAAAGCCATGATGTGCAATCGCTCCAATTTTTCGGTAAGCAGTCCTGGATAGACAAAATGGCCATACCTCAGTGTTGGAATAAATTTTGCTTGCATTACCCGTCGGATACCCTCTGCAGAGTGACTTTGTAGCTTGTGATTTAATTTGCATAGTCCATATGTGACCTTAGCCGCTTTAGCCTCAAGTGCCTGTGTTGATTTACCAGTGTCTGAGAATTGTACTCCCAGATAATTGTATTGTTAGCGGTGGCAATCCTAATGCCATTCCAGCAGTTGTTTTTTCGGTTTATGGCCAAAAACCAGCATCGTCGTTTTTGTGGCATTAGCTTGCAGTTTGTTTTCCATATTATATAGATGTAATGTCTCCAATGCCCTTTTCATGCCAATTCTGGTTTGGTCCAGTAAAACGAGATCATCCGCATACTGCATAATCGGGCGTCTAAGATGGCCTAATTTGGGCGGAAAGATGTTGACTTTCAAATGCGCCTCACCCTAATCCGCAGTATATAGGTTAAACAATGTAGGGACGATCACAAAGCCCTGCTTTAACCCTTTGTTTGTATAAATCTTGGCTGTTTCATATGGCTGCGTAAGTTTAGTACGGACCCAAGTGACGGTGTGAAGCGTCATAATGGCCGCCAAAAGTTTCCTCGGAATACCCCACTTTGCAAGTTTTGCCCAGAGAATGTTGCAGTCAATGCCATCAAAGGCGGCGCTATAGTCGACAAAACATGCATAAAGTGGGGGGGAGGCGGCTTCAGTGGCCCTGGTTGCCAAGTATGAAAAAGCGATAACGTTGCCCAAAGTGGATAAGCTGTGCCGAAATCCTGTCTGATATTGTGGTATGATGTGATTTTTATTTATCCAGGCCTCTAACTCTTTCAGGAGCACTTTTTTGAATGCCTTCCCATCAACGTCCAACAATGCGATCAAACTATAATTCTCCGGACGAGAGGCGTCCCCTTTTTTATAAATGGGGTGCAAGATGGAGCCTTTCCATGAGTCTGGTACCGCCGAAATATTATAGCATTGATTGAACAGGCTGTGCATATGAGGAGCCCATAATTCTCGATCTTTATTGAAGATGCAACCCGGTAGCCCATTAGGTCCAGGAGCCCCGTCCTTCCGAATGCCCTTAAGAGTAAGTAGGGTTTATTTTTCTGTTATGGGGATGTAATCTGCCTCATGTTCGTCAGGATGGTTGCCCTGTGCCTCCATAGTATTGTCCAGGGGTTTATCTAAGTCAACGTAGAGCTTTGTTGCATGGGCTGCCAATTTGTTGGTAGGTACAGCGTTCTCTGTGTGACTTCCACCATTAAGTTCGTTGACATAACTCCAGAATTCCCTGTTCTTATTGGGCGCTAGCAGGGCATATATATGTTTCCATTTTTCCTCCATATAAGTTTGTTTCAGCTGCCAGGTGGTTTTTTTATGCCGTTTTCTGGAGGTTTTCAGACTTTTTTCCATCCACGGGCACTTCTCTCTTGTATAGCCTGTTGCGACTGGTTGTATCTAGCCCTGCTGGAAAGTCCCCATTTGATTTGTCTTATTGATGCTGGCACACTGATTGGAGCGAGCTTTGTACCAACTGGAAGATTTTCCTCATGCAGTGTGGCACTTACGTTACCAAGGATGGATAGTGGGTGATGATCACTTACGGTAGTATGTTGCACCTTATATTCTTCACACCTCCTCAATAACTCCATGCTCAGAAAGATGTAATCTAGCGTGGAGATGTTTTTAAAAGTGGGTTGTAATTTCCTATTCATCGGCCCTATTTGATTCACGGACCCCAATTTAAATTAATTAATACAGGCTTCCATGATGTTCCGCCCACTCTCCCCTTGATTTTGCTCTAGGCAACACAGATCTCTAATGTTGAAGTCCCCATTAACAATGCACTCATGCCCTGGATGCTGATAAAAATATTCTCTGATCAATCCAGTAATCATCTTAATATTCATGGGTTTTGCCTGTTTTTTTGGATTAACATAGAGGTTGATTACTGCATTAGTAATTGGTGTGCCATCTAGTCCTATTCCTTTTATATTTAGGATCTGGACATCAGGTGAGTGTGTGGGCCATTCCTTTACTCGTACTTGCAAATTAAGTTTTGTAAATATTGATACCCCGCCAATTGGTCTTCCGAAAAGGTTTTTCTTATAGACCAATGTATGGGTTGCCTGGAAGCCTTTAATAGAGCACGGTGTTGTCACCCATGTTCCTGTAAACATTAAATGTCTCCTGTTTGAAGAAGTTCAATGGCTTCTTTGTTTACTGTGATGGATTTAAACCCGCCACGTTCTAGCTTATTATTCTGATCCTGGATCTTGTTATATGCTCCTTTATACCTTCAATGCTGGAGGTTTGATGACCAGGCGAAATCAGGTATTTCCTTGTGCTAGGAGTTTGCCCTCCCAATGATGTGCAGTGCCGTTGAGATCCAGGCCCAGTCTTCTAAAGCCATTGAATCATGAGATGCTCTTACCTTGGTGCAATGTCTAATTCCACAACTATTATAAAGCTGGATTTTGATGTTACTGTCGCAGGGTTGTTTCGAAATTGGTTGAGTGCCCCTTAATACACTTTTCAATGCTTGTTGTGCTACTTGGGTTTGCGGCCTCTGCGATAGGACAAGGGGGTACCTTTCCATTGGGCAATTGTCTACGCGAATCCCCCAATCCTTGAGTATATCTTTTTCTGCCATCAATCAATCAATCAATCGACCAATCATGGGTTTGTAAAGCGCAAGCTACTCACCCGAAAGGGTCTCAAGGTGCTGAGGGATGGGGAGGAAAGGGGGGGGGGGGCAGCAGTTCCCGGAAGATCACGGAGTTCCATCGAAGAGCCTGGTCTTGAGGTCCTTTAAGAACTTGGGGAGTGATGGAGTCTGTCGAAGGTGGAGAGGGAGGGAGTTCCATGCCTTGGCAGCGAGGAGGGAGAAGGAGCGTCCTCCTGCTCTGGTTTTCTTGATGCGAGGTACCGTCGCGAGGGAGAGCTGGGCTGAGCGGAGGGAACGTTGGGGAGCGTGGAACGTGAGGCGGTGGTTCAGGTTGGCGGGTCCGGTGCTATGAAGGGCTGTAGTGTAGCTCCTATTTCCCTAATAGGCTCTGCGCATTGGAATAATATATCCTATAGGTTTGACATAGGACTAAGGTCGGTATGTCCCTATCGAGTATATTAAACTTAATTACTTGTGCCAGCTAGCTCAGAGGCCACTAGAAACTCCTTGACAACAAGAAGGAGTAGTTTCTGGCAGACGCAAAACATGACCACTGTGTTTCCCTTTAGAATCAGAACGTGTCCCAGAGTCGTGGAAACAATAGATAACTATTTCACTCAGCTCAGTCGTGCATGCTTAGTTTTCTCCAAGTTACACAGAAAGAAATAGACGGGCGTTTCAATAAAGAATTTATTGAACAGTCTTGTTTCTGGTGTAAGTAAAATGTGCTGTTATGATCACAAGACAGTATGCGAGATAAATAATGTACAGGGTGAGCAGTAGAAATAAATAATACTGCGATAGCATTATCTTTTAGTACATATGCTGTTACATAAATAACACAGACTAAAAATGCGAGTACTCATACGATGCGTTGCTAAGCTAGTTCTACCCCAATGTACCTAACCTGACCTAGGTGTAGGAAGAGGGAAGAAGTAGGTGAAGTATTCCTTACTATGGTATACTAAGAGTATGTTAAGTCTAGTATGCCTAGTATGCCAAGAGTCCCTCTAGGTTCTAGTCAGCTCCATACCTGAAGAATGAGAGAGGTAGGAATCTCTTTGCCAGACTCGAACTCCAACACCCCGCAAGGGAAGTCAGATCACTGGAAGCTGGAAGCTGGGCTCTCCTCGTGCAGGGAATGGCAGCGTCTTCTCAGTGCGTCAGGCCGGGAAACGGGCTCCTCTGAAGTCGAGGTCTCCTCTGGTTTACAGGGGCTAGGAAGGTATATTTATACCTGAGAGCACCTAAGAATGTTAGCATTGACGTGAGTTGGACAGCGAAAGACGTCATGAATGAACCCCCTAAGGAATAATGGTTCATGCATAATATATGAGTCCTTGAAGAAATCAATAGTCCTGGACTAGGGAAACTCCCGCAGCCTAAGGGTCTGTTCTTCATGAACTCGATGTGACGTTAGGGTGGACGGATGTCAGAGACCAAGCCTGTATTTGGAGTGCATGGTTTAATGCCTAAATAAGGGCTGGGATTTTATGCCTATATAAGGGCAGGGCGAATTGTGCCTATATAAGGACATGATACTGGAAAGCCCGTTTATGGATACCCTAAGAGGAAATACAACACCCACTCCTCTTTCGTGTGTACGATAATACTAAAATGCTAAACATCTAAAATGCTAAACATTAAAATGGAGTACCGCATATTTCTAAAATTTTTCATAAAACCATTTAAAAAAGGCATTTAAAAAACCTATTAAAATGCAAAAGGTACTGTACATTTGAAGCTTTGCTTTTCATTACAGGCATAAAGTTTGAAAATAAATGCAATTGGAATGAAATAAGCAGTAATATTTACATTTGACAGAAAATGATCGAATTTGGTAGAGTTCCAAGTTGTTTAAAAAATGAAGGCCAAATTGTCACTGTATCTCTGGAACACAGTATGCCGAATCAGAGTTAGTTCACGGGTCTGGTGTAAACATGAGATCATCTATTTCAATAGACAAAACATCATCCACTGTTGTTGGTGTCAGTTGGAACACCTCGTGTAGTAGATTAATTGCACAGAGATGGGAAGCATTGCTTCCAGCATAGGTTGCCTCTGCAATGTTCGCGTCCGTTGTTACCTGTGTGCCTGTAGATCTTTCTCGTACCTCAGCAGCAGCCGGAAGCGTCTGTGAGATCTCAATGAATGCTGACATCCAGGATAGGAAGCCTCTGGGGACAAAACAGAGCATGGGCCATTATCTGGTCCAGCAGAGTATCGACATCCGTTGGCGATGTTGATGGAAATGTTAGACAGGTGTCCAACACGCATTCTTCACCGCATAGCAGGCATCGTAGAACAGGTAAGATGCAATCTTGCCAGATTGGTCTAAATGACAGGAACCAAGTTGTATTAAGGTCCCGTGAGACGCAGTCATGCCCAATAGCTGTACTATTCGCTCACGGCACTTTCGTTCAAGGAGAGCTTTCTCCATTTCGCTCGGAGTGATGTCTGCGAATAGGCTGGCCATAGCACAATAGCAGGAAGAGAAATAGAATTCCGGCAACAAGTGCTAGAATTAATGGTATGCCACCAAACACTGAATGTGCAAAGTTCGGGATGATTCCGAGTATTGCCTGGAAAGGTGCTAACAGACCTGAGCAGATGCTCTTAAATACATGTACAATTCCGGTTGTATCAGACATGTTAAAGATACGTGATATCATTTTCACGAAATGTATAGGGCAGTTTGTACGTATTAAAGTCTGTATCTCAGCCGAAGTCCTTGCTACTTGTAGATCATAGGTTTCTTTGGCCGAGGTCAAAGGCACTGTTTGTTGTAAAAGCATGGCTTTCATTCTGCTTAGAGTATCAAATCTTATAAAAGAGACGTTCAGCGAAGGCCATAGAGGTGACTCCCTGACTGTGTCTATTGGGGGAAACAATACTTGCATACAGCAAGTGACCCTGGAGTTGACCGTTACTAGATATGGGATGCCTGGCAGCATTCCGCAGAAGCCCTGATCATTCAACATGAGGTAACTCCCATTAGAAAGTTGTCCAAACGTTGGATTAATCACAGCAGCTGGAGTACCCTGCTGATGGCAAGACAAATTTTCCACTGAACCATTACAAGCCCTGTGCAAGGAAATGTCTTGACATATAAGTGAACACTCAGTGCAAGTTTACAGTTTGAACCGCTCAAAAACACTTCACGATCCCCACTCCAACATCTATATGTGTACGGTAAATCCCACGATGTCTTAATGTATTCCTTACCCAACCTTTTATATTTGCCTGCTTGCATTTGTCTGAGGCAATACTGAAACTGAAAAGTACTCACAGGTAACGTTATTTTTCCATGAATAAGCCATTCTGTAGCTGGTTTTTCTGCCACAGTGAATGGTAACTTTTCCAGTTTTTCAATGCTCAGCACTGTATACTTTGCTCCTCTTTGTGCCAGTTCGATCTGTTTATCAGTGAGATTGTATTCTGCAAACAGAGCCGTTGTGTTGATAAACGCCAAGGCACATAGCCCGCTCGCAAAGATTGCAGCGTCCAGCTTAATAACATAATAGAACGTAATTGAGATTGGCCTTGTTGTAACATCGCCAAATCTTGTTCTAGTATGTCGATAGCAGAGGATACAATGCCATCCAATGAATATATTCTGGAGGACAAAGTTGTTAACCCATTGTCGACCACAGAGAGTGTTTTCTCTAAATGAATACGATCAAGTTCACGTATTCGTTCTGCGGCCTCTATCTGTGATACCTTCCAAGCTTCATTATAAGCAGCATAAATGCCGGCATATATGAAACGTTTTTGACGCGGTTTTCTTGGTCCAAGCAAGAAATCCCTAAGATCTGCGTCCTTTTTAAGTAAGGTTAAGTGTTGTTTCACATCCTGTAGTGTAGACTTATGCAGCCAATCGAGGCATAATTTACCTACACTGTATGTTGTTACTACCCCCGGATGTTGTCTTTGGACGTATCTTGGGTCTGGCCTATGAATAGTAAAGCCCTGAGTTTTATTCAGGAATCTTTCCTGACAGTTATTCGTGTCTGTGGGCCAGATCAACCATTTTTTCCAATCAGGATTAGATCTGTTGAGTTGTAGTATATTATCAACTGTCACCACTGCCCTTGTCTTTTTTTCACTGGCAGGTGTTGGTACAGAAGGTGTGTTCATCTCTTTTATCTTGGCTAATCCAAGACAAGATGTTTGTTGGATAGTTTCATTCAAAAACATTATTTGTTCAGGGATGATGCAGGCTCTAAATAAAGCTTCTATCCCCTGCACTTGCCAATCTTTAGTACCCCACACAGTTTTTGTGTCAATTGTGTCTTTCCAAAAGTCGAAACCCTGTCTATACAGTTGGGCATTAAAAAACGCAGAATAAATCTGTTTTGTATTTGTTAACATAATTTTCAGTCCTGTCCTGTTTACATTTTTATAGTAAAACATTTCTGGTTCAGATGTATAGTATCCTGAAAAATATGGAAACTTACTAGCAAATGTTTTTGAACTACCTTTAGGTGGTGTAGGACAATGTTCCCATTGGTTAAACATAAACACATTTCTTGGATATGCAGATTTATGCAAATAATGATGACCATAGTGATTAAAACAATACATTTGTTCATAGTCTGATGAACCCTCTAAATATTCATGTTTAGAAAATGCAGCAGATTTTTCTAGGTCAAACATTATGTCAGTCACAGTCTCAAAGTCCCAATCATCAGAATAGGTACTGGACGTAATTAGATCACTTAGTGAAATTTTAAACAAATGTGGAATGTTCAATTGTTCATTCGGGCCGAAGATATCATAATCTGTTTTGTCCCACACTATACCATCCTGTATAGGAACAGCTGTGATGTTCACTGATGATAAGTCTCTTGCTTCACGATGGGAAGATTTATGAGGTTTCAAAAGTACGTTTACGTCTTTTCCTTCAGTGTTCACATGGATGTATCTTCCACTTATAAGCACGCTTACAGTTGTTACCAAAGCTAGCCAGAGCAAGAAAACAAAAAGTCCAGATGTAATCCAGAGTTCAATCCATGGAGAAACCAAATAAGTCTTTTTCAGAAAGTGAAGAAAGTCTTGTACTTGCTGCTTGAATTTCAATGACACTGGCGTCGTTTCAGGTTCACTCGGATCTTCTGAGAACGTATCAAAGTTAATGAAGTAGCCAGAAGCAGTTCTGTCAATTGTTTGAATTGCATCAGGATTTGTAGAAATCACTGGAACCAGTTCATCACTTGTTACGTTGGTGTAGACAGGTGTATTTGGACGAACTGTTACTTGGTGTTCAAGAGGGATGAGTTCCATAGCGTTCTTGCATAGTCCTCCGTTTGTTACAGCTGAATTCTCGATTGTTATCAGTCTTTCAGTCTGAACCTCTTGGATAGTAGCGAGAGGAGTGCGTCTGCTACTAGGTCGGAGTCCACGAGGCCTACTATTTAGTATTGGCCACGTGCTGTGGTTTGATCAGGTCGATGGACACAAATCTTTTCTCCTTTCTTCCAGCAAGGGGCGGCAGAAGTACTGTTCTTGTTCCTTGAACTGCTAGGACAGGTACTGGTTGTCTGTACGAAGGTCCAAATTCCTTCTTGACCGCAATTTTTTCTCTGACTAGATCCCCAACTTTTGGAATCCAGACAGGCCTTGCTGGGACAGCCGGTTGATCCCCAGTGGTGGTTGACTGTAGGAATACGTTGCTTTGTTTCGTTCTTAATTTGTTTAAGTCCTGTAAAACAGCCAAACGATCTTTGATATCAAATGGTTTATTTTCCACCACTGTGCCTACGTGTTCTAGGTCTGGTACCCACATTCTTGTCCCAAATAGGATCTCATATGGAGTGACCCCCCCTAGAGAACTTCTTGGCAGATTGTTCATTGCGCGCTGTACGCCACTAAGGTGTTTGACCCACCCATCACCCGAACCTAATACCCTAGCTGTTATAGACTGTTTTATGTCCCGGTTTTTCCTTTCCACAACCGAATTTCCCTCAGGATGGAATGGAGAGGAGTACCGCAATGCAACGCCCAGACTGGCCATGGCTTCTTTGTAAGCTCTAGAGCTAAACGCAGGACCCTGGTCAGAATGTAGCGTGCCTATTGCGTATGTGCCGATAAAGACTCGCAAATCTTTTATAACAGTTCGAGCGTCAGCCGAGCGCTGAGGCCATAACCATAGGAACCTAGATTCAGTATTTGCGGGAATGCCTTTGTCCAGTAGGACGCAGGCGCGTAGATAGTCGAATGCTGTCTAACAGTGGTGTCTGTACTGGGCTGCCGCATTCGCAGCATGGTGTCTGGTGGCTCTCTCGCTGTAATTTACAGTCTAAGCAGTTGTTGATGAATATGTGAATTTCTGTATTCATTCCAGGCCACCAGTACATCTCTTTTAACGTCAAGATTGTTTTAGAGATCCCTTGGTGTGACAGACCCTCCCCCAAATGTGTTTCATAAATCAAGGCTGCTCTACGTTCCATGTTTGGTATTACCCTATCCCCCACTCCAGGGATTCGAGCAAAAGGAACGTTGTTCGCATCAATTACATAAGAGTACTTGAGTGGAAACTTTTTTGGTAACGCTGCACTGTTGCCTTTGCTTGATGCATTGACAGCCAACATTATCTCACCGTCTATTTTTGTTTCTGAACGAGTGATCGCAGCTACGGAAGCCGTTTGCACAGCCCCCTTTGCGGCTTCGTCAGCCAATGAATTCCCTGCAACGTGAACGCCATCACGTTGATGACTCAGTGTGTGTATCATGTGAGCCTTTGGTAGTTCGTTTTTCAACTGAACTACTTGTTCCCAAAGCAATTTGTGCTTTATTGTGCCACCTTTCGCATCTTTGAAACCATTTTCAAGCCAGTTTTGTATATATTCATTATACGACTGAACACAGTAAAACGAATCGCACACTATTAGTGTGGGGAATTCTCGATCTGTACTTTCAAGTGCCAGTTTGAACGCTTGTAGTTCAGCTCGCTGAGCTGTACAATCCCCTAGAGATTGTGTTTTAGTGACCATAGGTCTGAAGATGCCATCTCGCATGCGACCTTTAACGATAGCACACGCTGCACTGTAAGCTTGCTTACCCCCTATTGCGGGTTGTGCGGATCCGTCAGTGTAAATTATAAATTCATACTGATCAAGAGGCAGAATTTCAGTAGGCAGAGGACATTCTTGTTCATATTGCAGGAATGCTTGTGTTTTTAAATCTGGATCAAAAACATATTTAACATCTGTTGCAGCAAGAGAATTAACCCATTGTATCCATCTTGGATGTAATGCTTTAGCATTTGGAATGCTTGCTTTTGTGACCGCTTCTAAAGCTGGTACTGGAGTTACGACAATAATGCGTTTCCCTTGGGCTAAGGCTCTTTCTTTTGCTACAGCGGTTTGAACTGCTGTTAGAATTTTTTCAGTAGAACTGAAGCGCATTTCCGCTTGTGTGTACAAATGGGATTTGTATGCTATTGGTATTTTCTCACCCTCATTAAAGGTTAAGTAGGTGAATCCGCATTGACCCGAAATTATTCGGATCACCAAATTACGTTGACTTACGCGTGTTTGTAATTGATTTGTTGCTAACATGTTAGCCTGGAGTGAACGCAACATTTCTGTGTCTTCCTGTGTCCAGTTTTTGATTGAAAAATCAGGTTTGATTAATGCGTAGAGAGGTTTATCCCTTTCTGCATAATTTAGAATGTATGTTCTTCCAAAATTTAGGAAACCCAGGATGGATTGTAAGTTTTTAGCGTTTTTGGAGGTTGGAGCAGCGCACACTTTTCTAAAAAGTTAGCTGCCAAGCTCTTGCCTTCACTTGAAAGCTCATATCCTAGAAATAGGACATTGAGATGGGCAATTCGGGACTTTTTAAAGTTGAACTTGTAGCCCTCAGAGGCGAAACCCAGTATAATGGTGCTCACCCTGTTCAAGTGTTTTTCCAGGTCATCGTCTGTCAGATATATGTCATCGACATAGGACAATGCCTCATTGTCATAAATTTGTAGTAACTCCGTTACCCTCGCTGAGAATAAACCTGGGCTATTTTTAAACCCTTGTGGGAGTCGACAAAAGTGACGCTGGGTCCCCATTATGGAGAATGCTGTTAAGTACCTGCTTTCAGGTGCTATGTTTTGACAAAAGAAACCATTTGAGATGTCTAATGTGGTTTTATATTTTTTACGCACAATGTTATTCATTAATGCTGTGCTATGTGCATTTTGCACTGCAAAAGTGTTTGAACAAGTGTTTAGGTGTCTGTAGTCCAAAAGTAGACGATATGAATTGTCTGGTTTGGAGACAGGAAACAAAGGATTGTTCATTGAGGAGGTGCATGTTTCAATCACCCCTTGGTATTCAAGTTGATCTAAGATCTCCCTGACCTGTTTTTTAGCTTCTTGCTTTATTGGATACTGTTGTTGTGCAGTTGGTTCATGTTTCAGATGTATTTTATGGTGAGGTGAGTCCTCATCCCATCCTACATGATTTTTATATAATGCTGGGGCCTGGGCTACTGCCCATTTCCTGGCATATGTATATTTTAGATGTATAGGAATATGGTTGGAGAAGGCAGGCATAATAATGTCCTCGCCGTTTGGGCACTCCCTGACAAATTGTGGTGGCCAGTCCTTTTCTGCTAGAAGTATGTCATAGCCTCTTGATAGTCTTTCCCAAAAAAGTGCTTTCACCTGTCTAGGTTTGTCTCCCTCCATCCGGAGTGTTATGTCATATAACTTTTGTGGAGTACTAACCCTGGTGTCTACAGTCTCGACTGTAATGTACTCATTCAAGTCCACTATCTCCAGAAGTTCCTTCACGGTCTGGCGAACTATTGTGACTTCTGCTGCACTGTCCAGCATGGTCTGAGCCCATTCTCCGTTCTTGAGTTGTGTTCTCAGTATTCTCGGCATGTCTGATCTTCAGACCTGCTACCTTCTTTTGGAGAATTGAGGTTTTACTTTGGTTTTTGAAGCGTGTTTGTCGTCTGTCGATTTCACGCGTTCTTCTCTATGTTCTGTTCGTCCTCTTCTTTCCGAAGTCTGTGGTGAGATCTGAAAGGGACGACAGTAACGTGTATCAGTATCATGATACCTATCAGGTTTTCTCAAATTATCCCTATTCCTGAGGTTATACCTCTTTTCAGAGGGCTCCTTTTGAGGAGACCTACCTCGGGATTGAGAACGTTTCTCGTTTGATTTTTGTTTAGTAGACTCCCACTTCTTTTTAGAAGATGTAGGAGTTTGTTTTAGTGAGTCCTTCTCAGGACTTTCAGATAGTTTCGGCTTCAGTGGTCTTCCACCCAAACTATCTCTGCCTAATTCTGCATAAGGTTGTTCAATTATTCTGGGTAGCTCAGTTTGATGTTCTGTAACATCGAATTCCCTCAATTTTTGGCGGATCGCCACTGCTGCTGCCTCCCCTTTAATATTAGATAATATTATTGTTGAGACCTGGTCGAAATTTTTCAGTAATTTCATACTAAATTTAGAGCAGGCTCTGCCTCCGTATTCGTTTTGAATTTGTTTTAGGACATCAGGTATTACCGCAATTGATGGAATACCATGTGTTTTAGTATAGATGGCAGCAAAGACTGAGCCCCAAGTGGTGCAGTCTTCCAGTTGTGGTGTGATCCCCATCGGTAAACTGATTGTTAGGATTCTGTGCTTCTCATGCGGGCTAGTATTTGGAAATACTGCTTCGATTTGAGTAATTTTTTGAGCTATCCAAAATGGAATTTGCTCACGTTTTGTGGGCATTTTACCCATGATTGCGTAAAGAGTCTGTGGTGTAATTTTTAGTGTATTCCCCTGTTGGGGAGTTGGATTTGGATATGTCAATGGTGGTCGGACTGTAAAAGTCTGCATGACATATTGGACCAATTCTCTATAAATTTTTATTAACTCTGTGAGTTGAGAAAGTAATTCCTCATCTGTCATCTCTTCAATGTCAGGATGAGGTGTGTAGCCGGCTAAAATCGGCCATGTTGCTCCTGGTCTACCTAGTGGACCGAGCCTGGTAATGTTTTTGTGATGTTTTAGGGCGCCTTTAAACCAGAGCTGATGCTCTTGGTATGTTAATGGAATTTCTATATCCTCGAAAGGACTGTATTCCTCTGGTGGTTCATCTTCTTTGTAGAAGTGAAACGTGTGTGTTACTGAATTGGATTCAGGAAATATTACCCATGAATAGAATACCTCTGTCTGAAAGGATTCATGTGCCTCTATCACGAAAACTGCTCTACCGCCTCTTGGTGGTAGGCCATGTTTTATAAGTTTTAGAGTGATGGCTCTTCTTATGTTTTGAGAGATGTCTATAACACCCTCCTCGGTTTCATTTAAACCTGTAATGTTAAAAACTGCTGGTAGGGCTGGATCAGCCACAGTTACACCGTCTCCGGCGTCTTCAGTCATTTTGTTTTTTGCAAAATGAAAAACAACTTTCAAGGAAACAAAGATAAGGTGCACAATATTGTGGAACACTGTATCCTTCAACGTTGAGCAAACCAAACAGCTAATATATAGGGTGCTTCCCTATGTAGCCTTGGTGGATACTTAACCCTGCCCACTCCAGACGTCTTTTGGAGTATATGGGTAGGGGTCTTGAGAGAAAAAGCACGGCTGAGTTTCTCAGTATCTAACGTTGAATTACTGCCTAACCAAACCGTTGGGCGCCATGTAGTGTAGCTCCTATTTCCCTAATAGGCTCTGCGCATTGGAATAATATATCCTATAGGTTTGACATAGGACTAAGGTCGGTATGTCCCTATCGAGTATATTAAACTTAATTACTTGTGCCAGCTAGCTCAGAGGCCACTAGAAACTCCTTGACAACAAGAAGGGAGTAGTTTCTGGCAGCCGCAAAACATGACCACTGTGTTTCCCTTTAGAATCAGAATGTGTCCCAGAGTCGTGGAAACAATAGATAACTATTTCACTCAGCTCAGTCGTGCATGCTTAGTTTTCTCCAAGTTACACAGAAAGAAATAGACGGGCGTTTCAATAAAGAATTTATTGAACAGTCTTGTTTCTGGTGTAAGTAAAATGTGCTGTTACGATCACAAGACAGTATGCGAGATAAATAATGTACAGGGTGAGCAGTAGAAATAAATAATACTGCGATAGCATTATCTTTTAGTACATATGCTGTTACATAAATAACACAGACTAAAAATGCGAGTACTCATACGATGCGTTGCTAAGCTAGTTCTACCCCAATGTACCTAACCTGACCTAGGTGTAGGAAGAGGGAAGAAGTAGGTGAAGTATTCCTTACTATGGTATACTAAGAGTATGTTAAGTCTAGTATGCCTAGTATGCCAAGAGTCCCTCTAGGTTCTAGTCAGCTCCATACCTGAAGAATGAGAGAGGTAGGAATCTCTTTGCCAGACTCGAACTCCAACACCCCGCAAGGGAAGTCAGATCAATGGAAGCTGGGCTCTCTGCGTGCAGGGAATGGCAGCGTCTTCTCAGTGCGTCAGGCCGGGAAACGGGCTCCTCTGATGTCGAGGTCTCCTCTGGTTTACAGGGGCTAGGGAAGGTATATTTATACCTGAGAGCACCTAAGAATGTTAGCATTGACGTGAGTTGGACAGCGAAAAGACGTCATGAATGAACCCCTAAGGAATAATGGTTCATGCATAATATATGAGTCCTTGAAGAAATCAATAGTCCTGGACTAGGGAAACTCCCGCAGCCTAAGGGTCTGTTCTTCATGAACTCGTTGTGACGTTAGGGTGGACGGATGTCAGAGACCATGCCTGTATTTGGAGTGCATGGTTTAATGCCTAAATAAGGGCTGGGATTTTATGCCTTTATAAGGGCAGGGCGAATTGTGCCTATATAAGGACATGATACTGGAAAGCCCGTTTATGGATAACCTAAGAGGAAATACAACAGGGCCTTGTGAGCGTGGGTGAGAAGCTTGAAGGTTATTCTCTTCTCGACAGGGAGCCAGTGTAGTGTCCGTAGGTGTTGGCTGATGTGGCTGTGGCGCGGTAGGTTGAGGACTAGTCTGGCGGCGGCGTTCTGGACGTTCCGGAGTTTGCGGGTGAGGTTCTTGTTGATAACGACGTAGAGTGCGTTGCCTTTGTCCAGTCTGCTGCTGATGAGGGCGTGTGTGACGGTTTTCCTGTGTTCGGGGGGATCCAGTTGAAGGTCTTTCGGAGTAGGCGGAGGGTGTGGTAGCAGGAAGAGGTGACGGCGTTGATCTTGCGGTCCATTTTGAGTTCGGAGTCCAGGATGATTCTGAGGTTGCGTGCGTGGTCCGTAGGGGAGGGGTCCCCGAGGGCGGGGGCCACCAGGTGTCGTTCCAGGCGTCGGGGTGTGAGCCCATGATGAGCACCTCGGTTTTGTCCGTGTTGAGTTGTAGGCAGCTGTTCTTCATCCATCTGGCGACGGCTTCCATTCCGTCTTGAAAGTTGCGTTTGGTGATGTTGGGTTCGTTGGATAGGGAAAGGATGAGTTGGGTGTCGTCTGCGTACGATGTGATGTTGAGTCCGTGTGATCTGACGATGGATGTGAGCGGGGCCATGTAGATGTTGAACAGGATCCGGCTGATGGAGGATCCTTGTGGGACTCTGCAAGTGGTCGGTGTGGGTTCTGAGAGAAAAGGAGGGAGTCTGACCCGTAGTGTTCTGCCGGAGAGAAAAGAGAGGATCCAGTCGAGGGCCTTGTTCGAGATTCCCGCGTCGTGGAGTCTGCGGGCTAGGGTGCGACGAGAGACTGTGTCGAAGGCCGCGGAGAGGTCCAGGAGGATGAGGGCCACAGTCTCTCCTCTGTCGAGGAGGGAGCGGATGCCGTCTGTTGCCGCGAGAAGGGTGGTTTCGGTGCTGTGGTTCTTCCTGAAGCCTGATTGGGAGGAGTCGAGGATGTTGTTTTTAGGTCAAGCCTAGCGCAGCGCGCATGCGCTCCCCTAGGAGAGGGCCTCTTGGGATCACTCCAGACATTCAGAAAGCTTTCAGAAAGCTTCTGCGTCTGGTTATCAAATTCTATTGGCTTTGCGTGTGGCTTTCAATAAATGAAAGCACGCAATTGGCCAAAGGCGGGTGCATGTCCCACCTCTTCTTAAAATGTTCTCTCCCATGGCGTTTTGCTCTCGGGAGCGAGCAGGCTGGCAGCTGCATTCCTCTTTTGTCACGTGCTTTTGTTATCTGATAAAGCAATGTATTGCCTTTCCAAACGCAGCCGCCCTTGCTTAACCTAGTATCCTGTTACTAATTGCTTTTAACGCGCCGCCCTCATTTTCTTTGAAATGATTGTTTACCGCCCTCCTCCCGGGGAAGTCTTGACATCCACATTTGTGTCCCTCGGCTGCAGAGTTGGTATAACAAAAGATAAGGCCGTGGAATGGCTCCAGGCGCGCTCTGCTTAGTTTCACAACAGACAACCCCCAACCCGCATTCTGCCACTTCTGGGCCGTAAGACACGGTGGCTGTAACCGAAGCTGCATCTCCTGGGGTGCGTTTATGATGCACATGGGCTGTTTCAGTTCACGCCGGGGAGCGGTGAAGTCATTGACTCTGCCCCAGCCCTACCCTCTACTGGCTTCTCTCACGCACCGTCCTGTTAGAGTTGTGCTGGGCCAAAATACAGGCACGATCACAAAAATAAAACACACGTTTGTTGTAAGCCGTCTGTTTTAAAAAACAATAAGCCCTCCTCCCGGGGAAGTCTTGACATCCACATTTGTGTCCCTCGGCTGCAGAGTTGGTATAACAAGAGATAAGGCCGTGGAATGGCTCCAGGGCGTGCTCTGCTTAGTTTCACTCAAACTGGACTCTCCATGTTCTTTACTCACCACTAAGTATGCATACCGTAGTTTATAGTTTCTTGAAGTCTGAACCTATTTTATTCGAATTTTAAAAATGTGAGGTATTTACTTTGTTTTTGATTCACACCGGTCTTCCGTCCTCAGCTCTATTTGTTTTGCCACCTCCTCTTGTAACCGCAAATAGGTACTGTGCCCTAGTGTTGGAGCGTGCCACAGACACTTGCCCACCCGCATATGCTACGAACTTGCTTTTACGGCAAAGTTTAGCGACCCTTGAAGGATGAACGGCTGCGCTGCACTGCTAGCAACAACAGGGGGACACAGGCAGGAACTGTTAACTTGAATCAATCTTTAAAATGAAAAAGAAACTGGACTCCCCATGTTCTTTACTCATCACTAAGTATGCGTACCGTAGTTTATAGTTTCTTGAAGTCTGAACCTATTTTATTCAAATTTTAAAAATGTGTGGTATTTACTTTGTTTTTGATTCACACCGGTCTTCCGTCCTCAGCTCTATTTGTTTTGCCACCTCCTCTTGTTACCGCAAATAGGTACTGTGCCCTAGTGTTGGAGCATGCCACAGACACTTGCCCACCTGCATATGCTACGAACTTGCTTATACCGCAAAGTTTAGCGACCCTTGAAGGATGAACGGCTGCGCTGCACTGCTAGCAACAGCAGGGGGACACAGGCAGGAACTGTTCACTTACGTGGGGGCGTGCTATAGAACCTGCCCACACACCCCTGATAATTTTTTTTTTTTTGCAATGTATAGCGACCCTAAATGATGAAAGGCTGAGCCTCACTGGTAACCTCCGCGGACATACCCAGGCAGGTGCTCTTTACTAACGTGTGAGCGTGCACCCAGCCTATGCCCATACACACCTAAAATCTCTTGCCCTGCAGCAAAATATAGCGACCCTGAAAGGTGAAAGGATGAGCTGCATAGCTAGCATCAGTGGGCAAACACAAGCAGGTGATGTTACTTGTGAGTGTGCAACCAATCCCCCCCGTCCCCCCCACCCTCCACAAACGCGTAATACGATTTGCCTTATACCGCAGTGTGTAGCGACCCTGAAAGATGAAAGGCTGTGCGGTCACCGTGAGGGATAAACGCAAGCAGGGCCTGTGCCCAATACTGGTAGTGCGCAACAGATCCCTGCCCTCAAACACCCAGAGCTGCGTTTCTTTATACGGCAGATTGCAGCGATCCCTGAAACTAATAACTGTGTTTTGGAGGGCATGATTTTCTTCTGACACGACCGGCTTCTACCACTGGCAAACCAGAGCGCGGCCGAGGTAAACACCCTGGACCGCATTGAGGCCTTAAACAGTGCCATGATGGTTTCTCCAGGGGGTCCCAAAGCCCCAGTCACCGTGGCCCCAGCCCTCCACCGAGGCCAAGCCCTCATGACCCTATACTTTCATACGTAGATAAATATTTTTAGGTAGTCAGGTCTGCAGGACCCATGAAAGTTTGGCTTTATGTAGGAACCTAGTCCTCCTTTGTACACTTCAGTTCGGCCTAGAATAATGCACAGGCAGGGGCGGGGGTGAGTGTCCACAAATGGGAGGATGTCGTCCCATTTTGCAACCGGATCCAAATATATGTACTTTTTTGGGGCGGATTGCAAGTTTCTGACATGAAAACCTTGCTATGACAGAACACACCAAGAGCTTTTATTTTGTTTAATATTCGGTTTTTGCCTTTGGTACAGTCGAGCCCGCTGACAGATCATTCAAAGACAAGTGTTTTATGTCTGAGCTGAACAGCTAATTAAAGTGGGGATGATTAACCTGACTGGCAGTGTCGCTCTGTCTCCCCTCTCTCTCATTCTCTCCCTGGCGGGCTTCACTCTCCCTCCCTTCTGCACAAGATGCAAAAGTGGTGCAGATAAGCCTGATAATACTTCAATCCATGGCGGGACAGCACCCAGGATAATGTGCTGCATGACTAACCACTTATAAGGCCCCAAAGGCGAGACCTATTGGCTATGCCAATGCTTGTTTTCTAAGAAGGCGGCGAGTTGACTGTTGACGGCTTTTTCCATGACTTTGGCCGGATATGGGAGTAGAGAGATCAGTCTGAAATTCTTGAGGTCGGTGGGGTCCGCCGAGGGTTTTTTCAGGAGAGGGTTGATCTTGGCGTGTTTCCAGTCGTTGGGGAAAGAGGCGGTCTCGAAGGAGCGGTTGATGATTCGTTGAAGCACGGGGGCGATGATGTCTGCGGCTCTGTGGTAGATGTGGTGGGGGCAGGGGTCCGTGGGGGCCCCGAAGTGGGTGGTCTTCATCATCTTCAGGGTATCTTCGATGCTGAGGGTGGTCCAGCTGTCTAGTGTCGGCTGCGTGGTGCTGGGAGCGGTCGGAGGGGTTCCTCGTGGGGGTTGTTGTCGTCAAAGTTGTCATAGATGGTCTTGATTTTGTGATGGAAGAAAGTGCTGAGTGTGTCGCACAGGTGCTGGGAGGGTGGGATGTCTGTAGACTCGCTGTTGGGTCGGGCGAACTCTTTCATGATGCCAAAGAGTTCCTTGCTGTTGTGTGCGTGGGTGGAGATTCTGTCCTGAAGTGCTTTCTTCCTAGGGTATCTGATAAGTTTGTGATGGGCAGTGGTGCTGTTTTGAAGTTGTCGAGGTCTGTTGGGGTTTTAGAGTTCCTCCATAGCTTTTCGAGGCGTCTGCAGGTGCGTCTGAAGTCTCGGAGTTCGGTGGAGAACCAGCTGGCTTTCTTGGCGTGAGGGTTGGAGGCTTTCTTGAGGGGGGCGATGGTGTTAGCGCAGTCGGTGATCCAGTTGTGTAGAGTGTGGGCGGCGGTGGTGGGGTCATCGTCTGTGGCGGTGAGAGCAGAGCTGCTGAGTGCGGCGGCGAGCTGGTCGTCGGAGATCTTGTTCCAATTCCTGTGCTGGAGCTGGTGTGGACGTCTGCGGGAGATGGTTTTGAAGGTGAAGTGAACACAGCGGTGGTCCGTCCATGGGAGTTCGGATGTGTGGCTGAAGGTGATGGAGTTCCCTGCTGTGAAGATAGGATCGAGGGTGTGTCCTGCTGAGTGCATTGGTTCTGGTACGATCTGCTTGAGTCCTATGATGTGGAGGTTGTCCAGGAGGGAGGTGGAGTTGGGGTCCTGGCGGTTGTCGAGGTGGAAGTTGAGGTCTCCTAGCATAGTGTAGTTGGGGGAGGTGATGGCAGGCGGTGTGATGAGGTCGGTGATGGAATCGGAGAAAGGTGCACAGGGTCCGGGGGGTCTGTAGATGAGGGTGCCTCGGAGGGTGGTGGATGGGTTGGTCTGTATCTTGAAATGGAGGTGTTCTATCAGGTCTGTGGGCCCGTCGGTGTAGGTGCTCAAACGAAGATTGGCCTTGTGGGCAATGGCGGTTGAGGCGGTCCTTACGGGTGAATTTGTATCCTTTGGGGATGGCGAACGCGATGTCTGGTCCGGAGGCGGCGTTCGTCCAGGTTTCAGTGAGGAAGGCGATGTCCGGGGAGGTGCTGTCGAGGAGGTCCCAGATTTCCGTGGCATGTCTGTGGAGGGAGCGGACGTTGAGGAGGATGCATCGCAGGGTTTGGGGTGCGATGGAGTTGTTGCTGGGGGGAGGTGGAGGGTCCTGGGTCTCGGCAAAGGTGAAGGAATGGCGGCAGTGACGGCAGGTGGAGGGTCCGTGTGTGTCGAGAGCTTGCAGTTGTTGTTCTTGCCGACGTTGAGTTTGTGGAGAGCAGAGGACCTGTAGCGCTGGCGGGCCAGGGTTCCTGGCGCTGGTCGCGGTCGGGTCGCGGACGGTCGCAGATGGGCTTGCTTTTGGCGCGCCAGCGGCGCGGCCGCGCAGCGTCTGCCATTAAGTAGGGGTCAGGGGGAGGGCGGGACAGCTGGGAGGCGGCCGCGGGGAGCGGGAACACGCGGGAGCGAGAGGGGCCGTGGGGGCAGCAGCGGCGGGGACAGAAACGGTGCGGGAAGAAAAGAGAGATAATAGAAAAGGCAGAGAAGAAGGAAAAATGAGGAGAAAGCAGAAAGAAAGGAGAAATACAGAGCAAAAAAGAAATAACAGGCAAAAGTAGGAGCGAGGATGAGAGAAGAACAGAAGGCAGTGGCACAGGGCCTCGAACCGGGGTCTGCGGTGGTGCTGAGCGGGGCACTTACTCTGGAGCTGTGCGCCGAGAGAGCAGAGTCCCGGCCAGAAGGTCAGGGGTCTTGCCATGATGTTTTGGGTGTCTTCCCTGCTTGTCCACTTTGTCAGGGTTGACTCTCTATGACTTATCAAGGTATAATTCTTATACTGCACCGAGGCTAATTGAGCTGTGGTTAAGTAAGCCAGTGAGGGTTTGCTCGACAGGAGATAAAAGATATTTGACCGGTTTAGGATGTCACCAGGGCCTCTTGTATCGTATTCGAGGGTGAAGATCACAGTGAGCAGTGTATTAGCCGTTGGTTCTTTTTCCTCGTTCTCAAATTCCTGTCCATCATATGTGTTTATTTGATCAAAAATCCCCATCTGGCTTTTGTTCAAGCATGGCGCAACTTGTGCTTTTTCATCCAGGTTAGTACACAAGGGTTGCTTTACCGTCTGAGGCTTTTGATCTGCTGGTGTCGTCTTCCATGCAGTTATTGTTTGTGAAAATTACTGTATTTTGGCCTTTGTGTTCTGATTCCATTTGCGGTGATTGTACCTTTGCTATGAAGGTGTCCCGCTCTCATATTGATGACAACCTCTCCAGCTGTTCGCGTTGTTGCGTTTCCGAAGGCCTGAGTGCTGTTGTTCGGGCTATCATGCTTCTGCTGGTCTCATACATTCTGCTCCTTTGAGCGCAGTTTTATAGTTTATGGCGCGCAATGTAATTAGTTTTATTTATTTATTTATTTCTGTACTTACCTCTGTTCGGCCGTATGCCGGAGTTTACTACCCCACCAGTACGCTCCTGCTGGGTCCCTGAGGTGCTGCTTCCGCCGCTGCTGATCTCGCCGCTACACGCCCCGCCCTCTGCCGTGGGGGGATACTTGCACCGTAGTGGTGATGGCAGCAGTAGCGGTGTAAATACAATGCGGGTGGGGCTCAGCTACCGCTCCGTCCCGCTTGCTGCGTCCCCGCAGCACCCGAGATCCAATCCGAGCTAGGTGAGGACACAAACTGGAGCTGCAGGCATGGGACGGGAGCCGCAACCACCAGCCGCTTGTGGCTTGTCTGCGCTCCGCCGAACTCACTGATCACGTGGTAAAGATGGGCTTCTCTACTATTCAGTTATCCCAGACTTTGGGATGAATGTCTCGCTCCATCATACCTATGTGGTAACGATATCATTTGCTGACACATTTTAATGTCTTGCAGTATAACGTCTGTAACCTTGTTTTCCGGGTTTGTTGGGGTGAGAGAGGTAGGGAAGATTAAAGTGATGAAGAAATGCATAATAGGAGTACTGTACACCCCCAGGAGGAACATTTTCAAAAATTTAATTTTAAGCTATGGTGGATGTTTTCATATGTTAACATTAAAATCCCAATTGACATGATTAAAAACTAAAACTATGCTAATTCTATACTGCTGAATGTTGGGCCACTCAAAGCTATAACCCCTCATCAGGCAACATTTGCATTCATTGCATAAGCCACGTAGCATTGAAACAGGGTTTTTTTGTTTACATTTGGTTCGGATAAGAATTCCATGTCCCTACATGTGTTTAGGTTAGCTTTATTCCATTTTGAATTATTATTTTAAGTGCTGAGGTACTTTTGATATGCTAATCTACTGTTTTATGGGAGGTTCATGTGCTCCTGGGAAGTATTTACTCTTTACTGCCTCATATTGATAGTAAACACGGTCTAGCACTGTGCCTCTTCCTTTCCATCGAACAAACTTTTATTGAGCACTTGAGCACATGAGAAGTTTAGAGGAGTATGTCTCCATGCCTGCCCTGCATAAATAGGTGAGCAAAGGCCCCGGATTTTCACAAGTTTACAAAGTCACCTGAACCCATTGATAGCAATATTGGGCAATAATACACAGGTACCCCTTATGTGTTCTTTCACGTGCTCTCTCTCTGTCTTGTGCCCTCTCTCTCTCTCTCTCTCTCAAGGTGTGTAGTGTGTATGTGTATATATATATATATATATATGTGTGTATGTGTTCTTTTAAGAACTGCTATGATGTTACTGTGGATGTATTTTTACTTTATGAAATTGAAGACGTGCTTGCATTGATTTTATTATAGAACACAACAGGATTATTATTACTTCATATACATTCTCTCTATGAATTTGGATGAAGTATACATGGATTGTTATTGTATATTTAATGTATATTGTTTATTTTGAGAAAACTTTGGTAAAGCAATCGATAATTTAGATGACGATATTACCAGATTGGTGCGTTTGCCATTATCGCTTTTGGGCCGCATCTCCTTAATGAAAATGGTGGTGCTCCCCAGATTTCTGTTTTTATTTTTGAACATTCCTATGGTGTTACCAGCCCTTTTTTTTTAAAAGTATAAGATCCCTACTGATACGCCTGGCCTGGGCTGGCAAACAACCCCGGGTCGCATGGGAAATCCTGACACTACTATACTCAATGGGTGGACTAGGGGCACCAGACTTAGAATTATATTACAGAGTGGCGCAGTGCTCCCATGCTTTTTAGGTCGAGCCTCGAGTAGCGCGCAAGCGTTGCTCTGCGAGACTTTAAGTTAGGGCTTTTGAAAGCTGACCAGACGCTTGTGCGTCATGGCCTTTTCCCTGCGGTTACGCGCGCGGC
Source organism: Calotriton arnoldi (assembly GCA_963921515.1). Taxonomy (NCBI): domain Eukaryota; kingdom Metazoa; phylum Chordata; class Amphibia; order Caudata; family Salamandridae; genus Calotriton; species Calotriton arnoldi. The sequence continues at coordinate 5,461 of CAWUFW010004369.1, read as the reverse complement.
AGACATATGTTTCCAATTATTGTGCCCAGACGCGGGCGCGATAATTGGAAACACATGCCGGCCGTGCGGGGAAAAGGCCATGACGCACGAGCTTCTGGTCAGCTTTCAAAAGCCCAGGCTGCCGCGCTCGCTCGCCCCCGCTCTTCTCTTGTTTCTGAAGCATTCCCTTCCTAGAATTAGTTGGAAACGTGCTCCTGCCATTTATGAGGGAATAGCGGACGTGGTTTCTTCACATAGATGAATAATTTCCCCATGGAAGGAAATAAAAATCTGTGCACAAATGCAATGGTAAAGCCCTGTGCCTAGTGTGCCCTATGCATAATTATGCATTCAGAAATACCTCCACATAGTTGCAGTCCCATGTTCAATAAGGTTTTCCTGGAGTATGTCTGAAAACCTCAGATTGTCATAGATTTCCAAACATAAGCTGAGAAACCTGGGTAAATTCCCAAAATGAGTAAACCGGCACCCCTGTGCGCATGTCACTCTCCAGACGCAGATTTCCAATCTTTTTTTGTAAATGAGACCCCCGGGTTTGTACGTAATGCAACCCTGAGACATTTTCCTCTGGGATAGCCCTGTTGGAAAGGTGTCAGGAGGGCCATTGACTTTATCTTCCTAGACCTCAAGTTCAATAAGGGGGCAAGGGTAGACACGTGTTACTTTTTTGTCCCTGGATTAGCGGGTCTCAGGTGCCGGAAGTATTCTGCGTCTCCTAGGACCTCAGTGGAGGCCAGCTCCCACACTGGGCCTCAACATAGGCCAGACTCTGTCCAGCAGAGAGCTGGCCCAACTGGATCCTGGAGCTCTCGGTATCCTTGGAGGCTGCAGCTCCTGAGACTGACCAACACCTGAAACTCCAACAATAGTATCCACGACACGATTACTGGGCTTGGGTGTGTCATTGTTGAGTGCCCTCAAAACAAGACAGCAGATGCTGCAGTTCACAGGCACTGTTGGCTTTTCAAAGCACAAACAGCAGAACGTGCCCCGTGTTTCTCATCAACCCATAACCAAACATAAGCAGAGAAGTGTTCATGTTTATTTCAATTTTTTTTATTGGCAATTCAAGGTGCGCCAGCTAAACAACACTCAAAAGCATATTTGTAATTCTTTCTTTGACACCGGCAGTTTGTTTTCGATACTCAGCGCGAACCTCCATTTAAAATATAAAAGCTTTGTGTAATTTTCACCGTGGGTGATGAGCACCTATTAGCGGCGCTGCTCCGTTGCAGTTGGTTCAGTGAGTATTTCCTTTAGTAAATGAAGAGCATCGCATCCTGTCAGGAACCTAATCCCACTGTCAGGGACTCATTACCCGGAGCGTGCTTCCAAACTTTACACTGCTAATGGAGGCGATTAGTGCATCTATATGTTCAGCTCTCACAACTGCCTGGTTTCAATCAGATTCACGGAGGATCAGACACAGGTATGAATCACATTTACCTCATCCCACCCGCCCTCGCTTCTGACATGCTTTGGAGGGCGAATGTGGCCCGTGCATACTTCTACTCACTCCTTCTTGACCAGTCCACCCGAGGAATCCCTTGAATTAATGGTGGCAAAAGCTCCTAACTGCAGTAGACCAGCTGCTTCGGCTCAGAAAGCACATCCCCAATAACAAACATTTTAAACAGTTAGAATTGTAATAGTATTTGGTGTTTAAAAATGTTAGTCACATTTATTTGAGAAAAAATAATAATATATATATATTTTTTTTTCATGTCATATGTAAGTATATACATACATATATATCACATGAAAAACACTGAAGTTTTTAAGTGTCCTTGACTAACATAAGGAACTGAAGAATGGGGTCCACTTTCACACTCTTTCATGGCCTCTTTATTTCAGTCCAGTGCAAGTCCACAAGCTTCAAAGCAGGCCGAGTCTAGAGCGTGCAAAAATATGTACATAGTCAACAGCCCTTTGTCTAGTGTTAATGCTTGTTTAGTTATTTTCTAATGGCGTTTTAGGTATACAGGATTGCACAGGTGCGAGTCTGACTAAAACCCACTACATTTATCACTAGGTTTGCGCATAAACGTGGAAACTTCCTTGCAACAGCCCTGGTCACTAGAACTATGTGTTTGAACAATAAGCAGGGCCACTGAAATTGTGTGGCAGGGAGCTCCGAATTATGCACCAGGGTTGACAAAATTATGCAGCTAGAAAAGTAAATTATACAGCGTAATGCAGCATAATTGTTAGTATTTTTTCATTATTTTGTAATTTGTACAGGGTAAAACTGTATGGGCAAAGATTTCACCTCATTAATACCTGTTTAATAACCAAATACAGATATAAGCAAAATAAAGATGACCAGTTCACCTTTGTGAAAGGCCATCCTCTGTGTGTGAACACGTCGCCCAATTTTTAGTAACTTTTGATCTGTTTGAGCTAGAAACAATTTTTGTTGTTAAAATTTGCAGATTATGCAGCCTATGATGGATTATGTAGCAAATGCGCAAAATCCATAATTATGCGAAAAAGCTGCAGAATCGTATAATACTATGGCCCTTATAATAGGAGACCAGTAGTGTGCTTTATGATCAAGCAGTTTATACCATAAAATGTGTAATCAAAAAGCGCCTGAGGCAACTTTCAGAATTGGTGCATGTGAGTGAGAATGAACAGCAATTGACGCAGAGGGACAGTTAACCTTCTGACTGTCTGTGGGCAGGGTGCCTCCCTAATACTTTACCAGAGGCCTGGAGACATGCATATATGGGGGCCTTCACCAGCTGTTTTGGGGTCGAACATGGCCTTGCAATGGGCAATATGCAAAGTGTACATGAAAAGATATCGAAAGCAGTACCCACTTATGTGTGTGAATGGGCAATCCCTAGTATCCCTTATGAAGGAAGCACTGATTGAGGGTTCTGTTAGTGAAACACCCCTGCCACCTTTCACAGGACATCCTGAGCATCTGCGGGGGCGTAGCTTCAGGGGAGGTGTTTAGGGTGATACACACCCCCAATTAATGTATTTTACAATAAATAGTTGGGTACAGGTCTTTTCACCCGGGTAAGCTGAGATGTCTGTTGGATTTCACCAGGAATTGCTACATACACACAGAAAAAAAATTCACGCACACTCTCTCCTGTTTGGCAAGTCCTCAAAAATATTGGTTATTTTACAAATTATTGCATTGTCTCTTAGTACTCCTACCGATCTGTATTCCTCTCCATTTACACTTACCCTTAGGCTCCTCTCATGCACCATGCTTGTTGTATAATGTATTTAAGCATTATATGCTAGCCTGATTGTCCGCAAATCTTAAGCTCAGCCCCCTCCCCCATACAATCTTACTGACCGGGCTACGCCCCTGAGCACATGGTGAATATTTGCCACCTACTCGTTGATGAACAATGCGCATGTTCCCCAGATCCTCCTCGTCGGTACACCAGTATAATGAAAACAATCATGTGCAGATGCAAAGGGATTCCCTCGTTTGCATGGGGCCACACCCTGAAGAAGACAATTATTTTTACACATTTAAATGCATAACCCAGTTACTAAGGTAGATGCAAAGGTTAACCGAGCATATCAGAGTGGACTTCTTTTATGCTAGCTGCCTCCGATAGCGAAAGTCTGTGTGCATCCTGCAGCGTGTGCTTTTTCTGATTGTGTGTCCCACAAGCTGGCAATCCCGCAGATATGAGCCCTTGATGGTTTACATGGTTTGACCTCTGAATTTGCTTTCCTGGTGCACTAAAGAACCAAGCATTCACTTCCCTCCTTCACTGCAGGTTCATTAGACGAGAAAGTAGCCTCTGCGTCTTTATGGTCCAAACCTTTCATTTCTGATTTTTATTCCGTATCATCAGTGTAGAAGAACATCACTTTCCTCGTCTTTTGATTGAACCCACTGGAGCAGTCACTCGGGGACACGTTTTTTGGGACATGTCTCCGGAGAGGTTTAAGTATATTCTTTCCTTTCTTATTTACCAGCGTAATATTCCCCCTTGATTTAAGAGAAGTATGCCTTATTTTTTTCGTAGTTTGTTATCTTAAAGAGACATACAGTTAGGCCACCATTTGCTTCATTGGGAAGTGGTGAACAGACATATTTCAACATATCCTTTTTAGGTCTCGGCCTGCACCAGCGCTTGCGCTGGTCTGGCCGAGAGTTTTAGTAAGCGGGTTTTGGAAGTGCAAACACTGGCTTTTGGGCTGGCGACCAGCTTGCGCTCACGGTGTGCGTGCACGCGCGCCATCCATTCCTCGCATCGCTGGCGAGGCGCCATCTGCCTTTCCTCCCCTCCCTCACCCCGCCTCCCTCCCTCACCAGAGAGCGCGTTCTTGGCCGCGCGTCTTGTTTGACTTAAGCACCCCACAAGAGTACATGCTTTTTTCAGCTGTCTCTATTGTGATTCTCTTCCCCCACTCCATGGTTTCGTGTTGCTCTCTTTTCGCCTCGCACCCTTCCGTGTTGTGCTCGGCCTCTTGTGCATCCCCCTCTTCTCTGTCTCGCCTGGGCCTGTGGACTGCCTTTCATCTCGATCGCTCTTCACGCCTGTTCACTTTCTCCTAAAAATTGCTCTCTCCCCTTCCCAGCCCTCTCTTTTCCTGCCTCGTGCCAATGTGTGACTTGCTGCTTTGCCTCTCTTTCGCCCTCGCCCCCTTCCGTGTTGTGCTCGGCCTCTTGTGCATCCACCCCCCTTTCTGTCTCGCCTGGGCCTGTGACTGCCTTTCATCTCGATCGCTCTTCACGCCTGTTCACTTTCTCCTAACAAGCATTGGCATAGCCGATAGGTCTCGCTTTGGGACCTTATAAGTGTTTAGTTATGCAACAGTTGATGTTGTTGCACCAAGGATATTGTGTTGCATATCTAAATACTTATAAGGTCCCAAAAGCGAGACCTATTGGCTATGCCAATGCTTGTTATTGGTTGCATCAACAATCCCCCCCCTCCTCACACAATGAACGGGTGGCGGCAGCAGCCTCCCCTTTAGTTGCATTGCTGTATCAAGCCCTGTCTCGATGCACAGGTCTCTTGGACTCTATTAATGCCACTTCCCATGCTTGGCAGAACTTACTTAAGAGACAGGCAGCCTCAATTTTGTACTCCCACTTCGCCCCCGGGAGTAGAGGACTGTCAGTGGCTGCCAGTTCTTAATGAGCCAGAAGTATTACGCACCCTGGCGCTGTTGGGCATTTCAAAAATAGGAGAGCTATTTGAAGATGGCAAGGGACGCAGCTGGGAAGACATAATAGTAGATCAGCAAGCTACAACTCCGCTGGTGATGTTCCATTTTTACAGAGGTCAGACACGCGCTCGTGACATGCTTGGAGAAGAACTGTTAGAATCTCCAGAAGTGGGTTCTTTTCATTGTTATTGCAGGCAGAATCCCCTGTCATTTGGTCTCCAAGATTTATTGCATGACACAAGACTATCGTAAGAATTTTTACATTAAGGCCAGATTGGAGTGGCAATCTGACTTGGAAGTCACTTTA